>JBAWJQ010005939.1:0-600000 GCA_037783105.1 Bactrocera zonata | reverse complement strand
CCGAAAAAGTTGTTTAGATCGGTTAACTATAACACATAACTGCCATACAAAATGAACGATCGGAATCAAGTTCTTGTATGGACAACTTTCACATTTGACAAGATATATTCACGAAATTTGGTATATATTATTTTCTAAGGCAACAACGTAATCTCCGAAGAAATTGTTCAGATCGTACAATACATACACATGCATAGTATATGGGGTATTCCATACCAAATTGACCACTTTTGAACCCAACTCTTTTAGATTTTGCTGAAACTTATCCAACCTTTTCCACCCTTTGAAAAACATTTTTGAGAATTTTTTCAAAATTTTTTGTCCAACTTCAAAAAAGTTATGAATTTTGCTATTTTTTGCTAAAAAGTTGCATTTTTATTTTCAAATAGCCATAACTTTTGTAGAAATTGACTTTTGGGGACCTTTTTTTTAATTTTTGTTTTTGAATGAACTTTTCGAAAAAATACACCAAAAAAATTTAACACGATCAACTATATAAAATAATCGGTTTTTTTTTTGAGTAAAATCGTAATTTTTTTTTGGAAGTTCGTCATTGTTTTTTTCTTAAAAAAAACTTCAATTAATTTGACAACTATCCCTGCTAATCCCGGAGTGGGCCGATGTTTTTTTCTATATTTTTTTATTTATTTAAAAAAAAATGAAAAAAAAAAATTTTTTACATGTGTATGTAAATTCATTTGTTTCAAAGTTGCTCTATATTTTCTCATTTTGCAATTATTATTTCACTGCTTATCTATGTACATATGTATATAACCAGCAGAAAAATATTTATAACCGTACGTATACAGATACATATACATATATGTATGTATGTATGTATAATAATTCAAAGCAGAAACAGCCCACACTACCCAGAACTGTTAACGTACATATACTTATGTATATGAATTGTTTTTGTTTTATTTCAGTTACTATTTGTTGCAATTTGTTTATCAGTTCTACTCAGCTAAATCAATTGCGGCCGGTTGAATGGAGTTTTATATACAGTCATACAAAAAAATATACATACATATGTAGATACACATAAAGTTGTACATAAGTATGTACATATGTATGTACAAATATCCTCTTGTTAACTCATCGCTACCGCAAAGCAAACTTTCTAGATTAAATTTATGGAGTGTAAAGTGCATTTTCTATTGTACAATAATTTTTACGACACTATTCCTATGAAATGAGCAATTTATAAGCGTAATGAGTCTAGAAAGTTCTAATCGAATAATATAACTACTGCGTTTTTAGTTGGAAGCCATACATATGAACTACTTTAGAATGAGTGTTCTTTTCAAGAAAATTATAATTTGTAACTTTAATTGCGAAAAGTTATTAAAATTAGTTTTCTAAAATGTAGGTTAAAAGTAATTAATAATTAATATAAACAACATGTACAATTTTTATTACGAATAATTATTTTTTGTTTATAACTTAAAAAAATGTAAGTTAGCATAAATGCTTAAAATTTCAACCAAATAATTGTAAAACAAGAAATTATTCAAAAAGTTAGATTAAAATATTTTTTCGTAGTTTAAAAAAAAAATTAATTATTATTACATAAAAATAAAAAAATTTTTTTTTTGCTCAAATTTTCCGTACAAAAAACAAAGAAATGTAAATTTTTATTTAAAAAATTAGCAAAATTTTTCTAAATTTTTGAATAGAATTAAATATATTTCTTTCACACTTTTATTTATATTTATAATATTACTATTTAGATTTTATTGAAAATTATAATAATTATTTTTTCCGTACAAAAAACAAATAAATGTAAATTTTTACTTAAAAAGTTATGTAGAATTTTTCTAAATTTTTGAATAGAACTAAATATATTTCTTTCACAGTTTTTTATTTATTTTTATAATATTACCATTTAGATTTTATTGAAAATTATAATAATATATTTTTTTTAATTTCAAACAATTACTTATGCTTAAATGTATTATTTTTTATGCTTTGACTTTTAACTTATTAAGAAATAAACTAATCTTTAATCTTTGAAGTTGGGTCAAACTAGACACATTTTACTAAAATCTGTTCAATAATTTACAAGCTTACGCTGAACGAAACGTGATACGTAATTTTTATAAATATATCTAGCTACAGTTGAACTTCCTTAACTCGAAGCACCACAACCCACAAAAGCCTCGAGTTAGAGAGACTTACAATTATGGTATGAAATTTGACTTCAATAAATTATAAATTAAAATATTTTTTCATAGTTAAAAAAAAAAATTAATTATTATTACACAAAAATAAAACATCAATTCGTTTGTCAAATTTTTCCGTACAAGAACTTGATTTTGTTCGATCCGCTTGCCTGACAGCTATTTGATATTATGGTCCGATCTAAACAATTTGCTCTGCGATTGAAGTGTTGTCGATAATCCACACCAAATAGTAAAGATATCTCATCAAAAAAAGTTTTACGTACAATTAATTTCAACTGCTTAGTGCACCAAAGTCGAAAATTTATCGTTATAATCGATTATTATGGAGAGATTATGTTTCGAACAAAAGTTCATCACTTCGATTTTAGAATACTTTTACTTTAGTAACTTCTATTATAACTAATTCAAGCATACTTATGCCTAACCTCAAAGCACTTCTGCGAACTGGCCTTTATTTTGAAATGTATCACGCACATATTGTGACATTTATTGACATTAACAAGTCAATAAATACCGTGCAAATAAAAACAATTATTCATTCAAATCAACTACTCACGAAGTGGAGCCTAAACCGCACTTCAACATACCGCTATCAATCAACTAAACTAAGCTCATTTCTATTGCGTCTCTTAAGTAAAAAATGTATTTTTTTCCAAATCGCATGAATCACATGAAAAATAATAGACAGTTTTTAGTTTCATTTCATAATCCAATCAGTTGACGTCAGTTAATAGTTGAAAATAACAAAGAAGAAGAGCTGAAAACTGCAAAAGTCCAATGCGTGCTTTTTCTTACTGCGTAAAAGCCGCAAAAAATTAAACAACAGAAAAAAATAATAAAAACAACACTATACAAAAAGCAATGTTTGCGAATATAATACACACCAACACTGAGAAAAATCGCGTTAAAAAATATAGCAATTTGGCATATGAAAAAAAACTAAAAAAAAGAAAAAGTGGCATGGACTGCCATAATAATGTGTTTATATATAGAATATTGTGTGCATATTAGTAAGTTTTTGGCTTTTATGTATGTATACGTGAAATATAACGCGTTAGGATGGGTCGGTGTTTGACAAGAAAAAACAGTAGATAAAATTGCTTGTATGACTAACTATTGGTGAATATTATTAATCATTACATTGTAGAAAATTGAGAAAAATATAACAAAAAATGTTTTTTTTTTTCAAAACTGTAATGGTTTAAAAATTAATTTTTTAAGTAAAACTCAGGAAAAAATACAAATAAATATAAAATGTTTTGAAATGTTTGATTCTAAATTTTTAAAAATAAGTGAGTATAATTTTTCACAGCCTATTATTTGTATGAAAGTTATTATATATGTACATTTTTTGGGATTGAATAATCATAATTTTATTGAATCTTACACTCGTTTTGTTACACGTACTTTTTATAAATATAGCTACAGATCTTAAAGATTTAGAGAGATCTCGAGTTTTGGAAGAAAGATTGAATGAAATTTGACTTCTATTGCACATTCAAAAGTTCGAGTTATGGAGAACTTCAAGTTAACGCAGTAAAATAATTTATTTTTCAATTGATAAAATATTTTTTCTTGTTAAAATTAAAATTGTATTCTTACGAAAACTTTCAATGAGAAAATCAACTACGAGTGATTTTATTTCAATAATTCCACGACGATTAAATAAACTCATCCGTATTGGCAAGCAATCGTGAAGACCTCTATAATGTTTATACGCCTGTGCCATTCCTTTTTAAATAAAATCTTATTTAACGGTACTTTTTATTGTTGTTGACATTGTTAATAATAAAAATAAATATAATATTTTATTTTCACAATGTGATTCTCAGTTTCTTTTTGACGGTACTGCATTTGTGAGCTCTCTCTCTTTAAGTCATTCAGTTGAACGATAGGCTGTATGAGAGTTTTAACAATACTCATCTCAATTATCCAAATATAATCTCACGTTCGACAATGGGCCACTAACCCAACCTAAACTAAGCTAACCAAATAAATATGGGCTCTGAGAATAAATAAACTCAAATAAGAAAAATATTTTTCGATGCCCATTAAACTCCCCTAAACTAAGCTAACTAAAAAAATACTGCCTCTCAAAGTGATTTGTACACAAATAAGAAAAATTTTGCAATTGAAAAATGTCTGGTTTCAGATTTCAATTGTTTTTAACTTCACGTCAAGTTGATGCTAAGCAATATCTACTTAATGTATGTATGTATGGAAACAGCTCATAAAAAGCTATAAATATTTAAAAATCAGCTCTTAAAGGAGTTTTGAATAAGAGTAATTAAGAGAACGGTTTGCTACAACAGCTGTCAAGGTTATCCGTCGCATATATATGTATGCACAAATGTATGCATATACTTATGTATTCTTATGTATTTGAAATATATACTTAAATTGCTTTGAATAAAAATTTACGACCCACCTTAATGTGTGTATACAAATATGCATTCCGGCAAAGTTATGTTTTTGTTCGGAATATATTTAATGGCAAACCAGTCGCGCAAAAACAGTCCAAAGTTCAGTTCGCATGTGGCAAAATTAGCATAATGAAATATGTTTATGTGTATGACTTAGTTGTATAGCTACAGCCAGAAGAGAAATAAATTTGAAAACATGCACATTTGACTGTATGCACATACACATATGTATATTCAAATATATACATATACATATATGTATATGTACATGGCGGTATTTGAAAACATGCGTTTATTGGCGCAAGCAAAAGGTAAATATTCGCATTTTAAATAAAAACTTATGTACATACATGTGCATGTACGTACATACTTGAGTGCACAGAGAATACAAAAATAAATTTGTAGTAAAATATTTACAAATTGTTCGCTTGTATTTATTTGTAAGTGCATTTTGACCTTCGGACTTTGCTCGGTACAACTTTGATGCCATTAGATACACGCCTAAATGTTTATAATAAATTTATGTATATGTATATAAAGGGTGATTTTTTAAGAGCTTGATAACTTTTTTAAAAAAAAAAACGCATAAAATTTGCAAAATCTCATCGGTTCTTTATTTGAAACGTTAGATTGGTTCATGACATTTACTTTTTGAAGATAATTTCATTTAAATGTTGACCGCGGCTGCGTCTTAGGTGGTCCATTCGGAAAGTCCAATTTTGGGCAACTTTTTCGAGCATTTCGGCCGGAATAGCCCGAATTTCTTCGGAAATGTTGTCTTCCAAAGCTGGAATAGTTGCTGGCTTATTTCTGTAGACTTTAGACTTGACGTAGCCCCACAAAAAATAGTCTAAAGGCGTTAAATCGCATGATCTTGGTGGCCAACTTACGGGTCCATTTCTTGAGATGAATTGTTGTCCGAAGTTTTCCCTCAAAATGGCCATAGAATCGCGAGCTGTGTGGCATGTAGCGCCATCTTGTTGAAACCACATGTCAACCAAGTTCAGTTCTTCCATTTTTGGCAACAAAAAGTTTGTTAGCATCGAACGATAGCGATCGCCATTCACCGTAACGTTGCGTCCAACAGCATCTTTGAAAAAATACGGTCCAATGATTCCACCAGCGTACAAACCACACCAAACAGTGCATTTTTCGGGATGCATGGGCAGTTCTTGAACGGCTTCTGGTTGCTCTTCACCCCAAATGCGGCAATTTTGCTTATTTACGTAGCCATTCAACCAGAAATGAGCCTCATCGCTCATCGGACACGGACGCGAAACACATTTCGAACCGAACACTGATTTTGGTAATAAAATTCAATGATTTGCAAGCGTTGCTCGTTAGTAAGTCTATTCATGATGAAATGTCAAAGCATACTGAGCATCTTTCTCTTTGACACCATGTCTGACATCCCACGTGATCTGTCAAATACTACTGCATGAAAATCCTAACCTCAAAAAAATCACCCGTTACTTATGTATATACTTATTATTAAACAGCGTAATGAACAATAAGGTAAGCCCACAAAGGAAGTGAGCACTTGCCTTACTTAATGAGCGTATGGAAAACGTGACTAATTTTTTGAAATTTATTTAAATTTTTTATATAAAAAGTGAATAATACAATACATGCTTAAATATCTACACATTTTTTAGAATTTTTTTTAACTTTTTATATTGTTTTCAATAATTTTATATTTTGTTAGATAATTTTTTGTATCCAGTGGCATATTCAAATCAAATTACTTTCATAATTTAGGTAAACAAATTAAACAATAAAAAAATATATGTATATTTTTTTAATAAATATTAAATAATAATATTTTTTTAATAAATATAAATACATATATATTTTTTTAATAAATATTAAATAATAATATTTTTTTAATAAATATAAATATTTTCCAGCTAAAATGAAATATTTTATAATACATAGTACATGTGCTAAAGTAAAAATCGTTTCCCTTATATACATACATATGTATGTATGTACATATATGGTAAAACTAGCAACAAATAATTTATATTAAAAAGATTAAATTAAAAGAATTTTTATAAAATATATTAATAAAAAAAATTAAAACAAAATATATATTTAGTAAAAAAAATTAGAGTTAAAATAAAATATTTTATTATATACATACATGAAAATGCACGTACTAAAGTAAAAATCTTCTCCCTTAAATATATGTAATGCTAAATACATATACACATGTATGTACATAAACTTCTGCGCGAATTTTAATTAAATTTCAATAATTTTCATCAGCATACCGATTGTCTACCTTTTTTTTCATACATACACATATAAAATTGTGTACATACATACATATACTTATGTATGGTGGACTATGTGTACACAGTTGTTGTTTACTTGGAGCCGGGTGAATTTGATCGCTTAAAGTGCAATTGACTTCAATTGAGTTCAATTTAGCAGCGATTACTGTTTGTTGTTGTTTTGTTAGTGGCTTTTATCAAGCAATTAAAGCGGTCAAGACGTGTTGGAAGGCTCCAGAAGAAATATGTTGGGGCAGAAGAGAGGAAAATCATGCGTAGATTGTACATTAAATTATTAAAATATTCGAAGAATTGAAAAAATACCCAGCATTAAGGTAGAGAACAAATCATAAAACGGAATAAGTGGCCAGAACAATAATAAAATGAATACAAGATAATTTATATATAAAAAAAAAAAAATGTGGAGTGAAAAAAATTAAAAATAATTAATTAAAAATAATTATTTAAAGGCCAATAAGAAAATAACTTACTACAAAACAATAAAAATATATAGTTAAAATTAAAATAAATAAATAGAAAGTTGAAATATTTATATATTTATTTTTTTTTTTATAATATTTATACATTTTATTTCAAAGAAAAAACATTAACTATATGAATTAAATAAAATTTATAGAAATAATATAATTTAAAAAATTTATATATAATTAAAATAAATTAATACAAATTGTAAACAATTTAATTCAAGGTAGAAAAAACATTAACTATATCGATTAAACAAACCAATCAATTAAATAAAAAATTAAATTGATGAAAAAATAGAAAGCGAAGTATAGTATATACATAAATAAAAAAGCATATATTAGATACAACTAAATATAAATAAGAAAAAATAAATATAACTTTAGAACAAAATAAGTGAATATAAAATAAGTCAAATAAACAAATTATAATTAAAATACAAATAAATTTTTCAAGAAATAGATTATTATTTTTAAGTACAAGTTTAGCTTTGCTTTGGGCAGTATTCTACTATTCGAACATCAAATGAAAAAGTTTTCCATACAAGTACATAAGCTCAATAGTTCAGTTTGTATGACAGCTACATATATTCTATAGTGGTCCGATATGGGCGGTTACCACAAATGAGCAGCTTCTTAGGGAGAAAGGGACGTGTGCAAAATGTTGAAAGCGATGGCTCAAAAACTGAGTGACTAGTTCGCGTATATACAGGCAGACAGACTAACCCTGTTCAAGGTATATATACTTATGTAACTAGTTTTAATGTAACGAATTTATTTAAAAATTAACTAAATGAAATCTATTTTCGTATAAATATTAATGACGAAAATATTTTAGTATAATAAGGTTCACCATCTTATAATAGTCAGGCTTTTTAAGAAATTTATGGAATTTGTGTAATTTTTTGTACTTAAAAATTCATAATTTATTTTTAACAAAAAATTTGAAGATATATTAGTTTATTATTATATAGTATTATTTTAAAAATGAACGAAATATTTTTAAAGTTATTTATTCTTTAAAAAGCATGAAAAAAATAATCTTTAGAGTCATAAATAAATATTTACAAAAAGCGCTTTATACTTTCAATGGGAAGATTTAAATAAAAAAAATAGTTAAAAAAAAAAAAGTGAAAATCGGTTATAAACTTGAGGCATTTCTAGATATAGTGCTATCATTATGAAGGTTTATAAAACTGAATTTGAATAAGAAGTTAAAAAATAAGTCAATGTAATTCCCAACTGAAACTCAGTTATGAACTTTAAGTAACTCCATATATTGAAATAGTTTATATACATATGTACATACATACATATGTACATATGTGCTTAGTATTAGTTTATAAAAATTCAATTATTTTTTATTTGAATTTTTCCAGCGCATAATTCATGCTAAAGATTTCTAATAAAACGAAAAACGACACCAAATCCTGCCGCTTTCTATAAACAACATCAAAAGAAAACATATCTTAAAACATAAAAATATTTACGATAAAAATAATTACTTTTAAAATGTTTGTTAGTACAAGCGTCATGTGATCGCGCACATAAACACACTATAAACGCATTTGTAATTTTGCACCAAATATCTGAACCTCAGCGGCCTGCTATTTACTCAATTCAATTTACGGCATGGTAAATACACCTATACATACATATGTACTAGAGCATATAAATGCCACTGTATTTGTAATCACTTAAGTTTTTGGTACATACTTATACATACATATAGAATATATAGTATTATTCTATATTTTTGAGACTTGCACGTAGACGGCTTGAGCGCACTACTCTCGCATTTTCTTGTTATTTGTAGTTCTCGTCAAAGCGAATGGCCTATGAAGGTAACGCGACGACGATGTGGTCACGAAAGCAACCAAGCAAGCGGGTGCCGGCTGTCGGCAGCGCTCACATAGGTTAGCTACTTATGTATTTATCATATACATCTGTATGTGAGTGAAATTGTGCGAAAACCGCAGTAAAAATTTGTGGGATATTAAAGAATTAATGATGATGGATTTATAGAATTAAGTTCGAAAAAAAAAATTTATTAAAGCGAAATTGTCGAGAGCAGTTCAAAATCTTCCCACATTTTATCATAACGGGTAGGCGCTGTGCTTGCATTACCGTTACGCAAAACCAAATTTCGAAAGAAAAAATAACTGCACGTACTTCCAGCCAATATACCGTTTAGTATATTAAACGGCGCTACATACCTTTGACATTTTGGTAGACATCCTGACTCTTGTCCCAGGCCGCGCCCACAACTGGTAACTTGATAATACGCTCCAGCGATTCTAAATGTGGCAGAAGATTCTGCACATCTTTGGCCTGTTCGATGGCAACTGTGCCATTGGCCGGAGCCACTGTAGATTTGCTTTCGTTCGCACTTGCAGCCATTTTAATTTTAATTTTTATTATTTTTAATTTTTGTTATTTTATTATGTAAATTTTGTGCTTCAAACACTTTGCACTTTCACCTGGAAGTTCTTCAAATTTTATTTTTTTAGGTTTTATGCACTTGCTTTTGAAATTGCACAATTTCACAGTCTTTTACTTGGAAAAAATGTACTTGATTTTATAAAAATCAGCTCGTTAGATTCGCTACTAAACTCTCACGTACGAATGTGACACGCTTCTGACTGGTCCGTAGCTCCGCACTTGGGTATTATATGAGCAAAACCCGCAGCCCAGGCGAGCACACGCGCACATGCAGCCCCAATTGAGTGTGCGCTCCATAGCTTTTTGCTAAGGAGAGCTGCATTTGCGCTTGTTGCTAACACGATCGTACCCAAATTCGCTGTTGGCTTATCGCTCACATTTTGGCGCTCTCCCCATTTGCTGAGTTAGTTTCTCGTATTGCAGGCTTTTGGGGCGAATAAGTTGGTTGAGTCAACGGCTACTCCCTCGCTTAGTTTTCTGACGTGTCTGTGAGTGTGCATGGGTAGGAAACTACAGTTCTATGTCACCTCATATGACAAATTTGGAGTATTGGACTCTGAGTTCGTAGTACAAAGCGTGTGGCGCGTAGTTGAGGGATATTTTATGAAGAGCAAGAGCTTAACTGAGTTAATTTGTGTGCGCTTATTTATTTGTTTGCTCTTAAAGAATGCGCTCATCGGCTATAAACTGGAATTTTCATTTTAATTCCGGCATGCGGTGAGATACGAACTAAATGCAGGGGTCGGCACATATTTTATAGAAGCGAGTATAAAACAAAGATGGGAAAGTTGCACAAATCAACTTTGGCACAAATTCGCAACGTACATATGTATGTATGTATATACATACATATATACTTACATCCACATATGTACGTATATATTATATACATATACAATTTATAAAATGCAATACTAAACACCATATCTAAAAAATTATGGCTTTGAAATTGTTGCTAAAAATAAACTTTGGTGATTAATTTTATAAGCGCATTTACAATTATCAGCTAATTGGCATCACCTTATTTTTATTTACAAATGTGTAGCAAATTCCACTATGTCTTTGTTTCTGCTTTTTGTCGAAAAATATTTGAACTTTGGAGCAAGAGTAGTGACGAAATTCACAATTTGAAACGATTAGAACAAGCCAGTGACGCACAGTGTCATATATTCACCTAGGCTAACGACAAATTTAGAAGAGACCACGCAGCGTTTTTCGTCAAGGTAAGACTGTCGAGATGTTTCAACCGCAGTCTTGCAAAGGCTGGACAATGGTGCAGATGACCCTGGATGTTTGCAAATCACCTTCTTCAAAACAACTTTGAAAATTTGTGTTCAACTGGATTTTTAGCCTTACAATATGGAAGCCTCTTTACTAAGGGCGAGCAGTTCGGTAGATTTACTAAGTTCTACTTTTGGCCAGAAGGATCTCGCAATCGCACAGGAGCTAGTCATTGACCAACGCCTGCTAAGCGCATGCAAAGTTGATGCTCCAGTGCTAGAACGCAAGATAACAACGGAGATCGACCTCGTTACTACTTCGATGTCAGCGGAGTACGGGTGTCCTTGGAGGGGCATTACAGCTTTGGTAAAGTTCAACAGCAAATCCTCAAGATGGAGATCGCACTTAGATTATTGTACTTTAGAATATAACAATAACAATATACTTATATTGTTTCTGATCTTATTAGTCGGCAAAGCAACTTCAGATCAATACAAATTTGCTTAGACGTTTAATTTATATTTCCACTATCTCACTAACGCAGAACCATCTTCCACACTTGTACAGCTTCCGCAGCTGAGGTCTTGTAAGACTCTCAACCTTACAGTGGTAAGGCACTTATCTACTAGAACGACCACAGTCTTACTGAGAGCAAAGAGCTTACTGGATCTCACGAAATTGACCATGGATCTAAAGGATTTTGCCACAGCGCAAGAGCCGTTGGTAGCACATATGCCGTTCCAAAAATTCGCGCATTCAGGGGAAAGTGTTGGGGTTGGACGTACAAAAATCTGGAAAAGTCCGACATCATATCGCCGCTGGTAATGCTCCTTGAAGCGTATTTATAAAGTAGAACACCGCACGAGGAGAGCCATGCATAAATATCCAGCTCATCTATGCAGTTATCTACGGTTCAGCAATGCTAAGTTTGCTGTCTTAAGCATGTCAGAAAGTCATTAGGTCACCTAAGACAAAAATATCTCATGAAATATAAAATAAATTTTAAAAGGCTCAAATTCTTTCGTTATGCAATGCTCAAGAACATATGGTTAAGGGGGTATTCTAGTCTAGAAATTTAAAAAAATCGATTTTTTTTTTATATTTTCAAAGTTTAACTATTCAAGAATATGTGTACAAGAGGATTTTTCAAAATTCAAATTATTTTCGGAGATATACATAGGTATTTTTCAGACCCGGCGTCCAAACTGGTTCGGCCGGAACGCGAAATTTTAAACGCGTTTTTCTCAAAACTGACTTTTTCGGAACGATACTCACGATTTCTCAGGTTCTACTGAACCGATTTACTTGAAATTTTTATAGAGTCTTCTTTATAGGCTTGTCTATGGTTGGAACTAGGCCTATCCGCAAATTTTTATTTTTATTATTTTTAAAAATTCTAAATAATCAGAAAAAGTGATCCCAAAAAACTTTTTTTTCAGGCAGTCGCCATTTTGTGAAAAAAAATGTTTCCCACTTTTTCGTAGTTCCGACCATTGCGACATTATTCTAGATTAATAATCTTTTTTTTTGGTTTTAGATAACTAGGAGGGTTGAAATCATGGTCTCGTGGAAATGTTTAGAGACCCCCTACTTCGTCAACTCATTATTTTTGAAATTTTTTACTTTTTTAATTTTTAATTTTTTCCTGTACCCTTCAAAAATTAATAAATAACTAATAAAAAATGGTAGTAAAAATATTAATTGCCTTTTTTTACGACACTTAAAAAATTACCTGCAATTCATGCTTCTATACTAGAATACCCCCTTAACAGAAAAAATTGATTATTACATTGGATTAAATACAATCTGATTGAGGGTTTTCATGCCTCAATGAGTTCATTTTCGGGTTGGTGTCAGATTTTTCTCTCATATTGAAAACTCTAGTGTGCAGTTAAATAACCTTTCACAAGAAACATAATGAAATATACATACATACATACACTTACGTTTCGTTACACTGTGCAACAGACTTTATCAGCTTAGCAACGAAAATTATTGTACAAAAAATGCGAAACTAATAAAGTAGTGTTTATATTTGATTTATGACAAAAAACAGTTTTATGGTACATTTAGTAAAACTTCAGTATGTGAAATGTATTTTCAGACATGAGTTGCCCTCATGACGGTAAATTTTAACAACTAGTACTTTGCTCCTAAACAATGGAACATTTAAAACATCCACTATCTTGATGTTTTTTGATGTCGTGTGCCAGTTAGCATTTGAACTATTCATTAAAAAATAACAGAACCTATGTGTGTACATATGTTAGCTTGTTTTCACAAAATTTCAAAACTAAATAACGGTTCTGTGTATTTGTTAATGTTATTATGTTTATTATAAATTATTAATAAATTCTTAATTTAATTGAGTATTCCTTATCAGCATTTGACTTTGTATTATAGTACCTAGGGAATTTTTGCGATCACGTTTTAGAAACTTACATAATCGTGCCTATTAAGTATAATAAGAATGCAACATCTATGGGGAAGGTCATCAGCTCTTATTCATCGTTTAAAATAAGCAAACTAATCATGATTTAGCTTCATTTAATTTATAGTATGGCCCAGTGCTCCCAAAATATGCTTAATAGATTTAGATTTCGCTATTTTTGACTAGTCATCAAAGTTCAAAACCCACCTGATAACAATTCATAAAGGGTATTCAGACCGAAGCCTGTTAATTTGGTAATTCGTTAGTTGATACTTCGTTAAAAGGCTTAACTGTGAACATACTTTTAGTTCTACAGAGGAACAGGAGAACAGCTGATGTGATATTACCGAGTAACGAATCAATTATCAAGCTTGCCATATGGATAGTTCGTTACTCGGTAGAACGATAGTCTGTTAGTTTTACAAAAACAAAATACATG
This sequence comes from Bactrocera zonata, assembly GCA_037783105.1. Lineage (NCBI taxonomy): Eukaryota > Metazoa > Arthropoda > Insecta > Diptera > Tephritidae > Bactrocera > Bactrocera zonata. Next base: position 586,100 of record JBAWJQ010005939.1, on the reverse strand, counting down.
TAAAAAACTACCAAATAACGACTAACTAATTAACAAGGCTGGTCTGAATACCCCTATAATAAAACACTTTTTGAATATAAGTAAGTTTTAAGTAAGAGTTAGTTTTTAGGTCGTTTCTAAATTATAGACATAGTTTTATAATAAATAAAACATAAATGTATACTAGGGTGGGTCGATTCCGGACTTTTTTCGATTCGAGATTTCTAATAGTGCGGAAAAGTTGCTTTAGTACTTCCTGGTTCCAATGCAACTTTTTGTTTTGAGATCGGATTGCATCTTCAACCCCAACTCCGGCCTTGAAATTTCGGGAATTCGCCTAAAATCGAGAAATTGTCTACCTAGCGCCTGAAATACGCATCTCATGGCAAAATGTATAGAACAAAAGTTATTTGTCACGTCATTTGCTACCGAAATGGTATATGTGATCATGGCCGTAGGACGAACCGTTCCCGAGATACGAGCGAAAATGCGGCGCGCCGCAGCGCAAGGTGAAAATTGTTGCAGCTCTCAGCTAACCTGTATTGGTCACCACGTGGAGGTGGCTGCTCTTCGGCCTCCTCCCAAGCCCAACCCAACCAACCAACCATATGTCAGGCTTGTTTTAGTCTGAATCTGTGTCAAATTTATTGATAAAATCAGATTTTGTACTAAACTTTGGCAGTTGTTGCCTAGATTTCAGTGTAGAGCGTATAATTTATTTGTTTCACTCTTCTTTATTTATTTGTTTCACACTTCTTTAAGCTATTTATAGGAGTTATAACAACTTTGAGATAATTACGCGGTTATGGCCGAGTTTACAGAAGCGCGAAAGTCGTTCTTCCTTTTCGTTGTTTGGCGCATTCTCCTTCTACACCTGACCTTTCCTCTCCAAAGGTCTTCCTCTTCCTGACGTATCTCCCGGCGGGTACTGCGTCGAATACTCTCAGAGTTGAAGTGTTTTTATCCATTTGGACGACATAATCTTGCTAACGTAGTCGCTGCAGCAGGCTGGGGAAGTGCTCCCTCCATAATTTCAGTATGGTTGGGGCGTCAGTTACGATATAATATCTATATAGTAAGTATAGTGTCACCTTTGGCGGTGAATAATTTTCTTATTTTGAAGAGAAAAAATGTTTGCACAGTTCAATTTGATTAGCGATTCGACTGATCTTCTCAATATTTTGTGTATAGTACGAACTGTCTTTAAGCTCGAAATACTGCTCAGTCTATACGATTTTAGCTTTTTTCGATTCGCAACTTCTTTGCTTGGTTCTGCTCAAAAAGGTTATATCGTTGAATTCGTGTAATTTTTGGTTTGTGTATTTTAAATCAGCTTTACTATTAACTTAAAACTTAAAATCAATTAAAATAATTAAAAGAAAACAAAACGAAAGGGTTAGGAAACGTATTTTTAACGCGAAAGAATAATTTCTTCACTAAGAAATAGTCATAATTATATTGCGCATGTATCAGAACACATTCGAGCGCTGGGTTGCACCGCAAGTACTGCCAGTTTGTTTTGAGTACCTGGTGTAGCTTGTTCGATTCGTTGGAGAGTAACACTGGTGAATCGAAAGCAGCTTTCCAGCAAACACTCCTTTCCGTTCCACGAACATAAAAAAACTCACTGATTTCCAGCTCCAGAGAATAATGTGACTCGATTCATATTCTGACAATGATTTCATCGATTTGAGACACGGCGGTATTGAAGACACATGAATGTGAGAAAAGGGAATTTTTTATGTTTTTTAAGGGGGTATTCTAGTTTAGAAATCAAATTTTGGGCAGTTTTTTGAATTTTATTAAAAAAAAAACCAAAAATATTTTTACTATCCATTTTTTATGGTGTTTTCATTGATATCTTAAGAATACAGAAAAAAAACTTTACAAAAAAATATTAAAAATTAAAATAATTAGAGGAGGGGAGAGACAGGTGTAAAAAAATGGCGCATCCTGGTGACATTGATCCCGACTCTTCTGGTGGTCTGAAAAAGAAAAATCATTATAGTCCCTACCTCAGGGAACACGAAAAAAATGTTTGAAAAATGGCGACTGCCTGAAAATAAAAATAATTTTTTACGCTTTTTTTTGAAATTCCTGAATTTTTTTAAAATATTAAAAACAAAAATTTTTACACGATGCTGGTAGGAACGATAAAGGATTATATAAAGAAGGTTCACACAAAATTTCAAGTAAATCGGTTCAATAGAACTTGAGATAATGCCGGTACCGTGTGGAAAAAAGTAGTTTCGAGAAAAACACGTTTAAAAAAGTGAGTCTACCTACCTACCGGGATAGGTACTGGTCACTAAAGTAACTGTAGCTTAAAAATCCTTTTGAGGATATGTTCTTAAGGGTCTAAACTTTAAATATATGAAAAAAAAAAATCGAATTTTTCAAAATTCTAGAGTAGAATACCCCTTAAATGTTTTGGTCAGGTGCTACTTTAGATAGAGTAGGCAGTTGAGAAGTAAAATCCTCTCTCGACGAACAAGACCTCTACTCCTTTGGAAAGGCCAGGTGGAGAAGGACCTGGCTTCACTTGGAATCTCCAATTAGCGCCACGTTGCGAAAAGAAGAAACGACTGGCGTGCTGTTGTTAACTCAGCTATAATCACGTAAGCGGTGTCTACGTCAGTAAAGAAGAAGAAGAAGCAAGTGTTGACCTAAGAAAAATTAGAGCACGATTGGTTCCAAAATCACTAAATTTTTCGAAAACCCGTGTCACATTAAACACAATCAAAGCCAGCGAAATAGTTGATGGTGCAAACGTCAATCTGAAGATCGAAATCCAAGCAATTTTATATAATTGCTATATATACGCGATTATAGTCACATACTAAAAAACCAATCATATAGAGAAAAGTCAGTCGGATGTTCGAAAAGCCTGGTATTAGTTATACGAAGGCTGCTATATATACTATTTCTGGCCTAATAATGAAAATAGGCATATTTATCAACGAAAATGTTTTTTTTTTTTTCGTTGGACACGGTAGACTGCTGTTTTGTTTCGGGCTTATACGCATAGATCCATGATTCGTCACCTGTGACGATCTTATAAACGTCTTTTGAAGCACCGCGATCGTATTTTTCAGCATTTCTTTACACCAATCCACACGAGCCTTTTTTTGAGCGATTGTCAAATTGTGTGGGATCCAACGAGAACAAACCTTTTTTACGGCCAGGTGTTCATGCAATATCGAATGTATGCTGGTGGGAGAAATGCATAGGTGTGCCTCTATCTGAAGGTATGTTACATGACGGTCTTGCATTATCAGTTCACGTACGGCATCGATGTTTTCTGGCACAACGGCTGTTTTTGGACGACCTTCACGGAATTCGTCTTTGAGCGAGCGTCGGCCACGATTGAATTCGTTGTACCAGTTTTTCACAGTGCTATAGGATGGTGCTTCATAGCCATACAAAGATTTTAGTTCATCGATGTACTCTTGTCGTGATAATCCACGTCGAAAGTTGTGAAAAATGATCGCACGAAAATGTTCACGAGTTAATTCCATTTTTTTGCCAAGATGAATTTTTTAATTCCCTGTAAATAAAACAATTCACGATTAAATGACAAAACGTTCTGAGTGATGTTATGCTAAAAAATGTCAAACTTTCCACTGGAAATGTCAGATTATATATATAGCAACCTATGTACAGGGGCTATATCAAGTTTTTGCCAAATTTTATTTATTTTAAGCACAAAGATGCACTCTTGTGAGTAAAATATGTTCTCTCATTTTCGTTGAGATAACTCACATTTTGGTCGATATTCGCGGCACAAAGTCACCCGGAGGTTCGAAAATCTTTATGTTAGGTATATGGTGGCTAAGGGAAGTTTTGGTTCAATTCAAGCTATTTTTGATATTTTCGATCAAGAGTCAACTATACATAGCCACCGGTGTTCAAATATTCGGAGCCCAGGGGCTTGAGTAGTTTTTATAGGACTTAAAAAATTTTTGGTCATTTGATGGCACACACTAAAGGCATTATTCGTGCTAAGTTTTTTTGTGTATTGGAAACTGAACAAATCAAGTGGAATTTAAAATTATGCTATATGGGAAGTAGACGTGGTTATTATTCGTATTCAGTTTTCACAACGTGACTTAGGAATATGAAAAGAATGCCGCGAACAAAATTTTGTCGAATTTTTTTTTGTACCAAGAAACCCGCATCGAGATATCACAATTTTTACTCAAGTTACAGCTTGCTCGGACAGATAAACAGTCTCCCGGATTTCAACTTTTCTTGTCATCTCTACGTGCATTGAAGACTATTTCGGAAATTGACTTTAACAACTGTTTCGAGGGTTGAAAAAAATTGTATTGGGGCCAACATAGCTTTTGAAGAACAAATTAAGAATTTTAAAATATGATTAAAGTCTTACTATTTGTTGCTTTTACATATTTGACCAAGTCTTTATAAAGAATAAGGATACGGATTTTTTATTAATTTCAATATTGGAGATCTCTAAGTAGTTTCTAACATTTTCCACAAACTTCAAACGATTTTCAAGGGCGTTTGCAGAGTATTTTCACGATTATTTCAACTATTTCACCGGTGTCACTCTAGAAAATGATATGTATGTGTTCCGTATTTCAAAAAAGCACCGTATATGTATGTATGTATGTATGTATATAGGTATGCAGTTCAAATGTTTACTATTAAAATACCAGCTTCAAGCACAACTTTATCGCATGATGAAACTATAAATAATAACTATAGTATATACATAATATTAGAGACGCGTAAACACAATTTGGTACCCATATATATACTACACACATACAATCATATACATATTTACATATGTTATAATTATTATTTTATATTTATAATTCGTTCCCGGTCATAACAAAAATAAATCGATACGTGTTGAGTGGAGCTGGGTTTTCTACGTAGAAAGCTCCTAACCATAGCCAAGTACTTAACAAAGTTATCAATGAGGTGTGCACATTTTATATATGAGTACTTACGTTAGCAATATACATATAACTCATATACATACATACTTATGTACAAAGATACTTATTTTTTTCTCGGTCTTTCAAATTCGCAGCGCTCAATAAATCAATTTGGCTATCAGTTTAATTGTACCCCAAGTTTATATAGTTCAGTTTTGCATTACGTGTGCATAATTATAATATATATACAATGTGTTTATAATATGTATATACGAATATATATATACACCTGCTCAAAATAATAGTTACACTATAAAACTTAATACTCTCAATAGTTTAAACAACTTTTTATGGGCTTTTTAAGACAAGTTATGCTGTAAGTTTAAGGGGGTATTCTACTCTAGAATTTTGAAAAATTCGATTTTTATTCATATATTTAAAGTTTAGACCCTTAAGAACATATCCTCCGAAGGATTTTTAAAAATTAAAATTATTTTAAGAGTTACAGTTACTTTAGTGACTCAGTACCTAGGTAGGTAGGTAGATTCACTTTTTTAAACGCGTTTTTTCGAAACTACTTTTTTCCACACGGTACCGGCATTATCTCAAGTTCTATACAACCGATTTACTTGAAATTTTATGTGAACCTTCTTTATATAATCCTCTATCGTTCGTACCAGCATCGTGTAAAAATTTTGTTTTTAATATTTAAAAAAATTCAAATTTCAAAAAAAAGCGTAAAAAATTATTTTTATTTTCAGGCAGTCGCCATTTTTCAAAAAAATTTTTTTCGTATGCCCTGATTTAGGGACTATAACGGCATCCTTACTGATCAAGAATTTCTTTTGATTTTTTTTTCAGACCACCAGGAGAGTCAGGATCAATGTAACCAGGATGCGCCATTTTTTTTTTACACCTGTTTAGATATGAGCTTAAACTTTGCAAGAAGTCATTTAGATTGGTCAGGACCTGAGGGAGCAAAAAAGTGGAGAAACATCTTATGGAGCGATGAAACGAAAATAAATTTGTTCGGAAACAATTGTGAGAGAAATGTGCGTTGTCCAAAAGGAAAGGAGTTTCACATTCGATTCACAAAAAAAAACTGTGAAGCATGGAGTTGGAAACGTCATGTTGTGGGGATGTTTTTCTTGGTATGGAGTAGGTCCTATATACCGGAAAACTAACAAAATGACAGCGTCGGAGTACAAGGAAATACTTGAAAATGTCATGATACCCTATGCTGAGAAAAACATACAATTGCGTTGGGTATATCAGCAAATAATGACCCAAAACATACCTCCAAACTGGTTAAGAAATATTTTGAGGACAATAATTTTGACAAACAAAAATAAAAAAAAAATTGGCGAGTCAATCTTTCTCTAACAGAGATCAGTTATGGGTGGGCATACAAAAAACTTGGTATGAGATACCTAAAGAAATCTGTCAGGCTTTAGTCAGTAGTATGCTCAAACAAATAAATAAAGTAATCCAGAATAATGGTGGATATACTGGCTATTAACTAAGTAATGTTAAATATACAACAAAACTGTTTTAACATAATTTGTTTTTCCAAAATAATTGTCTTATTAAAAGTGTACCTATTTTTTTGAGCAATTTTATTTTAGCTGCGAAATGTTTTTGGATCTACATTTGTTTGTTTTGCTATTTATTTAAATGAAGTTTATTTAATTTAGTGTGTAAATATATGAAAAATATAAATACGTTTGCGTTTTTCTTAAAAATTTAAATAAAACTTTTCACTGATGAGCTTTACTTGAAAAAGTATTGTGTAACTATTCTTTTGAGCGGGTGTGTATAATTTTTGTGAAATTTAGATTCGCTGACATTCCGCAAATATGCACATCTCAGATAATTTTAATTCCTGGCGACCAAATACCGAGAATAATTTTAAAACTAAATACAACAACAAACGCGGTTTATAATATTCGCTCTTTTTTCACAAAACACCGATAGTTTGACCTTCACAAGCGCCAATAAAAGGCAAATAGTGGATTCTCTTTTCCAGTCCATACCAATAATATCAAAGGGTATTCGAGCATGCTCTTCGCACCGGAAGAAATGCCGGCTAATGCGCGCGTTTGTGGAGCTAGCTAGAGCGCGATGTAGATACTCGTAGTCACGTAGCGGAATGTAGGCAGCGCGATTTAATCAATATTTCATACAGCGCGGTCATCAGGTTCTTTAGGGCTTATCTATTCAGCTATAATTGCCTAGGTGCTTGTTTGCTTTCACTGTGTTCTTTACAATTTCAAATATTTTTTAAGAGCAATGAGATTCTGAAATGGCAGGACTGTTTGTAGCCTGAATGAGGTATATTAAGTTTGCCACACAGTTTGTAACGCCTAGAACAAAACGTCGGAGACCCTATAAAATATATACATACGTAGTATATACTGCATATGTAGTATGTAGCATGATCAGATCGTTTTAGCCATGTCCGCCTGTCTGTATAGACGCGAACAAGCTCCTCAGGTTTTGAGGTATCGCTCTGGAGTTTTGCACACGACCTTTTCTCCTCAATAAGCTCATTCGGAAGCAACGGCGGTTCGGACCACTATAGCATATAGTTGCCATACAAACTGAACTAACGGAATTGTGTACTTGTATGGAAAACTTTTTAATTTGACAAGATATCTTCATTAAATTTGGAACGGATCATTACCCAAGGCAATAATGCAACTTCCAAAGAAATTGTATGGATCAGATCAATGTAGGCTATATCTGTCATACAAACTCAACGATCAGAATGATGTTATTGTAAGAATCTTTTTGTAGGGCATTTGAGCTTTGGTTCTATCAAAATTAACGTTTTTTCTCTCATGGATCACCCCTAGCAGAGTTTGGAACCATAATTTTTGGCTACGATATACACCCTAATAAATGCATGAAGCTACCAATCTCACAAACTGTACGACAACTGACGATTAAGTTAATATCATTGACTGGATAAGGAAGCGAAGCATAGGTCTGGCTGTGAACAAGGACAAGACGAAATATCTCTTGTCATTGCACTCGCGACTTGGCTCCCACGTCACTGTTGACACTCATAGCTTCGAAGTCGTAGATAATTTCGTTTATCTTGGAACCAGTATTAACATTAACAACAACGTCAGCATCGAAATTCTATGCAGAATAACTAATGCCAAGAGGTGCTACTTCGGACTGAGTAGGCAATTGAGAGTAAAGTCCGCTCGCAACGAACACAGACCAAATTCTACAAGGCACTCATCATCCACGTCCGGCTACATGGCGTTGCGAATTTTCGAGAGAAAGGTTCTGCGGAAGATTTATGATTCTTTGGAACGATGAGCTATACGAGATATACAACGAATTGAGCGAATTAAGAGACAGCGGTTCCCCTGGCCAGGTTCCCCTGGTAAAGTTTTCCAAAGGCTAGGTCATGGCGTCCGAATGGATGAAAACACTCCGGCTCTGAGAGTGTTCGACGCAGTAACCGCCTGGAGAAGCAGAGGAAGAAAAAGACGTCCACTCCGTTGGAAATACCAGGAAGATTACAACAGCCAATAAGTGTTCGAATAAATTAGACCAAGGTAATATTTTTCAAAGCAAAAAAGCTTAGTAGGATGGAATCAATTTTTATTCTTAGTTATATACACCCAAATGCCCCAGGAACGATAGGTGCTTTAAGGGGGTATTCTAGTCTAGAAGCATGAATTTCAGGTAATTTTTAAAGTGTCGTAAAAAAAAGGCAATTAATATTTTTACTATCTATTTTTTTATTAGTTATTTGTTAATTTCAGAAGAGTAGAGAAAAAAATTAAAAACTATAAAAAGTAGAAAATTTCAGAAATTATGAGCTGACGAAGTGGGGGGTCTCTAAAAATTTCCACGTGACCATACCCATGATTTCAACCTTCCTAGTTATCTGAAACCAAAAAGAAAAAAAGATAATTAATCTAAAATAATGTCACAATGGCCGGAACTACGAAAAAGTGGAAACAAAAAATTTTCACAAAATGGCGACTGCCTAAAAAAAAAGTTTTGTTGGATCACTTTTTCTGACTATTTCGAATTTTTTAAAAATAATAAAAATAAAAATTTGGGGATGGGGCTAGTTCCAACCATAGACAAGCCTATAAAGAAGACTCTATACAAATTTCAAGTAAATCGGTCCAGTAGAACCTGAGAAATCGTGGGTATCATTCCGAAAAAGTCAGTTTTGAGAAAAACGCGTTTAAAGTTTCGCGTTCCGGTCGAAACAGTTTGGATGCCGGGTCAGAAAGATGCCTGTATATCCGAAAATAATTTGAATTTGGAAAAATCCTCTTGTACACATATTCTTGATTAGTTAAGTTTTGAAAATATGAAAAAAAAATCGATTTTTTTTAATTTCTAGACTAGAATACCCCCCTAAAAGTAAGTAATCGTCGCCTGCGTTGTCGACGCATAGTCTGATAAATATAGTATTTCATATGCTTTCTGGTACCAACTTAAAAAAGAACAAATTAGCACACCCTGTTTTGGTAGCCGCTGAAAACTTCGAATGCAATGCCCAACTACAAATTACTAATTAAACTAAACATTACAACAAATTGTAAGTATAGTGTAATGGCAACTTAGAACTGTACAAGTTTAAGTAATAACTATTTTTATTTAAAATGCTAAGCACTTAAAGTGTTCACACAATCGGCACTTATCGCTGGGCGCAGTAATTGATCGCTGTCAGTCATTTAATCGTGTTTATAAATATAAACTTCAATGAACTTTGAAACACTTTCGTACGATTCTTAGCTCAAGCACAAAACCCCCGACAGCACACACACGTACATATGTATGTATGCGTTATATGAGCGAAGTGCCTGTCATCGATAAGTAGGTACACTTGAAATGCAACTCGGCTTCATATGTACATACATACATATATGTACATATGTATATACTTGCCAAGAAAATTCTTTGAATATGTGTGCACCTGAATTAGAGAAATTGCACTACAATAAATAAATTAATGTGTACTATACATATAAGTATATGGGGTATTCCATACCAAAAACGACCACTTTTGAACCCGAGAATATCATATCATGAAGTTGGACAAACAATTTTGAAAAAATTCTCAAAAATGTTTTTCAAAGCGTAGAAAAGGATGGATAAGTTTCAGCAAAATCTAAAGGGGTCGGGTTCAAAAGTGGTCGATTTGGTATGGAATACCCCATATATCTTATCATTGTGATAAAAAAGTACCCCGAAATTGTAAATAAAACGGAATATATTTAATTATTCATCCATATTTATTTAGTGGCCTTCAAAGTAATTCCCAGCAGATTTAATACACTTATGCCAACGATTTGTTCAGTCTTCGAAGCATTTTTCATAAACACTTTTTGTAATGGCCTTCAGCTCCTTCAATGAATTTTGTTTCATCTCTTCGAACGACAGAAAACGGGTTCCACGGAGCGCAATTTCTGTTTGAGGAACAAGAAAAAATCACTCGGAGTCAAATCTGGTGAATACGTTAGTTCATGGATGGTATTCATTGCGTTTTTCCCTTTTAATTCGGTCACAATCGTGGCTCGATGCGATGCTGCATTATCATAGTGTAAAATGCTTAAATTGTTCTTAAAAATTCCGGCCGCTTTCGACGAGTATTCTCACGTAAACACCTTTCATACCCAAAATATCCACCAAAATCATTCAAACGGATCCACGAGAGATGTCGAGCTCTCTTGCCACCTCTCTAACACTTACCTGACGATTTTCAATCATCATATCCTCCACTTTTTATATTTGCACCAGATCTTGAAGAGGTGGAAGGTCGTTCAGAACAATGCTTGTCTTCGACAATCTCTACCGCCTTGGAAAGCTTTGTAATACCGCGTAGACTTGTGTTTTTGATAAAACTGAATTACTGTAAGCATTTTCCAACATTCGCACGAAATTTGATTAGAAATATTTGAGACAAATACTTTGTTCAATATTTTTATTCATTGTAAAAATCGCAACGCGCTCTTGCGGTGTACCGACTTAAGCAGCTGCTGTGAACAAACTGGTTGACAGATCGCGCTCATTTTTGGTCAGTCCTACCAAAAATTAGCAAAAAAAAAACATTTTTTTTTGAAATATTATTAACCCGGGGGATTAAATGCAATTCCGGTTGATTTTTTGTCACAATGTATGTTTGTGTGTACCATATACATTTACTATCAGCTCCCATACATAATATTTATTCAGATAAAAACGCTGTTGTTGTAATTTCACCTTTATAGGGGCGTAGTTCGCTTTCATTATTTATTCCGAAAAACTATTAAATCTTATCGACTCCAGTTATATCTTATTTAAATCGAACTAACACAAAAAAATCGAAAGCAAGCTGATTCCAATGTTCTTAATGAAATTTTAAGTTGATTTTTTGGAGGAAATCGGAATCCTAAAAATGAATTAAGAAATCAAGGGCAATAGTGCTCAGAAACAGACTAAAAATTGCTAAGTTCCAGAAAATAATCTTCTTTGAAAGGTTTTCTGATTAAGAGCTTTTTCAAAATAGAAAAGTAATAAACTTCAAGGAAACGAAGAACAATCTCCAGGAGTACTCAGAACACGTTTGACTTTCAAAAGACCGGGAAGTGAGATTTATCGAAAGTTTGACGAACTCTCTTCTGGACAGTCCACTAAAAAATGTATGTACTTATTTTTTTAGAAAAGAACTTCACTTCGAACCTTTCGATACGCCAACAATTTCGGCCTGAAAGACTGAATTGTAGTCCGCCTATCTTCCGCCTATGAATTACTAAAGAAGAAGCCCGCTCTTGTGTCTGTTTCACTCTATGATCCATCGGAGAATCTGTCGATTCCAAAACTCTGGTCCATTCTTCAGTACTAAAGAATAAAAACTTTGTGTTTAATTACACATTGATCTTCTTTTGTTTGCCGCAAGCCAAATTAGCCTGTGTTCATTAAGGTCAGGTCGAGTATAATAACATGCCCGTAGTAACGTCGAGTTCAGTTCCAATGGCCTAAAATCTTGAGCCGGATGGCCGTAGACATTGCATCATATTTCAATCGAATCTGTAGCCGGAAATAGAGCACAACCTCCAGAGCCATCGTTGATGTAGTTTTTATTGAGCCTGTGAATCAAAGAAAGCAGGCGCGTTGCATTTTTTCGAGGGGTTTAATGCAGCACTTGTTCCATCCACTATACCATATCGTGTGTTAATATGAAACGGTTGATATTTGCATAAAGACAAAAAGTCATGTGGGGTTCTAAGCCTCACTTTGAGACAATGGCTCTTCTGCAGGAGTTCCAGATTCGAAGAACTTTCGAAATGCAATATTTCTACGTCTTAAAGAGCGGGGATTGAATTATGAAATCTTTGGCCTTTTAGCCTCGGATAGTTGTCGGAGATGTGGGGTTGTAAACCTCACTTAGGGGCAATGGCTCCTCTGCAGGAGTTCCAGATTCGAAGGACTTTCGAAATGCAATATTTCTACGTCTTAAAGAGCGGGGATTGAATTATGAAATCTTTGGCCTTTTAGCTTGGGATAGTTGTCGGAGATATCAAACCCCTTTTTATGAGGAGATAGGGATTATGATTCATCCTTGAACAAAGGACAGCGAGGTAGCCCGTGTAGCTCTCTATTGAGTAGAAATTGATCAAGGTAACAAGGTGAGCAAAGGGGATAAGATGCCTCTTTGCAGGGTGCCTCTAGTGATCTTGTGAGCAATTTTTATACCTTCCCACCTTCGTACGAGTATATGGCTTGTCTATTGCTTAGCTTATAACTGAACGTGGCCAGCCGGTTCTGATTAATGTCTAGTCGAAGTCACTTTTTTTTTTTTTTTTTTTTTATTTATAAAAGCTTATACAAAGTTAATACTATATGTATAACCTAAGGCATGCAGCGCTAGCTTCAAAGGCTATCAGCTGTAGAAGTCACTTTTATTTGTATTCATTAATGCACTTTCTGCATTTTTCAACAGTTGCTAAATTGGTATACTACTGTGCCCAAAAAATAAGGTGACATTGTATTTATTTTGAAAATTCTTTATTTATTCTTCTAAATCAATTTCATCCCCTTCAAAGTAATCCCCTCCCGATGCAGTGCACTTATGCCAACGGATTTTCCAATCTTCGAAACACTGGTTGTAGTCACTTTCCGGGATGGCCTTCAGTTCCGTCTTCGCTGCGGCTTGAATCTCCTCTATCGTATAAAAACGGTGTCCCCGGAGCGGTCTTTTAGGCTTGGTGAACAGCCAGAAGTCGCACGGCGCCAGATCAGGTGAATACGGTGGTTGCGGAACGATATGGGTTGTGTTTTTGGCGAAATGATCACGAATTACGAGGCAGTACGGGATGGTGCATTATCGTGGTGTAAAAACCAAGAATTGTTTTCCACAATTCCGGTCTTTTTAGGCGGATAGCGTTACGCAAATGACTCATAACGTTCATATAATATTCCTTGTTGACTGTTTGACCGGTTGGAAGGAATTCATAATGCACAACACCACGATAATCGAAGAAAACAGTCAACATGACTTTGAATTTTGAGCGACTTTGGCGCGATTTTTTTGGTCTCGGCTCTCTTTTGGCACGATATTCGCTCGATTGATCGGTTGTTTCGGGGTCGTAAGCATAGATCCAAGTCTCATCGCCAGTTATAATGAGTTTCATGACACCCTGGTAGTCGGAAAGCATCGTTTCACACACTTCCTTCGAGACGCCTTTTTCCAAAAAATTCTATGTTTTCGGTACCAGTCAAGATTTGACGCGCTTGAGGCCCAAAACATCCTTCAAAATGGTATTGGCTGAGCCTTGCGATATGCAAGGTCTCTAATTGTTAATCGACGGTTTTTGAACATCAAATCTTTGATTTGTTGAACGTGAGCTTCGTCGGTTGAGGTTGATGGTCGCCCTGGACGCTCTTCGTCTTCGACACGTTCACGGCCGGCTTGGAACTCACTATACCACTTGTAAACATTTTTTTAGACATAGCCTCATCACCAAAGGATTTCTGCACCATCCTCAACGTATCCGCAGCAGAAAATTGATTCCGTAAATAAAATGTAATGCAAATTCTTTGCTCTACAAATTTCGACATCGCAAAAAACGAAAAACTCACTTTTAGCAGTTCACAAAACAACACGTATCTCAAACACTAATGAATATTTTGACATGAATTTTGACAAATGTGACTGATAGTACTACCAACCTAAAAAAAATAATTCTCCAAATCCTTCGACGCGAGCAGTTTAAATTCACCTTATTTTTTGGAGTATAGAAAGGATATTGGATACTTCCAAGGAGTCGGGAAATTCACATACTCAGACCACGAATTCGTTGTTTCTAAATACCTTGCCTTCAACGACATCTGCTGAACTGTTTGTTCTCCCAAGTCCCGATCAGCTGAGTAAGTAATAGTCATCGGCATTTCTTGATACATATCGCCTGATTTTACTCCATACTTCTAGCAAAAAAAATTATTATCAATTTTGTCTAACTATATATGTAGTTATATTTGAAAGTAATTCATAAGTAAAATTTTCGTTGACCGTTTGGGAATTACAGCGGTTTCCACGATGAATGAAGTGTTAGCAAATTATTTTTGTCGATTAGACTTTGAGGTAATCGGATAACCTTCGCAATGTTATCAAGTCATAACGCTGTATAAGGGTGTCGAAAAGTAATCTTTGTAATGTTTACTTGTATTCACAATACGAGTATTTCAATAACCACATAAGTACTTAAGTGTCTACAAACGTAGCTGTACAAATTAATAAATAATAAATGCCGGTAATGTTATCTTGGCGTGGTGCAAAGTACAAATGCTTTACGAATCCATAAAAAGGCTTACGATGATAATGCTTACTATACATTGTATGTAGACATAAGTAAAATGCAAATAACATAAATGCATGCAAAGATAATAAGAAATCTGGGAAAGCAATTGCATGAGGAAAAATGGAAAGTTTCAAGGCATTGCAACGATTAAAATAAGGGACTGCACTATCAGTGTTGCCGCTTCGCACTTGCAACTGGAGGAAGTGTTATCGAAAGCGAGCAAGCTTATAAATAAACTCGGGCACTCAAGCGTGCATCTTGTAATACAGTCCACCTATTTATTTAAATAAATTTCACTTTACTTTAGTGTTATCTATCAGGCAGCCTACAATTTATCGACAGGAACTTTTTAAAAGGGCGGTTCATTACATGCTTCACGATTATATTTGGAAAATGTATGCCTTTCCGGCTGAATGTAACGGATACGAAAATCGGTATGAGCTTTCTGAGATGTCGCTGTATTTTGATAATTGAAGTGTGAGAAGTGGTTCCTGTTGCGGGAAAGACCTTAGGCTTGGAACTATTTTTAATTGCAAGAGGGTCCACTTTTCGAATCCCAGTTTTGTTGATTCATTTAGCAACAATTTCAGTGTCATTAATTTTCAACGATTTCTGCAGACATCAGACAGAGCCTGCAATATGCTCAACACTCGTAGTCGGAAGACAACATTTTTTCAAGAGATCCTCACTTCAAGACATCCTCATATCCTTGTTAATATTACTTTCAGTCTTTTCAGTTATGTCAGCCGGAAACCACGAAGTAAACAAATTTCATTCTTCCTGGGAATATCAAGGAATGAACGAAAGCATTAATTAGTTAAAGTAAAAAATGAAGTCAAAACTCTTCGCCGGCATTAAAAAAACTTGGCCCAAAACAGGGCTTAAGTCAAAATTAAGCACGTTGGGTAATCGTCTTATAACTGTTTCATAGACATCAGCAGTATAACAAGGATGTGTTTAATCATCGTTTAAGGGTTTTTGTTTGGGGGGATCCTTAAACCGAGAGTACTGATGTAGCAAAAGCGATCATAAATTTTGGAGTAAACAAATCGGTACAAAAAATAATATATTGACTTTATGAATTAACTTATGTTGTTGTTTTTGATAGTCCTTGGCCGGATAAAAATCCGGTTTCGTTCCGGTTACATAGAACCGACTGTCGTGAATAAACCTCTCACTGAGGCTGTTTACTCTTCACAAGTTTACGATTTAACCTTAACCGGTACTTAAGAGACGTAAACACTGCAGATTTTGCAAAGAAAGGGAGAAACTTTCAATCTCTTCTAGTGTCTTGGTCCACTTTGTGTACGCAATACTACTGACGAAAGTTCTAAGATGTGTTTTCTCTTCTTCATTGACGTATACACCGCTTACGCAATTATAGCCGAGTTGGAGATTCCAAACGAAGCCAGGTCCTTCTCCATCTAGTCTTTCAACGGAGTGGAGGTCTTCCTCTTCCCTTTCTTCCCTCGGCGGGTACTCTTACAGCAAAGGACCATAAATCTTTCGCAGAAACTTTCTTTCGAAAACTCGTAACCTCGACTCATCAGATGTTGACATCGTTCAAGCCTCTGCATCATATATCATAGAGTTTTGATTTTGTTCGTCGAGAGTGGACTTTACTTCTCAATTGCCTACTCAGTCCAAAGTAGCACCTGTTGGCAAGAGTTATTCTGCGTTGGATTTCCAGGCTGACATTATTGGTGGTGTTGATACTGTTTCCAAGATAGACGGAATTATCTAAAACTTCAAAGTTATGACTGTCAACAGTGACGTGAGAGCCAAGTCGCGAGTGTAACGACTGTTTTTTGATGACAGGAGGTATTTCGTCTTGCCCTCGTACTATATTTCTGCTCATTAAAATAATAATAAATTCAGAAAATCTTCAAATGCATACAATTCCAGGTAGTAAAAGGAAGGATTCTAAACAAGAGATGTTCAAGAAGAAGCTTAATTGTCTTCTCTAAGTTAGGGGCATGAGGGACAATGGGGTGAGTATTAGAGAGATGGGAAGAGAGCTCGACATCTCTCGTGAGTCCATTTAAATGATTTTGGTGGATATCGTGAATTTGACCTGGAGGGACAGACGATCTATAAGGAGTTATGTTTGGCCGTGTTGAGGCGATGATAATGCACTATCGCATCGGGCTACGATTATGAACGCATTTAAAACCAGAAACGCAACTAATACCATCGATCAATCAGCGTATTCACCACATTTTGCTCCGTGTGATTTTTTCTTGTTCCGCAAACTGAAATTGCCGCTCAGTGGAACCCGTTTTCAGACGATCCAAGAGATAAAACTAAATTTGCTGAAGGAGATAAAGACCATAACTTGCCCATGCTTTAAAAAATCGTTAGAATAAGTGTATTACGTCTGATGGGAATTACTTTGAAGGCGACAAAATAAATATTGATGAATAATTAAATATTTTGAGAGACTCTCCTAATTTCTGTTGGTTATTCGATAGGTCATGTTCTCCAACTCTGACCCAAACTGTAGTCTAATAAATTCATCTGCAGCTATAACTCCAGGAATATTATCTTTAAGGCACTGCTGGGTGGTTTTTGCCTTGTGTGCTGGAACAAAATCTTGGTGGAAGATTCAAGGCCGTCGCCCCAGGCGCAACGATCTTCGCTGTTTTTTAATATTTAGAAAAAATTCCTGCAAATTGTGTCAAAAGTGTACAAGATATATGTCGAAAATGGGTTTTTCTTGGCTTTTAATAAGACGTCTTGTAAATTTACTATCAATTTCCTCAAAAACCGTATTGTGAGAATTCTGGAACTTCAGAATTTGCGTGGCTTCTAGTTTCTAAATTTTATAAACTTAATATCGAAGATATTTTGTAAAAATTCACTTTTGTTCGAACCACCTCATGAAACATCCTTGGCCCCGGGCGCCCGAAGTTGTAGCTACGCCACTGCGTGAGGAAATAAATGACAATCAACATGTGGGCCAATCAAAATCCGTGATCACCAGAAATTTCATTGAAACTGTGCGTGAATTCATCAAAAATCAGCCGAAATCATCATTGAAATTTATGGAAATGGAAATGAACATCTCCAAAAGACCGATTTATAGTATTTTTACCGGCTTACGAAAGGTGTGCGCACGGTTTGTTCCGCACAAATTGACTGACAACCAAAAATTGCTCAGAATCCGTCTCATCGATCTTCGCTTGTGACCGATTGTTTGATCAAAAATCACATTTTAATTATTAACCACTCCCCGTATTCACCTGATATGGCACCGTGCGACTTCTTCCTTTTCGGAAAAATGCATTTGTTCATGAAAGGAAAGCGTTATGCAGACGTAGAGGCCATTCAAAAGACTTGCACTGGCGGGCAACGAGCTAAAACATTCAGCCGTATTGACGCAGAAGGAGACTATTTTGAATAAAATAAATTGATTTTGCCGAAAAAATCATTTGTTCCGTTATTTTTAAGGGCGTATTCTAGTCTAGAAGCATGAAATTCAGGTAATTTTTAAAGTGTCGTAAAAAAAGGCAATTAATATTTTTACTATCCATTTTATATTAGTTATTTGTTAATTTTTGAAGAGTACAGAAAAAAATTAAAAACTAAAAAAAGTAAAAAATTTCAAAAATTATGAGCTGACGAAGTGGGGGGTCTCTAAAAATTTCCACGTGACCATGCTCATGATTTCAACCCTCTTAGTTATCTGAAACAAAAAAGAAAAAAAGATTATTAATCTAGAATAATGTCGCAATGGTCGGAACTACGGAAAAGTGGGAAACATTTTTTATCACAAAGTGGCAACTGCCTGAATAAAAATTTTTTTTTTGATCACTTTTTCTGATTATTTCGAATTTTTTAAAAATAATAAAAATAAAAATTTTGGGATGGGGCTAGTTCCAACCATAAACAAGCCTATAAAGAAGACTCTATCAAAAATTTCAAGTAAATCGGTCCAGTAGAACCGGAGAAATCGTGGGCATCGTTCCGAAAAAGTCAGTTTTGAGAAAAACGCTTTTAAAGTTTCGCGTTCCGGCCGAGCCAGTTTGGATGGCGGGTCAGAAAATTGCCTATATCTCCGAAAATAATTTGAATTTTGAAAAAGTCTCTTGTACACATATTCTTGAATAGTTAAACTTTGAAAATATAAAAAAATTTCGATTTTTTTTAAATTTCTGGACTAGAATACCCCCTTAAGTCCTGTTTACTTTGGAAAGCACCTTAAATATATGTACATATGTAGCTAGGGAAATGAGATGTGGATGCGTCGTTATTGCATATTTTTTCTAAGAAAATATTTTTTCTATATAGATACATATTGTATATGTCCATATGTGCAAGTATATGTACATACATACATATGTACATACGTACTTACTACATTGCTTTAGTAAAACAAAAAATTATAATCAAATTATGCTGACAGAATTTAAAAATTCCATCAATAAGATTTGAAGCTGACTAAACTCCATTATCGCTACAGTTGGAAACAATAGCATTTCAGTTTTTAATCTAAATGGCTTATGTAGCAGCATACACTGAGATGTATGTTCATATATATGTACATACATATATGTATGTAGTACATTTATAATGCAATATAATTTCCATTATCGGGGCTTTCATATTAACTGCAAACCCATATACAAATTGAGGCATATAAATATGAGACATTTATACGTACATACATATGTACACACATATATATATATACTCATATTTCTAGTTGATGTTGATAAACGAATGAGTGCTTATCAGGCAGTCCCGACAGTGATTTTTTTTTATATTTTTTTATTATTTATTCGTATCAAAATTACTCGCTCGACTTGTTTTTCCACTGCGGTCATAATTTTGTTGAAATTATCGTTGAAGCCTGGTATTTTCACAACGAATCAGAACTAATATTAAATAAATAAAAATATAGATATTGTGTGGACTTCGCACCGTTAAGTCAAGGGTTGATTGTGCTTGATTTCTTGAAAATACACGCTGATACTGCATAGTCGATATGTATTTAGAATATTGTACATATTTATAGAATGTGCATGAAGACATTACAATATGTAAGTAAAGGGTGTTTTGTTGAGGTGTATAACCTTTTAACTTTTTTAATTAAATGCCATATTTTAATGACTTATAACAATTGCACAGAATTTTGGAATTATCGGCAGTATGGTTTTGAAAACCTTATATGAACAATTAAACACAGAATATTGGTTTCGAACTGCTTGGTTATCACGTCATTGTTTCTCAACATAGACCATTGACTTGACGTATCAGCTCATTCATCAGCTCAGATCTATTTCGTAATACGATTCGATCACAAAAAGTTCATCTGAAAAAGTTGTAGTTCTTAGTCGATTGACATTGACGTGAGGAACCAAGGTTAGGGTTAGGTTAGGTTAGATAGCTGATAGTAGTAGTCCTTTGTGAAGCCATTGAAAATCGAACTCCCGTGTTCGGACTCAGATATCGGCAAACCGTTTAGTATCCAATACAAATTTGCAGAGGCGCTTAATTTCTATGCCCGCCAGGTCGGCGGGTAGTCTGAAGCAATGTGCTCCCAAGTGTCTAAGTCTTGATCTCCCAAAAGCAGGGCAGTCAAGAAGGAAGTGCTGGCTAGTTTCTACTGCATCTTCTTCTAAGCAGCTTCTGCATGCGGCGTCCGATAAGATTCCCAGTCTTACCGCATGTATGCCAAAAGGGCAGTGGCCCGTCAAGAGCCCCATCATTAATTAGAGGCTAGCCTTACTGAGGGCAAAGAGATCACTAGATCTTCTGCGATCTATCTTGGGCCAAAAGGCCCTTGCGACCGCGCAGGTACCAATGCTGGACCATCGCTGACCGAGCAGCCGCGAAGCCCAGCTATCCAGTAGTAGAGAACAATAGGATGCAGAAGCACCTACCCGTTCCCATTCTACCGATAGCGATTCTAGGGTGCCTTTTCTTGCTAGCTCATCAGCCTTGCAGTTACCTGCGATTCCGCTGTGGCCCGGCACCCACACAAGTCTTATAATAAAAGCTCTCGCCGCCAGAGACAGCGACGCCAGACACTCTTCGACCAAGCCTGAACGCACGGTGAATGAGTTCAGGGCTAGTATCGCCACTCTGCTGCCTGAGTGAATGGTCACTTCTCTGAAGGTAGACACTCTTTTGAGCAGCATATCTGCTTCTACCTTGATGGCTGCAACCTCAGCCTGGAAAACACTGCAATAGTCGGGAAGTCTGAAGCTGGATTTTATGGAGAGCTCCCGACAGTAGACCCCTCCACCAACCTTCCCCCCAGACTCCCTGAGCCTAATAGCCACCTTTGCGGCAACACACCTTCCGGCAATGTCCACCGGCGTTATGTTCAGGATTGCATTAAGTGCGATGGTTGGGGTGGACCTTAATGCACCGCAAGTTTCTTTGCAAGTGTGGTCTTCTGCAAAGCCCTCCACCACATGAAGACTCCATAGATCATTATGGGCTTGACTATGATGTCATAAAGCCAGAGTACCACCTTCGGTGAGAGGCCAAAGAATCACCAATAATTTTCTTGTGTCATTCACAACTAAAAATGACGCTGGTTTCATCTTCAGTTTTAAAAAAATATGTTTCAATAACGCCTTCGGACTACCAGACAGTAACCTCTTCTGGTTGCAAAGTAGTCTGGAGAGTGTTACCAGGGTTGCTCGGCCATCACATATGATAATTCTTATTTAGGGTCCCAATTTAGGCTACAAGCCTAGGTCTACTTATATTAAAATTGGTCGGGTTGGAAGAAATACATATGTATATAAATATGTTATGAATTATTTGAAGAAAGATCCTTAAACCAATTGCAATGTTAAAAAAAAAAGTTTTTTCACTTTTCGTTTCGATTTACATATTGGAAATCCTCACACACTTTGACTTCATACCGGATCACTTGGATCATGGAGTCACTAAAACGAACTCTGGCGGCCCCTTCTCTGCCCATATATCAGCGAGGGAGTGGTGGGTAAGAAGAAACCGTTAGAGGAGTGGGGCAGTGAGCTTCTTTACGGATGGGTCAACGCTAGGGGGGAATGTTGGTGAAGGAATTTACTGTCTGTAGCTTTCTATCAACTCCAGCATCAGACTTTCTGACTATTGAACTGTGTTCCAAGGCAAAGTTGCAGCCATTAATATACATAGCTGTAGTTTCTATACTAGGCTTGAACTCTTTAAGAGTGCGTTCAGGGTTGGTTAAGGAGTGTCTAACTGTCAATAGCATCGAGTATCTTTGTGATAAGACTGGTATGGGTGCCAGACCACAGCGGAATCGGAAATTTAAAGCATTCGGGTTTTGTTTCCACTTGGCCTCCTACCATTTGTTTTCATCGATACGGCACACGCTTTGGCGGCGCAGCACTTTGTTTCCGACGCAAAATGCCAAAAAGTTGTCTGATTGGTTTGCTGCAAAATACGAATATTTATTTGGTAGAAAAGTGGTTAAAATGTGCAAAAAGCATTGGTCAAAACTTTGTATTAGTATTTCATTTTCACAAAAGAACAGTACAACTGGTAAATGTTTTTCGAGCTCTTCTTCTAGACTAATGAGAAGTTGGGCTTTAACGAGCCATATTATTTCAACTTTCGGGATCAGTTGGTGTTTAGGAAAAGTTGTTTTCAAGCATTTATAAATGTACTTGGTGTTTCTGGTGAGCATACTCGTCTCATTTCACAAAAAAAGTCGCCAGCCAAATTCCTAAAAGAGTGTTTACGCCGGCAATATGCATACATACTTACTTAGCTATGTAAGTATGTACATATGTACATTCGAAATAAATAACAATAAGTAAGTTTTTATGGTCATGCGAATAAGTAAGTATATTTGTATCTTTTGCTTGCTTACTTCATTATATGCTGTGTGTCCGTATGTGTCATTGTGTTTTTTGCATTTAAGTCTGGCTATATGTGTAGAGGTATTCGCTTTATTCGACGAATATGCGAAGCTACACGTAGAGAGATCAAAGTCCACGCTGTGTTTTTATGTTATTTGCCAGCCGTACAACCATTTCATGACGAATTTATTAGGAAAACAAATATATTTAAGAGTGGAAGAACGGAAGAGCCTAACATATGAGTGAAATCTAAGAGAACGGGTATTTAAAGAGAACGAACTAAAGAGTATACTTACATATATTGAAAAAAAAAAATTAGACGAAAATGGTATGGAGATGACTGAGTTCTTTTTTCATGATTAATTTCAGTTGTTTAGTATATACTCCTATATACTTACATACATTACGTTTTTTTTTAGGAATAAAAAAATAAATTACGTATTATAAACTAGGGAACAAACCAAAACCATATGTACTTAATTATATACTTACATACATACTTATGTACATATATGAGAAGCAGGTTAGTTTGTGGATATTGATATGGACTGCGAGCACAAAACCGCAAGACCGGACCTAATGAGAAATAGTAAACTTTTTACTGACATTATTAAGATCACATGAATAACTACATACATAATTACAAATATGTATATACGTACAATATTTACAAATTAATTTATGGGGTTAGGTGTAGGTAGAGACAAGAAAATATGACGATTTTAAATAATTTGCAAGAGAAATTTGAAAAAAAAAAAATATATTAAAAGAAATATCTGTTCCAATCTAAGCTCCTTTCTTGACGGTGACCGCCACTAATCCTTGGAGGATCATATAAAAAAATATACAGATTTTCGTGGATAAAAACCAGCACTTGAATGTTTCCTAAAGGGTGATCCATTTCGGGGTTCACCACTTTTTTAAAGGAAAAAAACACAAAAACTTCAAATTTAATGGGGAGTGCTTATTATCATTCGAAAGAACATTCTTAAGCAATTATTTTTTGAAGATTATCTCTAAATGTTAGTCGCAGCTACACTTCTCAGTTGCCATTCGTTGAATCCAGTTTTCGATGATTCGTTTGAGGATTTCCACTGGTAACTGGCGAATGACATGCGTGATGTTTTGCTCCAAGGCCAGAATTGAAGCGGGATTGTCCTCATAGACTTTAGATTTTACATATCCGTACAGCAAAAAGTCTAATGGTGTGATATCACACGAACTTGGTTGTCATAAATGTGAAATTATCTATTCACCGAAGTGTTCTCTCAATAAACGCATTGATTTATGTGATGTGTTGTAGGTTGCTTGTTGAAACCAAATGTCGCCGGGATCACGAGTCAATTTCAGGCATCAAATAGTTGGTTATAATGGCGCGATAACGGTTGTTGTTGTTGTAGCGGCAGAATTCTGCCGAGTTGACAGTCCTTGGCCGGATAAAAATCCGGGTCCGTTTCGGTTACGTAGACCCGACTGTCGTGGGAACGCGATAACGGTCGCCATTGACGGTTACATCCTCACCGTCATAATTTTTGAAGAAATACGAACCATAATAATACCACCGACCTACAAACCACATCAAATCGTTGTTTTTTTCTGGTTGAAATAGTAGCTCTTGATGTTGTTCAGACGTAAGGGTTTGCTTTATGAAATGCCAAATAATGCTGAAAAAAATATAATGGCAGCTGGGCACGACTCACGTGATTTCTCAAAAAAGGCTAGTGAAAAAAGGACCTCTAATTGGAACACCCGTTACAAAAGTATACAGTAAGTGATTCCGAGTGATTGGTATTTTTCGAAGAGGCTCTCAGGAACACTGTCTTCTATAATAAAAGTACTGAATCTTTAACTACATATATAGAAGATGTATGAGCCGATAGAAGCTATTTTATTTATTTTTTGTTTTTTTGTCTACGGGAATAAGATGTGGAAATGTCGCAGCTTCCCCTGAGCTCATAAAAAATAATATATTTTGTACGTCAAACATTTGGGAACTGCTCGAGTTGATTTGATTTCAATTTAGCCGCTTTAACATAAAATTTGACATCACTTAGCTTCAAACTGTGCTTGGTCAGTAAAAATTGCTCAGTACAAGTTTTTTGAACACATCCTTCGTCCACATTTATGTGAAATTCCATATCTGTGTGTGTATGAATTGAGTTTGCCGAATATGTTAAGACGCAAATATCAAAATTGCAAGTATTAAGTAACAGAGTGAAGCACGGAAAGAAAAACTTTACGTTTCACTTACCCTATTTTTGCTTCTCTTTGAGTTCAAAATATTCACTGTCAAGCAAAGCAAAGAAAGTTCTATGTAAATCAGCCACAAGTAAAAATGGTAACAGCTGTTTGTCAAAGTTGTTATAATGACAGTTACACAACATTTTTCGTCGCCTTTGCTTTGCTTCGCCGCAAAATATGGCAAGCGAACAAGTTTGGATTCACTTTGTTTCTGACTTTTACTTTGACAGCTGATTTCGATGTATGCTTTTGTGGGCATAAAAATATTTCAAGCGAAGCAAAGCAAAGCGAAGAAGAACCTTGGGGAAACAGCTATTGCTATTTTATCTGTAGTATTTACTTTTCAATGGTAAATGAAATACATTAACAATAAGTATTAAACACAACAGTTTTTAATATTATATATATGAATATAGATAACACATGGAAAGGAAATTAATTAAGGCCGTCAGGTTACACCCATGCTTGTACGACAGAAGCTCACCTTTATTTCGAAATTTGTTGTTGAAGGAGCGACAATGGAAGACAGTGGCGATTTCAACGGGAGCCTCTGGTTAGTATTTATTATTTTGTTTACATGCAATTAAATTGTTTTCTTTAATAGTGGAACAATGCAAGCAGCGCTGGAAATCGTTACGCGATAGATTTGTGCGCGAGATAGTGGCGCAAAAATCGAAGTCGGAGGAGGAGGGCGAAGCAGAGGAAAAGAAAGAGTGGTGTTATCTCAAATTAATGAGTTTCTTAACAAAACATGTTAACCCCAGAAAGTAAGTTGCAAATACCTTTCTAATTCAACTTGAATTTGTTGGAAATTAATTTTTTTTAGATCTAAAACTCAATTTGGCCACGATGACCAGAACAGCTGCAGTGATTCGCCTGCAACAACGCAGAACAATTTTGAGTGGGTAGAATTACTGCAGGAAGAAAGTGCGCCAAATGATAGCCAAACCTGCAGAGATACACCAAAACCGAAAGATGTGTCGAAACGTCAACGGCTTGACGACGAACAACATTCGAACAATGAGACATTTGAACGACTTACGCGTTTTTATGAGACAATGGAGACGGTGTTCTCCACGCAGAAGGAGTCCAAAAATAAGGCGTTTTTAGCCATGTTGGACGAGCTTCTGCAAAAGAAAACGGAGCAAATGCAGGACAGGTTGAAAATGGAAATATTAAACCATGTACATAATTCTTAAAATTTAATTTTAACTGTAATAGTAGATTTAAGCGTTTTTTACTTTTTAAACCCTGAGCAAATTATATTTTCTTTGCCATGAAGTTTATGACAAAAAGAAATAAACGTCAAAGAACGTATAAATATATACATATAAAAACGATCAACATAATAGCTGAGTCGATTTAGCCTTGTCCGTCTGTCTGCATATTCGCGAACTAGCCCCTTGGTGTATGAGATGTCGATCTAAAATTGTTGACATGTCCTTTTTTCCCCTTCCCCAAGAATATGAAATTCGTCGGAGCCAGCAATATCGGATCACTAGGGCACATATGTATGTATGCACATACATATGTATGTACATATGCCAAGTATCTGCTAAGTCTTTGTTTAATTTGACAATATCGCTCATTTGCTGCAAGACCGGCATAAGTCAAAAAAATCGATTTGCCAGAAAACGCGTTTAAAGTTTTCAACTGACTATAACCTTACACGGAAAACAGGAAATATATTCTCTTCTCAAGCGGAGCATATAAGAGGTATTCATATGAATTTTCCACTCAACATGAAGTATGATATAAATAACAATTCTGCAGCATTAACTAAAAAATCACGTTTTTTGATTTATGCCGGTCTTGCAGCAAATGAGCGATATGTCTTCACAAAATTTGAAAATCGAACTATTGCCTGAGAAAATGATACAATCTACAAAAATTGTTCATACGAATTAATTAACCAATCAATATCAAGTTCTTGTATTGAATTTTTTGTATTTGTAAAGGGGATTTTAGCTTCAGCTTTATATAATATATAATATGTATATGATTTAAACTATTTTTATTATTTGATCTCTGAAAGTTTAAAATATAAGAACTAATTTAAACACATTTTTTTTTATTTACAAATGTACATATGGTAATATTATTAAAATAATTCCTATAAATGATGCATATTTTTAGTTTTCTGTTCCACACTCATTCTCCACTTTAAAGTTCCAAAAAAAAATAAATTGGAATTGATAGAGGAAGATATATTGTTATATAATTATATCCACGGATGGACGTTAGTATAACGAAAATATTTGTATTTTTTAAGTTATATAAATGGGTCTGCTTTTTGCATGCACAACCAGTTTTAAATTCAAATATTCACTCATAAACGTACATAAATATATTATATGTATGTATGTAAGTGTATTTGGTAGAAATTAAGAAGATAACTTTGCAGTCTATAACTTTTTCCAAGGTAAACGAGTTCTAAATATGTATGTACATATGTATGTACGCATACGGCCAATCTACGTTCTCAGACTACACGACTTAGCGTAAACAAACCATTCGCAAAGTTATAGCGAAGCTTTGAAGTTATCTGGTCGGTAAATCTGCTATTTATAACTCAAATTTTGTCTACAGAGCAAGACAATTGAAAATGGCTACAACAAGTGCAGCGCCACCATTAGCAACATTTAATGCGCCAAATCCTAGTGCAGCCATGAATGAGAAGTTCACAAGAAACTTTTTAACGCTTGATAATCCTGTCTTCTGCTGCTTTCTTTTCTGGGCCAGTGTGCTGGTAATCAAAATGTTGCTGATGTCGTTGCTGACAGCGCTGCAACGATTCCGCAATAAGGTATGCAAGTTCCAAATTGTTTGCTGGCTAAAAAGTGCTATTGTTGTTGTGCTCATAACTCTTGTTTTGGTTTTGGACATTTTTACTAAAAAAAATTAAATTTACGTTTGAAAAAATCTCCTGAACTTTGCACGGCTTAAACCAGTTGTGTTAGCTGCATACATACATACATATATAAAATGTTAAGTCGCAAAACGTGAAGAATATTAAAATTAATTGCGTGTTCAGTCCATTTAATCAGAGTTTGTTTAGAATCACTATAAAAGTTATCCATAGAATTTTACAAATACTGTGTATACATCAAATTTTAGCATAAAAATTCATTCATTATAATATCCGACATCATTTTTACAGATTCTGGGTTTATTTCCTCAAAGCTGTCTGAGGAAGGTAAAATCATTCATTTAAATTCGTCTGTAAATAAAGCAAACTCATATCGCTGGTATATACATAAGTATGTATGCATGCACAACATGGATATATGGATTGGAAACCATACCACAAAATTCAGGCTTAATTGGCAATAGTATTGAAAGTCAGGTTTTTCAAACAAATATTTATCTAACTTCATTTAATTCTCGTTTTAGGTATTCCCTAATCAAGAAGACTTGTTTTTCAAGGATATTGAAGTACAATTTAATGATCCACATGTGGAGCGTGTGCGTCGGTAAGTAATATTACTATTTCGTACCAATCATTTCATATTTCTCACATTTATTACTTTCCTTACTCTGTTTGACAGCGCACATCGCAATGACATGGAGAATATTCTACCCTACTTCACGATGGCATTGCTATATATTTGCACAAATCCGAATCCCACAGTTGCCTGCATACTCTTCCGTGTTGCGGCCATTGCGCGCATATTGCACACATTAGTATATGCGTTCTATCCTGTACCTCAACCGTCGCGCATTATTGCCTTTGGGGTAGCGTTTGCGATCACAATTTATATGGCCTGTGCTGTGGCATTGGATGTATTGGCATATATCTAATATGTGATGTGTTTACTTTTGCATTAGTTTGACAGATTTTTTACGAAATAAAAACTATTTTGCCCTCTTTACGTTATTTAATTAATTAAATTCACACTCATAGTGGCAATTTCCTTATATTATTTGTACAGATTACGCAACAAGACTAGTAACAAATAAAAAGTATTTTAATAGCGATAATCACCTAACTCAAGTAAACATTTGCGGACATTACCAGTATACTCATTCAGACAGCCAAAAATAAATTAGTAACAACATTTTGTATTTAAACGAATCAAAAGCTTGGCTGTTTTGCTTATATATTGAATCCTTGAGCTCGCATACATTGTTTATGCGCTTCTATCAAATCAGTGCAATTCTCCTCGCCCCGCTCAACAATGCTAAAAAAATAATAATAAATGCATTGTTAAATAACGTTCATGGCGATAAAATATTTAACTAACCAAGCATCGCGAACTTTCTTGGTTTCTGGACAAGCACAGCATGGCTTGAGCTTAGGTTTCTCAGCCGGCTGCTCTGTTGTTCCAACGACCTTTACAGCAGCTGCCTGCGCCGCTTCTTTGACTGGTGCGTTTCCCATTCTGTTAATATTAATAGAACTTGACTTGAAAATTCTATATTTATTATAGAAGCTCACTCAGAATATTTCACCTGCTAATTAAAATATTTCAGAATATTATATTTTTCTGTGAACTAAAACTTTTTTCAATGCAACAATGCAAAGTTTCCCGCAGATGTCGCAAATTGCTGAACATATTAGGGTATGCTCATACTATTTTAATTTTTGTTTAAAATACAGACGATATATTTTTGACCAAATATGTTTATATAATACCTCGAAATATGTAGAGAAATCAGTATAGGAAACATTAAAGTTGAATGCAGAAGATTTAGTTTATTATTAGGTTATTGAAAGAAATAACAATTGTAAAGCGAGATCAGTTGGAATATATGTTAGAACCCAATACTATTTGACTTGGTTTACTAACTGATGTTGCAAAACATACTTTGGCGGGTTTCACGTTATAATAGGTTGTCAAAAAAGTCTTGGGTATTTCCGCTAGTTGGCGCTGAAAGCGCGTAGTTCTAGTTTTATTCGTCGCATCGGGTCATGCTATACCTTTTTGGAAAGCTCATTTCACGCGCTAACACGCGTTTAATTGTTTGTCGTTTCTTTTAAGTCGTTCGTGAGTCATAGCGTCGCAAACATGAAGCAAAATAAAGAGAAAATACGGCATATTTTACGGTACTACTACGATAAAGGCAATAATGCATCTCAAGCCGCCAATAAAATTTATGCAGTTTATGGACCCGATACAGTTACCATTTCCACCGTACAACGATGGTTTCAACGTTTTCGTTCTGGTGTAGAGGTGGTCGAAGATGCGCCACGCTCCGGAAGGCCTGTCGTCGAAAATTGCGATAAAATCGCTGAATTGGCCGAAAGAGACCGGCATAGTAGCAGCCGTAGCATCGGTCAAGAGCTGGGCATGAGTCATCAAACCGTTATAAACCATTTGAAGAAGCTTGGAGTCACTAAGAAGCTCGATGTATGGGTGCCACACGAATTGACGCAAAAAAACATTTTTGACCGTATCGACGCATGCGAATCGCTTCTGAATCGCAACAAAATCGACCCGTTTTTGAAGCGCATGGTGATTGGCGACGAAAAATGGATCACATACGACAATATCAATCAAAGACGGTCGAGATCGAAGGCCGGTGAATCGTCCCAAACAGTGGCCAAGCCTGTATTGACGGCCAGGAAGGTTCTTCTGTGTGTTTGGTGGGATTGGCAGGGGATAATCCACTATGAGCTGCTGCCCTATGGCCAAACGCTCAATTCGGACCTGTACTGCCAACAACTGGACCGCTTGAAGGCAGCACTTATGCAGAAGAGGCCATCTTTGATCAACAGAGGCCGAATTGTCTTCCATCAGGACAACGCCAGGCCACACACATCTTTGGTGACGCGCCAGAAGCTCCGGGAGCTCGGATGGGAGGTTCTTTTACATCCACCGTATAGTCCGGATCTCGCACCAAGTGACTACCATCTTTTTCTGTCCATGGCGAAGGCGCTTGATAGTCAGAAGTTGGCCACAAGAGAGTCCTGTGAAAATTGGCTCTCCGAGTTTTTTGCCAATAAGGAAGCGAGTTTCTATGAGAGGGGCGTTATGGAGTTGGCATCTCGCTGGGAACGCGTCATCGAACAAAACGGCGCATATTTAACTTGAATCGCATTATTGTAAACAATTTTATGAACAATTGAAAATTCAATAAAAATACCGCAAGACTTTTTTGACAACCTATATATGTAACGTATTTTGCTATAATTTATTAAGCCATTAATCTTTCCAAGAAGGATCTTATCTGATTATTTTCCTTCTTCTTCTAATTAATTATTTTCCTTGCCATTTCATAATTTTTAAATTAATAACACAAGATCCATAGGAATTTTTTCCATAAACTTGTCTTCAATTTAGCAGAATCAAATAATTAAAGGAGAGGCTTCAAGATCTTTCAATTGTAAGATATTCAATGTAAGATTTATACTTATACGCCCTCAGTTTTATCAATCAATGAAAATACCGGTAAACCAAAATTTTTTTAAAACTTGTACCCCAAATTATAATTTTGGCACAAAGTTTTGAAATTGTCATTAAAAATTATTTGAAACTAAATATTTGAAAATATAAAATAAAGCTTGTATTTACTCAATGGCCAAACCTACCACCATCAAGGATGCGCTACGCATTTGGGAAGAAAAAAATGGCAAGGATCCCATTACAGTGACAGACATTGGTTTACAGTTTCAATTTCCACCAATTGAAAAAATGGATAGCACACTTAATACGCTTGTTAACTGTAGGAAACTTAGTCTGTCTTCCAATATGATTGAAAAAATAACGGGTATCAATCAGCTTAAAAATCTCCGTATTCTTTCGTTGGCAAGGAACAATTTGAAAAGTATCAATGGCATTGTAAGTTATGAGTCCAAACTTTATTCAATGCAGCATATCTTATGAGACATGTTCTTCTAATATTGAAAGGAGGCACTTGGAGAAACATTGGAAGAGTTATGGGTCAGTTACAATATAATTGAGAAAATTAAACCAATTGAATCCATGAAAGCACTGCGCGTGTTTTATGTATCACACAATCTTATTAAAGATTGGATTGAGTTCAATCGTATGGCATTGGCGCCGAAACTGGAGGAAATTTCCTTTCTTGGCAATATAATCAACGAGAATATGGATGAACTGGTTTTTAAAAATGAAGCCATACGTCGTTTACCGCTACTAAAAAAACTCGATGGTGAACCGGTTATTAGAGGCGATTAGTTGACACAAACTAAATAATGTATACAAAGCTGTAAACTGCAATATTTTTTATAAAAGAAAATATACATTTTAGTATAATACATTTAACTATTTAAGCCAATTCCATGGCTTCCGTATTAGATATGCTCCCTGCAACAGCTGTTTCATCAGCAGTATTATGGTTATTGCTATTTATAGTGTTTGTGCTTTTCAGACGCTGCAACATTTTATGTGAAACAAGATCTAGCTTCAAATGTTGAACATTGAGCGCACTACCATCCCAATCCATTAGCGATTTAAATTTCACAGGATCGCAGAGGTTTAGTAGTTCTACGGCAGAGAAAAAAAAAAAGTATGTATGTTTTACGAATAACAATATTATATATGTATGTATTTTTGTGAAATTACCCATGCCTCCACTTTGGTACTCGTTTCGATCCTTTTCCAAAGTAATTTTGATAACATCCTCCCGAGCTGCATGTTGTTTAGAGCGGTTCTTGCTGATCGATTGTTTAAGCGCAATCTGTTCAAGTTCTTCATCGAAACGCTTGAGGTATAAAGCTATGAGGTCTTCAAATTCCTGTGGTGTTAGTGGCTCCGTCCGGTCTTCATCGATTTGTCCCAAAAACCAACTCAATTTCTCGCCCATTATGTTACTTTTAATTGCATGACCCATACGCGCTTTGTGTTTGTTATTCTGGCGTCTTGCTTTCTTGCCCAAAGCTTTTGTTTTCCGACTATTTGGATGTTTACATTTTTCTAATTCTTTACGTAGGTTAGTCTACAAAGATATTATTATTGTAGATTTATTAAATTTATTACAAACAATAGAAATTATTTACCATTTTTTCAGTCACACGTGCGGATATTTACGTTTTTAATAAACACTTTTTATTTGTGTTTAGGGACAGATGTGTCATTTCGCCAACTGTAATAGAATAATAATTGTAATAGAATATTTTACCCGACGTTTTTGAACAATTGGCTTATAAAAAGTTCGAAAGCATGATATGTATTATTTTTGAGATGTAATCAAACGTGAACTAAAAACCATAACATCTTATTATCAGTTTCAATAAAATTTCTGTAAAATCACTTGTGCAAATTATTCATAAAACCTTTGCTGAACAAAATGTAATAGAATTGAGGATCAAAGATCTTCAAACACATTTGACAGTTCGCGCATTGGGAAAAGTAACAAACAAATTTGGCATATATTGATAAAAACTTGTCAATCAGTTGTTTTTATTTTTGTGTTGTGTTGCGCACGTTTTTCTTAAGACTACTAATTTTAAGTGAATGTAAATTGTGTGTGCTTTACAATTTGTTGATTTTTTTTAAACATGTCTTCCATATTCTTGAGAAATCGTGGCGCGACAATCCTCAAGAATTGCTTGCCGCATAGGTTTAGTGTTTGTCGAAAAGTATGTGTAAATAAAAACGATATGAAAATAAATTTTAATTAATGTTAAACACTATTTTTCCGTACAAGTGCATTTAAAGTTCGCAATTGTGGTCTACAATCGTTAAGATTAAAATTTGCAAATTGGCTATATTATTACATAACTCAGAATTTTATATTTCCTACATACATACCTACACGCATGTGTACAGATGTATGTACATATAATATTAAGACAGATCATTTAAAAATTTGACATTTGTACCATTTTACTTTGTACCTTATTCAAAATATCAGCTACATATCTACATATATTCAAAAGTTTTGTGGCTACTGAATGCTTTAACTTTCATTTTTAAAGGTCGGAAGACGCGCTAAATTTTTATTTTGGTTTGTTATTATTTTCAATTTGGTTATTCATAGTAAAGATAATGGGAATATGTGTATTCTACAGTGGTTGCGTTCGTTAATATTCGAACATAGAATTTTCTTGATAACTGATAATCTTATCTACATACTTTACAAACAAATCCAAAGAAATAAATAATACAGTTAATGACCCAATGGCAAGAAAGATTAATACAAAAGTATAAAGATACAAAAGTATAAAGATAAAAATATCGTAGAATTTCTTTCTAAACAGTCCCAGTTAGGGTGGGAAGGTTCAGATAAGTTGTCATCGATTTCATTCAACGATAGGCCCAGGAAACTTGCTGTTTCGATTAAGTCGGACCGAAGGGAAGGAGGTGTCAGAAGTGTGGAGTTAGCATGCAAAGAGGTGCTAGAGTCATGCAGGGATTCGTTGCATTCTGGACATATATGTGGTATCCCCGGGTCAATTTTGGATAAGTAGGACTTTATGTGTCGTCGTCTGCTATGAGTAGTAGTTTAACTCTAAGTACGCCATTCACTGAGAGGGACTCGGTGAAGGTGTTTATGCTCACGCAAAAGACCATAAATCTTTCTTCGCCGAACCTTTCTCTCGAAAACTAGTAACGTCGACTTATCAGATGTTGTCATCGTCTACGCGTCTGCACCATATAGCAGGACGACAATAATGAGTGACTTATAGAGTTTGGTTTTTGTTCGTCGAGAGAGGATTTTACTTCTCAATTGTCTATTCAGTCTAAAGTAGTACCCGTTGGCAAGAGTTATTCTGTCTTGGATTTCGAGACTGACATTGTTGTTGCTGTTAATGCTGGTTCCAAGATAGACGAAATTATCTACAATTTCGAAGTTAAGAGTGTCACCAGTAACGTGGGAGCCTAGTTGCGAGTGCGACGACTGTTTGTTTGATGACAGAAGATATTTCGTCTTGCCCTCGTTCACTCCCACATTCATTTGCTTTGCTTCCAATATCAATATCAATATCATCGGCATACGACAGCAGCGGTACATTCTTATAGAAGATTGTACCTGCTCGATTAAGTTCTGTAGATCAAATTATTTTCTCAAGCAGCAGAATAAAGAACTCGAACGATAGGGAGTTGACTTGTCTGAAGCCTCGTTTGGTATCGAAAGCTCGGAGAGATCCTTTCTGATCATGATGGAGCTTTTTGTATTGAGCCAATTAACCAAAGTTAAATATCGAATTAAAATAAGTTTTGCATTATTTAATACGAAACTAATTTGTGAAGTGTTAGTGTATATAAAAGTTAAAAATATACATATACATATGTAAAATTCATTATAAATCAAAGAAACACAGCCTAATAAATAATTGATTTTTGAACTTTGAATGCAAATATCTCAAAAATCATAAGACACTGGCAACTACATTTTAAACTCGGTGGATTCAATTATATGTCCCAGCCCACCAAAAATTAAACCTTTGTTAATACATTGCTTAATACATAAATAATAAATTTGTTATTTTTTAAAAGCCCGACAGTACAACTCAAACTCGCTGTTTGCATCTGACACCATGCATGGAAAAAATACTGTCATTTAAACTTAGTGACATCGGAGAGGGCATACGTGAGGTTACTGTAAAAGAATGGTAACTAAATTCATAATCATTATTTTTTTTAATGCTTACAATATAAATTACTTGCAGGTTTGTGAAGGTCGGTGACACCGTGGAGCAGTTCGATGACCTCTGTGAAGTACAATCGGATAAAGCGTCCGTTACCATCACTAGTCGTTACGATGGCAAAATTGCGAAAATTCATCATCCAGTTGATGATATTGCTCTGGTCGGCAAACCTCTTTTGGATTTTGATGTTGAAGAAGATGACGCTGATAATTCTGACTCGGAGTCTGACTCAGATTCAAAAACGGAATCCAACTCAAGCCCGCAATCAAATAACGCAAAAGTTGCCAGTGATCAGGATGTAGCGCGCAATATAACCCTGGCAACGCCGGCAGTGCGTCGTTTGGCTATGGAAAATAAAGTAGATCTCTCCAAAGTGCCGGCTACAGGAAAATTGGGACGTGTACTTAAAGGTGATGTACTCGAATATCTCGGGCAAGTACCTGCTGGCACTAATATACCACATCCGACAATTGCTACCAAATCAGAATTGTCGAGTGCACTAAAACAAACGCCAAAGTCTGCACCAGCTGCTGCCGATCGCATTGAACCACTGAAAGGTGTACGGAAAGCGATGATGAAGTCCATGTCTGAATCTCTGGTATGTGTTTTAATTGAAACAGCACCGGATATAAATCGCTTAATCAAGCATAAAATTTCAGAAAATCCCACATTTCGCCTATAGCGATGAGATCGATATGACCAAGCTCATTGATTTCCGTGACCAATTGAAGACAGTCGCAAATGAACATGGCATTCCAAAGCTCACATTCATGCCCTTCTGTATCAAAGCTGCGTCTATTGCACTTACCAAGTATCGTATTTTGAATAGTTCACTCGATATTGAAAAGGAAACAGTGATATACAAAGCTGCACACAACATCAGTGTTGCCATAGACACGCCCCAGGGCTTGGTAGTGCCAAATATTAAGAACTGCGAGGCCAAGAATATATTGGACATTGCGAAGGATTTGAATGAACTGATCGAAAAGGGGCGCAAAGGTGCATTAACCCCAAAAGACTTTGCTGATGGCACTTTCTCACTTTCCAACATTGGTGTGGTGAGCTTAAAATCATGGTATCAGTAATTTAATATAAAAATAATCAAATTTTTTAAGGTCGGTGGTACTTATACTCATCCCTGTATAATGGCACCACAAGTGGCCATCGGCGCTATGGGACGAACAAAGGTGAAATTAGAAATAAAATAAAATTCTTCAATACTTAAGCGCAATCGATAATTAAATTTTCTTTTTCATAAAGGCTGTGCCGCGTTTTAATGAAAATGGCGAGATCGTTAAAGCTCATATAATGAATGTCAGTTGGTGTGCAGATCATCGCCTTATTGATGGCGTCACAATGGCTCAGTTTTCAAATGTGTGGAAACAATATCTGGAGAACCCTGCTTTGTTTTTACTTAACTAAATTTGATGAACTTTTGGCCGAGGTTAATAGTTTCTGTATGAGTTTCAGAACTTTTTGACCATTTTTAGAACTTCTTGAAAAGTTGTGGAAGTGCAATTCCAAAACGAAAGGCTGTTTGCTGCATTTATTTACAAAATACGTTTTATTTTAATTGTTTATCGCCCAAGTTTTGTACCATATAAAGTGCATTTAAATGAGTTTTACACTCAAAATTTTAGTACACATTCTTTAGGCGTTCTAAATAGTGTTTGACTATATTTTATATGTAACTGATTTGTGCTTAAAGTTAATTATTGATTATAATTGTATTATAAATAACTATGTACATATGTATATATGTAAAAATTTTAATAAAGTGTGTTTAAATTTTCACAGTATGCAATTAACACAAAGCTTCAATTACAATCATCACAGAGCCTCATTTCAAAAACTTGATAAGCTGTGGACCTTTCCTAAAATTTCCGCTTGGGAGGACATTTTTAAATCACTACTTTTGACAGGCTTATCGATTCAAACATGTGGATCGCCGGTACTGAATCCTCTGCCAAAAAGAAAAAAATCTTAACTTGTCAAAATACCGCACTATTACAGGATGGGTTCTCAACTTCAGATAAGCATTAAACGCTATTGACTGTGAAGACATTTGACATCTTCATCGACTCCATCCTGGTAAACGGCGTCCGTGGAGTCGAAATACCACACACACCTTGGGCTTTCTCCAAACAGGGCCAAGGCTTTCATTAAAATAACAACAAAAACCTTATTTACTTTGTGAAACCCTGATCTTTGCGGAATTTTAATCTGAATACTTCACTATTTTAACTCCTATTTATATAGATTATTCTTTTTTATTTACCGATTAAAACAAGACAGCGCTTAATCGAATAAAATACGGGTCAATTCCAGTAACGTTGAACCGACTTATGTAGGACAAGTCAATGGAAAAGTCTTCGGTCTGACACATAGGGAGTATTTTATAGCCCTACAAAACAACTGAAGTAATCTTCATCAAATTTACGCAACAACTGAAGTTGGAACGTTTCTATAGGGAGCTAGTTCATCTTGAGGATATCCTTCATGTACTTATTCACTTAGTTCAGTTACAATAAGGACCTGCTCAAGATATAGAAATTCTAAATCGGTTATCTTAAGCCAACTTTGTATATTTTAACTTTATCACAGGTAAGATGTGACCAGCAGCGAAAAATCGTTATACAAAATTTTGCTTATAACATGTGGACTGGAAAGTATATTACGACAAATAAACAAATATTTCTTGTTGAAACCTAAAGGTAATCTCATCCCAGCGTATGAAGGACTTAAGTGGAGAAATAGCATTGGCTCTTCTCCCAAGTGACAGCATTACCAAAAGGGGAAATTTCACCAAGAAGTTCAAAGTTACGCTTAGCGTTATACAGCGAAAACGTCTGAGGGAATTGGTGCATGTGTCGCAGGACCACATTCCAAACTATCCATACCTATGAGAAGTTTTCCAAACATGTTTTAAGCAGCGGTCTTTGCCATAAGTCGGTGCGTAGAGATAAACCTCTAACGCAACTATCGCCAGTCAAGCGCAATTTAAAGGAATCTCTGCCTACGAGATTTAATGGCAACTGGTGCAGGAGTGTGGAGAAAAGCTGAACAGTTTATCGAACATTTAGCTTGTATATAAAACTAATAAATTGAAGGAACTAACCAAAGAACCATTCCTTCATCCACCATATTGGTCAGCCCCTCAGCGACTATCATTTATTTTCCAGAATTCAAAAATGAAAGATTGCACTCAAATGAACTTGTTTTATATTGGGAAAGTACTAAAAATAAACAAATAAATTGTTTTCGAGCTAAATTTAAAGTAAAAATGGGAAAAGCGTATTATTCTGAGCTTATTGGAACGTGAAAAAGTAGACCGTTTTCACTTCCAATGACTATCCATACGAAACATTGGGAAACGGATAAAACGCAGCTCCAGAACCGTTGATAGATATTTGAAAAATCTAGTGGTACATGGAAAACACTTTAAGGGGGTATTCTAGTCTAGAAGCATGAATTTCAGGTAATTTTTAAAGAGTCGTAAAAATGGCAATTAATATTTTTACTAGTTAAAAATTAAAAACCAAAAAAACATAAAAAATTTCAAAAATTATGAGCTGACGAAGTGAGACCCCCCACTTAAAAATTTTCACGTGACCATGCCCATGATTTCAACCCTCCTAGTTATCTGAATTCAAAAAAAAAAAGATTATTAATCTAGAATAATGTCGCAATGGTTGGAACTACAGAAAAGTGGGAAACATTTTTTTTCATAAAATGACGACTTCCTGAAAAAAAAAAATTTTTTTTTGATCACTTTTTCTGACTATTTCCAATTTTTTAAAAATAATAAAAATAAAAATTTGGGGATGGGGCTAGTTCCGACCATAGACAAGTCTATAAAGAAGATTCTATAAAATTTTCAAGTAAATCGGTTCAGTAGAACCTGAGAAATCGTGGGCATCGTTCCGAAAAAGTCAGTTTTGAGAAAAACGCATTTAAAGTTTCGCGTTCCGGCCGAACCAGTTTGGATGTCGGGTCAGAAAAATGCCTATATCTACGAAAATAATTTAAATTTTGAAAAATCCTCTTGTACACATATTCTTGAATAGTTAAACTTTAAAAATATAAAAAAAAAATTTAGATTTTTTTTAAATTTCTGGACTAGAATACCCCCTTAAAGGAAGAAAGAAAGCACTATCTGCACAATCAGTACGAAACTTTGTTAGAATTGCTTTAAATTCGACGTAAGTCTGCAGCTAAGGTTAAGGAATTAGCCGGAGTAAAAACAAGCCTTTCAACTGTTCAGTGTACAATCAGAATTGCAGAACACCTAAAACGTTTAAAAAGCAAGAAACACCCCCTTCTGAATGAATTACCCCCTCTGAAGAAAAACGATTTCGATTTGAGAAAGAATACTTGACGTGGACTATTCAATCTGGGATTTGACTTAATGATTGGCGTTCAGTTGTCTTTACTGATAAAAACTTTTTTATTTAGATGGCCCTGATGGCTTTCAACACTATTATCGTGATTTGCGGAAAGATGACCTATATTTAAGTCGCCACCACGGCTGAGAAGGATGAGTCATGGTGTGTGGTGCTATCACGTTTTATGAAACAATTGAGTTGATTTTTGATCGATCAGAAGTTGAACGGCGATCGCTACAAAACATTGTTGAAGTTTGTATTTCCAAAATTAAGTGATCTCTTTGGACCGATTCTTTGGATTTTGCAACAAGACAATGCTCTTATTCATAAGGCTCGAGTAGTAAAGTCGTTTATTGCGACTCAAAACGTTAATGTCATGAACTGGCCACCATATTCTTCAGATCCTAACGTAATTGAAAATGTTTCGGGCTGGCTATATGGTACATATTTTGCTATATATATTTCTGGACTAGGCAACACTAAGTGTTGCCAGGTGCAATCTGACATTTTCATTGGAAAGTGTGACACTTTTTGGCATAACATCACTCAGAACGTTTTGTCATTTAATCGTGAATTTTTTATTTACAGGGAATTAAAAATTTCATCTCGGCCAAAAAATGGAATTAACTCGTGAACACTTTCGACGTGGATTATCACGACAAGAGTGCATCGATGAACTAAAATCTTGGTATGGCTACGAAGCACCATCCTATAGCACTGTGAAAAACTGTTACAACGAATTCAATCGTGGCCGACGTTCGCTCAAAGACGAATTCCGTGAAGGTCGTCCAAAAATAGCCGTTGTGCCAGAAAACTTCGATGCCGTACGTGAACTGATAATGCAAGACCGTCATGTAACATTCCTTCAGATAGAGGCATGCCTATGCATTTCTCCCACCAGCATACATTCGATATTTCATGAACACCTGTCCATAAAAAAGGTTTGTTCTCGTTGGATCCCGCAAAATTTGACAATCGCTCAAAAAAAGGCTCGTGTGGATTGGTGTAAAGAAATGCTGAAAAAATACGATCGCGGTGCTTCAAATGACGTTTATAAGATCGTCACAGGTGACGAATCATGGATCTATGCGTATGAGCCCGAAACAAAACAGCAATCGACCGTGTGGGTCTTCCAAATCGAGCCAAATCCAACGAAAAAAAAAACATTTTCGTTGATAAATATGCCTATTTTCATTATTAGGTCAGAAATATATATAGCAGCCCTCGTACGAAGGAAGAAAACAATACGAAGATAAGAAAACATTAACTGCAGCTTTTAAACGTGATTGGCGCGAGATTTCCTTAACCTACATAAATTCCCTGCATCATTATATGAAGGATCGGATATAAGTATGAAGTTATTACTAACATAGGAAGAAGTACTCATTACAGAAATTATTATTTTTTATTTCTAATAAATCAAATATTAACACGAACTAAAAATTTGAGTTAAAAAAAAAAACTTTTCTTATAAAAAAATGTAAAAGCCTAAGTGCGTCTATTCTAATGATCAAGAAAACGGCACCTTTTTTTGCGTAGCTTTAAGAAAATGTTTGAAAAATATAATTTTGTTAAGTTTGATCAATCATTTGAATATTATATTTAAAGTATCGTTAAGTACCCTTGTTTTTGCATATAAAAAAGTTTACGGAAAAATTTTTTTTAATTTTTTGTTAAATAAATAAAAAAAAATAAAAAACAAAATCGGCCCACTCCGGGATTAGCAAGGATAGTTGTCAAATTAATTGAAGTTTTTTTTTAAGAAAAAAAAAATGGCGAACTTCCAAAAAA
Source organism: Bactrocera zonata (assembly GCA_037783105.1). Lineage (NCBI taxonomy): Eukaryota > Metazoa > Arthropoda > Insecta > Diptera > Tephritidae > Bactrocera > Bactrocera zonata. The sequence goes on along the minus strand of JBAWJQ010005939.1, from coordinate 544,595 downwards.
AAAAAATACGATTTTACTTAAAAAACCGATTATTTTATATAGTTGATCGTGTTAAATGTTTTTCGTGTATTTTTTCGAAAAGTTCATTCAAAAACAAAAATTTAAAAAAAAGGTCCCCAAAGTCAATTTCTTCCAAAGTTATGGCTATTTGAAAATAAAATAGCCACTTTTTAGCAAAAAATAGCAAAATTCATAACTTTTTTGAAGTTGGACAAAAAATTTTGAAAAAATTCTCAAACATGTTTTCAAAGGGTAGAAAACGATGGATAAGTTTCAGCAAAATCTAAAGGGGTCGGGTTCAAAAGTGGTCGATTTGGTATGGAATACCCCATATACTTGTAGATGTCTTCAGTTCTTTTCAAACTGTTTATATACTTTATTAGCTGCGAGTTGTCACAATACCCGTTAGCACGCATTATTTACATACATATAAAATAACGGTGCTGTCAATTGGAAAGCTCCAATGTTACCATAACACCATTACCGGCGTAATTGGCGTCTGCGCTGACGCGTCCAGTGCACGTGTTGTGCTCCAATCAGCCGTACAATGTTTGTAAACAAGTAATTGCCATTGTTGAGAAATACCAAAACAAGTCCTGCGCACACGGCGCCTGCAAACGGCAACAAGTTGTTGGAAATTTCCCAATTCCAGGAATTTCGCTAAAATTCAACACAACCTTTGGAGCTTTCAACACGGTCTCAAGGCTTTTTAAGCTACTAGCATTTTCGTGGACTTGAAATTTTATCAGTTGCTGTGCAGACCTGGAGTTGTAAAGACAACAAAACGGAAAACCAAACTGTGTAAAAGTTTTTCTATATATACACTAATACATACATATTTACATACATATAAGTATATCAAAAAGGCATATTAGGTTAATGCTGAAGACTGAAAAATATTCTGAAAGTAATTTAAAGCAGTAGAAAATTAATAAATCCTTGAAGGAAAAGTGTATAAATTCGTTGAATAAAAATCGTAAAAAAGAAAATTACATTTCAATGTGTTAAATTAATTGAGTAATTAAAAGAAGTAGCGTGATTATGTCGTGTATGTGTGTTTTTCATTAAGTGAAAGTAATTTTGCATAAAGCGATTTGTGGCAGAACTTTGAAAATGGTACCATTTTGGCTTGAAAACTCCGTGGAACCCGAAAACTCGCTAAAACACATAAAATCTAATAGGTAAGTGGCACTATTTAAAGTTTTCAGCATATTTCCACAGAGCATTGAGTAAATTAGAAAATTTTCATAAAAATTTGCCTGCTGCTAAATCGTCAAAAAGTTGGAGAAAATACGCCAAATGATAGTGAAAAAAATTTGTATGTATACTTGGGCAATTTCGTCGTCTGCTTTAACGATTTTTCCAATGACCTTGTTGCGTATCAACGCGCAACGCGCACATCGCACCGCACAGCCGACATACCGATATATCGACCAATATTCTATCCCAATGCTGGGCCATACCGATACCCAAACGCATGTGTACATATGTACATATCTACATATTGCCTTTGCATTTAACTTTCGCATATATAAGTATGCAAGTATGTATGTATGTGCGCACAAATATTGTATTTTGTAACGGATTCATGGTGAAGTACGGAGTACACCAAATATTTTAGGTCAAAGCTGATATTCGTCAATTGTGACAACACGAGCATTTTGTTAAGTTTATTTTATTTGTAAATTCTAAAATTTAGAGTTGTGATTTGTGCCGATAACACTCCTAAAAAGTTAAGCTGGGCTAGAGGACGAAAAGTAAGATCTTTTGTGAGTGATGAAGTTTTTTCGTGGATAATTGTTGCTACTAGTGGCTTTTGGGGTTGAAATAATTTTTGTGATAAAGAAAATATGACAGGGTTTTGAACCAGCGCTAAATTAAGGGGGTATTCTACTTTAGAAATCAAATTTTGGGCAGTTTTTTGAATTTTATTTAAAAAAAAACCAAAAATATTTTTAGCATCCATTTTTTATGGTGTTTTTTATTGATATCTTAAGAATACAGAAAAAAATTTTACAAAAAAATATTAAAAATTAAAATAATTAGAGGGGAAGGGAGAGACAGGTGTAAAAAAAATGGCGCATCCTGGTGACATTGATCCTGACTCTCCTGGTGGTCTGAAAACAAAAATAAAAAAAAAAATCAAAAGAAATTCTTAATCAGTAAGGATGCTGTTATAGTCCCTACCTCAGGGAACACGAAAAAAATAATTTTTGAAAAATTTTTTTAAAATACTAAAAACAAAAATTTTGACACGATGCTGGTAGGAACGATAAAGGATTATATAAAGAAGGTTCACACAAAATTTCAAGTAAATCGGTTGTATAGAACTTGTGATAATGCCGGTACTGTGTGGAAAAAAGTAGTTTCGAGAAAAACGCGTTAAAAAAAGTGAGTCTACTTACCTACCGGGCTAGGTACTGAGTAACTAAAGTAACCGTAGCTCTTAAAATAATTTTAATTTTTAAAAATCCTTTGGAGGATATGTTCTTAAGGGTCTTAACTTTAAATATATGAAAAAAAATCGAATTTTTCAAAATTCTAGAGTAGAATACCCTCTTAATGTTGAAATTATTTTATGATAAAGAAAATATGACAGGTTTTTGAACAAGCGCTAAATTAAGAGAATTTTCGGAAAATAATTTTATTCGAAAAAAAAATTTTAAATAAGTGCAAAGTTAGTAAGTTTATTTGTTGTTTTTTTCTAGGCATCTTCAGCCATATTCTTTGCTTATATTCGTAATTGAAAGAAATAGGCGTGTTAATTATTGTTTTTTTTTTGTAGTTACTTCCAAAAAAAAAAATAAATAAATAAAAATAACAACATGGTTTCCTTAGATATAAAAAGTTTGTTTAATTATAATTAATTAATTATGTAAAAAATACAAATTGGAATTAATTAAGAAATCAGGAAATTTCATTTAGCTTGTATAGTATGTGTTAATAACTGTTATAATGTGTATTTAAAAAAAATAATTTTTGGTTAATTAAAATTATTTAATTATCGATGGTTAATTATACAAAAATAAATTATACTTAACTAATGATATACTGTATATAATTTAATTAGATTTTTTTATTTAATATTGTATATTTAATTATTTTTGAATAAAGGTAAATTGAATTCAAACTCTAATTATTTATTTCTATGTTATTTGCTTTTTAAAGTTTTTATTTTTTTTGTGCAATAAATTAAATATTACATTTTTTAATTAATATTAATTATTATTTGCCACCAGCTAATTGTTAATTTTTATTTCTTTTGTATTTACTTTCAACAAATTAAATAAAATACAATAATGTTTGGATAAATATAATAAATTCGTTCAATTTTAATTAATTAAATTGGAGTTAATTAAGAAATCAGGAAATTTCATCCTTAGTGTTAAAAATTATTATAATTTGAATTTATAATATAAAGTTTTGATTAATTAAAATTATATAATTATAATTAGTTAATTAATTCGCTGAACTATGCCAATGACGTCGTATTTCTCGTACAGCTCATCGTTCCATCGAGAGCATTATACTCCCTTGCCAATGCGCAAAGGACCATAAATCTGCCACACAACCTTTTTCCCGAAAACTCTTCAGATGTTGTCATCGTTTATGCCGCTGCACCACAGAGCAGGACGGGGATGATGAGTCCGTTCCCACGACAGTCGGGTCTACGTAACCGGAACGGACCCGAATTTTTATCCGGCCAAGGACTGTCAACTCGACAGAATTCTGCCGCTACAACAACAACAACGGGGATGATGAGTGATTTGTAAAGTTTGGTCTTTGTTCGTTGAGGGAGGACTTTACTTCTCAATTCTTACTCAGTATGAAGTAGTACCGTCGGCAAGAGTTATTCTGCGTTGGATTTCGAGGTTGATATTTTTGTTGGTGTTAATTCTGATTCCAAGATAGACGAAATTATCTATGGCTTTGAAGTTATGATTGTCAACAGTGACGTGGGTGTCAAGTCGCGAAAGCGACGATTGTTTGTTTGATGACAGACGCTATTTCGTCTTCACCCATTCACTACCAGACCCATTTGCTTCACCCTGATCTTTGGTATTGCTCAACGTCAGTTTACACAGCCGTATTAGTTTTGCGGGAATACTAAATTCAGGCATATCGGCATAAAGGCAGCTCTTTTTGTGCTGTTAAAAGCAGCTTTGAAGTCGGCGGAGAGTTGTGTGTGTCGTTCCTGTCTTCAAAGGTCTTTTCCCCGATTGGTGCACAATGAATATGTGTTCAGTTGTTCATTTTCCAGGTCTAAAGCCACACTGATAAGGTCCAATCAATTTGTTGACGGTGGGCTTTAATCTTTCTGTAGGAAACTTGTACGATCGATGTACTCTTATATGTGATGTTGTGGAGGCTCATTGCACGGTAGTTGGCGCCGATTTTGGGGTCTTCTTTGTTTGTGGATCCATCCATCCATTGGCCCCCGCTGCTTTGTTGTTCTTCAGACCGGTAATTGCAATTCGAACTTCTTCATGTCGGGCAACGGAACGTCTGCTCCATCGTCATCGATTGGGAAATCGGCTTGCTGGTGTTAAGCTTTCACTTCCATTCAGCAGATTGGAGAAATGTTCGATACATAATTTCAGTATGCTCAGGGCATTAGTCACTAGATCTCCTCTGAGGGTTCTACTTGTGTATGTACATATGTACTACTGTGCCCAAAAAATAAGGTGACAATGTATTTATTTTGAAAATTCTTTATTTATTCTTCCAAATCAATTTCATCCCCTTCATAGTAATCCCCTTTCGATGCAATGCACTTATGCCAACGGATTTTCCAATCTTCGAAACACTGGTTGTAGTCACTTTCCGGGATGGCCTTTAGTTCCGTCTTCGCTGCGGCTTGAATCTCCTCTATCGTATAAAAACGGTGTCCCCGGAGCGGGGTGAACAGCCAGAAGTCGCACGGCGCCAAATCAGGTGAATACGGTGGTTGCGGAACGATATGGGTTGAGTTTTTGGCGAAATGATCACGAATTACGAGTGCAGTATGGGATGGTGCATTATCGTGGTGTAAAAATCAAGAATTCCATAATTCCGACCTTTTCAGGCGGATAGCGTTACGCAAACGACGCATAACGTTCAAATAATATTCCTTGTTGACTGTTTGACCGGTTGGAAGGAATTCATAATGCACAACACTACGATAATAGAAGAAAACAGTCAACATGACCTTGATTTTTGAGCGACTTTGGCGCGATTTTTTTGGTCTCGGCTCTCTTTTGGCACAATGTTCGCTCGATTTATCGGTTGTTTCGGAGTCGTAAGCATAGATCCAAGTCTCATCGCCAGTTATGCATTTCATGACACCCTGGTAGTCGGAAAGCATCGTTTCACACACTTCAACGCGACGCCTTTTTTCCAAAAAATTCAATGTTTTCGGCACCAGTCGAGATTTGACGCGCTTGAGGCCCAAAACATCCTTTAAAATGGTACTGGCTGAGTCTTTCGATATGCCAACTTCATCAGCAACGTCTCTAATTGTTAATCGACGGTTTTTCAACACCAAATCTTTGATTTGTTGAACGTGAGCTTCGTCGGTTGAGGTTGATGGTCGCCCTGGACGTTCTTCGTCTTCTACACGTTCACGGCCGGCTTGGTACTCACTATACCACTTGTAAACATTTTTTTAGACATAGCCTCATCACCAAAGGCTTTTTGCACCATCCTCAACGTATCCGCAGCAGAAAATTGATTCCGTAAACAAAATTTAATGCAAATTCTTTGCTCAACAAATTTCGACATCGCAAAAAACGAAAAACTCACTTTTAGCAGCTCACAAAACGACACGTATAGCAAACACTAATGAATATTTTGACATGAAATTTGACATAAATGTGAATGACAGTACTACCAACCTACAAAAAAAAAAAAAAAATAATTCTCCATCCAATTAATACAGATGTGCCAAATTGATATTAGAAGTATTTGATAGCCACTTGTCAAAAAATGAGAATATGTAACCCAGTTTGAGAAGTTCATAATATAGCACGTCCATCTGATCCTAAACGTCATGAATGTACGGCTTTGCGGTTAATTTGGCTGGTTTGCTAGGTTTCACATGTGATTGGTGTTTAGGGTTGCCGTAACAGTTTAATTTTTCATCACTAGTCACAATCCGACGCAAAAACGACTTCGTTTTGTAACGATTCAGCAGCATTTCTGACATGCACAATCGTGTTTTAACAGCTCTTGGCTTTAATTCATAGAGTAATCAATTCCCTTGTTTATGAATGTTGCCGGCTGATTTTAAACGTTTGGAAATGGCTGTTTGAGCGACCCTTAATATTCTGCGAGATCTTTTTGTGTTTGGCAACAATCTTCATCGAGTAATTGAAAGGACGTCCTCTTCACTTTCATTGCTAAAATCATTGCTAAATTAGACAAACCATTTATGGCATGTTCGCTTAGCTAGAGCTTGTTCACCATAAATTTGCTCCAAAATACGATGACTCTCTGCTGAGATTTTCTTCATATTAAAGAAATGATGAAAAAGTTCCCGCATATACTGAAGAGACGCCCAAAGACTGTAACTCTCCGCATATTCGGAATACCGAAATGATGAATTAATAACCAAATTACGCCATTTCATGGCACAAATATAGTTATAGACCTAGTATAGTGTTTTTGGAAACAACTCACTGTAAAGATCACCTTGTATGTACATAATGTATGTGTACTAGGATTTCTCTCTAAAGCGAAGTTTTCTTTGAGACGAATTTTAATTTGATATTGCTACGGAGCAGTTTGAGGATATTTCCTCGCCCTTAAATATACTTACACTCCCACATGCACAACCACATACGCAAATTTACTGTGTTTCTATGTAAATGTAAGTGAAATGTAATAAATGAAGTAATTTGCATATTGCAATGACGTTGCACATTGATTTTCCCCAACTTCTGATAAAGTGAAATTTCACTCCCGTGACGCAACACCCAAATGAGCAATCATTTAATGCAACAACAAGAAGAACCAACAAATGTGACAGACAAAAACAATGGCAGCGAACAAAAAGATAAATATGAGACTCAGGGGATTGTGAAAACGGTAAAGAAATTGCAAATGCATTTTTTTCAACGAATGCTGTGAGTCACATTGCACACACATATATATACAGATGATTAGGGGTTTTGTATTGTACGTTTAGTACAGAAATTTCCAAGTAGGGGTGCGCTTAAATTAACTACTATGTACCAAGTAACTTTTTCTAGGTTAGGTTACGCTACAGTTTATTGCTGATGGTTCAACGGGAGGTCACCTTTTATATTTACAATTACTTTCATATATCAATGACAAGTTTTGAGTCCATCACAAATGTGCTAATTTGACTTATTGAGAAGTCAGAGGGTTGCCATTGATAGTCAGGAAGGAACTATGTGAACTGAGAATAGTCTACTTCGCCTTTCATAGACAGTGTACATGTGAGGGGCACCATCAAATTTTTTGCCATTCAGTTAAGGGCAGAAATGGATAATAATGAAGTGAACATCTAAAGTTGGAGAGAGATTTCCCTTGTACAGCAATAAGCTCAAACTATCTGCTGCCTTTGGAAGCTTTCTATGTTTCCTACAGAACTCTGCGATGCCTTTGCTTTCTCATCTCACCACTCCATATGTAACAATCGGTCCTACGATCGTGGTTTACATCCGTCTGATACTCCTTTTCTTGCAGCCCCAGATTTCACCGGCCAAGCGATTGCACACCTTGAGTGCTTTTGTGGCCTGAAGGGTGGAATTCAAATCGCGAAGAGTATAACTCAAAGTATCCAGATATATCCAGATCCTCATATGTCATCTTTAACTTTTTTCCGCCAAAGGTTTGTGTCCTTAGGACCGGCAGGGGCCTTCTCTCGGTAAACGGGATGATGGTTGTTTTAGACAGCTTGATATTAGTATCCCTTTGAAGGTCTGAACCCCTATACAGAATAAAACATAGAGTGTTTTCGTGGTTTTGGCAACGGACCACATTGTTGGTCAGCAGCTCAGGAAGCTCATCAACAACTAAGCTCCATAAAAAGGGAGACAATACTTCACACTGAGGGCAATCTCATGCCGTATTGAGAACAATCGTAGTTTCCACTACTGTAGTCTCAGCTAACATAGTGCTAAATACTGCCGCTGCCACATTCCTCATATATAGTGCTTTTGTTACACTTGCGTGAGAAGCATTGTCAAAAACACCTTCGATATCTAAGGAGGCGCATATCGCCACCTCACCTTATTCATCGAACTTTAAATTTCCGCTGTTGGTAGGAAATGTCAATGTTTTGCCATTCAGATCTGCATATGAGGGTGGGAACTTCAGCTCTTTTGACTTTATTTCGTAATCTCTAATCATTTTCATGCTTTTTAGCAAGAATGAATTGATACTAATTGGAAAGGATTAAGAATTAGCGTCTATGTTCTTTTTTCTCCGCTAGTCGTCTAAGTCTCTTCAGATCCTGCTAATAATAATTGTGTCAGTCTGGTTTCCGGCAAGAGTCCTGTTCAGTTTGGCTGCTCCTGGGGTAGAGGAGACGTGTTCATAGAATTTTCTAAATCTGAAGTGGCGTGCAGCAACCTCACGGGAGTTGGGAGAGTCCGATCTATGCACAGTTTAAGTTCAGACTAAGATAGCTTTTGTAAGATATATAAAACATTCTTTAATAATAACAAATAAAAGTCAAAGCTACAGTTGAATCTCATTACCAAGTACTTTGGCCGGCTCAACTCAGTCTAAACTGAACATCAGCGTCAACCAATGATCGCTAAAACAATCGATAGTAGTTATAGGTAAATAAAACTAAATAAAACGAAAGTTCTAACGATAATCCTTCAGTTCTAATTCAAGCGCATTTAATTGACAACAATTTGTCTTTGACTTAATCCCGGCGAAACTGCTCGTTTCTTGGGACTACACCATGGATATTTGTAGTGTATTTGGGCAGAAAAAGTCCCCGATTTTCCTTCGGTATCATTCACTGTATACAGCAAACAACACTAGTTGGATAATTATATGTCCTAGTCCGTTAAGGGGGTATTCTAGTCTAGAAGCATGAATTTCAGGTAATTTTTAAAGTGTCGTAAAAAAGGCAATTAATATTTTTAGTATCCATTTTTTTATTAGTTATTTGTTAATTTTAGAAGAGTAGAGAAAAAAATTAAAAACTAAAAAAAGTAAAAAATTTAAAAATTATGAGCTGACGAAGTGGGGGGTCTCTAAAAATTTCCACGTGATCATACCCATGATTTCAGCCCTCCTAGTTATCTGAAACCAAAAGAAAAAAAGATTATTAATCTAGAATAATGTCGCAATGGCCGGAACTACGGAAAAGTGGTAAAAAAAAAAACAATTTTTCACAAAATGGCGACTGCCTAAAAGGTTTTTTTGGATCACTTTTTCTGACTATTTCGAATTTTTTAAAAATAATAAAAATAAAAATTTGGGGATGGGGCTAGTTCCAACCTATAAAGAAGACTCTATAAAAATTTCAAGTAAATCGGTTCAGTAGAACCTGAGAAATCGTGGGTATCGTTCCGAAAAAGTCAGTTTTGAGAAAAACGCGTTTAAAATTTCGCGTTCCGGCCGAACCAGTTTGGATGCCGGGTCAGAAAAATGCCTATATCTCCGAAAATAATTTGAATTTTGAAAAATCCTCTTGTACACATATTCTTGAATAGTTAAACTTTGAAAATATAAAAAAAAAAATCGATTTTTTTTTAATTTCTAGAATAGTATAACCCCTTAACACCAAAAAAATGTTATTATTATACGCCTAAAAAAATTGCTGCAAAACTTTTCTTCTAACAATATATGTATATTTTACATCAGCTAAACTCAGAAACTATGACGTACAAATATTTAACAACGTAACGCACATAAAAAGTTCGTCACCGACTGACGACACCCACTCAAAAAGTTGTTTATTTGCTTATTGTTTTGAATCAACCGCTCAATTTGCATTGAACAGAGCACAAAATGAATTGAATTGTTATAGTTGGGCGCAGGAAGTGGGTAGCGGCAATTAGTCACCGACTTGGTTTCATGTGCGAAGACAACCCCGCCAATTGGCACATGGTAACATACGAAACAAATTTATCTACCCACACAAGAGTGGCAACGATAGTAGAAGTAGAGTTTTGTAGACATTTAGGGACACCCACATATGTACATACATATGTATGCCTTGGCACACGTAAGTTTGCACTTATGGATTTAAATCTACTTTCATACATACATATGTGCACTTATTAAGTGCATACTCATATACGCATGGAATATTTTTATCACTTTCTTCCGACAGCATGCAATGTTTGCCCTTCAATGAGTAATTAATGAACGGCCACCCTTTCTCTAACTGTGACATACATACTGAACATATGTATATATGTACATATGTATATACATATTTACGAACGTAACGACATATAAATTGCGGTATATGTCAATGTTTATTGGCTCAATTGGTTTATTGCGAACAAAAAATTAGCATTTCAAACACTTAGGAGGACAATCAATTCAAAGAACTGCAGGTTATTTCAGTAAGGAAGGGCTAAGTTTGGATTTAACCGAACATTTCATACTCTTGAAACTTGCAAAGATCAAAGCCGGCTTGAATCATTACATGTAATGTATTATTATTTTAGATATTAACCATTTTTACATTACATTTTTAAAATAAAATTTTAAAATAAAAACACAGAAACTTAAGGGGGTATTCTACTCTTGAAATCAAATTTTGGGCAGTTTTTTGAATTTTATTTAAAAAAAACCAAAAATATTTTTACTATCCATTTTTATGGTATTTTTTTTTATTGATATCTTAAGAATACAGAAAACAAATTTTACAAAAAAATATTAAAAATTAAAATAATTAGAGGGGGGAGAGACAGGTGTAAAAAAATGTCGCATTGATCCTGACTCTCCTGCTGGTCTGAAAAAAAATTAAAAGAAATTCTTAATCAGTAAGGATGCTTTTATAGTCCGGGAACACGAAAAAAAATTTTTTTGAAAAATTTTTTAAAATATTAAAAACAAAAATTTTGACACGATGCTGGTAGGAACGATAAAGGATTATATAAAGAAGGTTCACACAAAATTCCAAGTAAATCGTTTGTATAGAACTTGAGATAATGCCGGGTGGAAAAAAGTAGTTTCGAGAAAAGCGCGTTTAAAGTTTAGGAGACAGCTCTAGTGAACACGGACGCCACCTCACAAAATCGGCTGTATCTCCGAAAATAAGTCGAATTTTGAAAAATCTTTCCAAGGTCATATTTTTGAAAGTCTAAACTTTAAATATATAAAAAAAAATCGAATTTTTCAAAATACTGGACTAGAATACCTCTTTAATATTTAATGAGTAATGTTTATTATCATTAGAAAGAACATTCTTTGGCATTTAGTTTTTGAAGACTATTTCTTTCAAATGTTGGCCGAGGCTACGTATCAGAAGGTCCATCCGTTGAGTACAGTTGTCGATAACCTTGTTCGTGCATTTCGACTGGTAACTCGCGAATGACACGTAAAGTGTTTTGCTCCAAGGCCTTTACGTATCTCCATAGCATAAAGTCTAACAATGTGAAATCACACGAACTTGGTGGCCAATCGACCGGACCAAAACGTGGTATTATCTGCTTACCGAAGTATTCTCTCAAGTGGCGCCATCTTGTTGAAATCAAATGTCGCTGAGATCACGAGCTTCAATTTAAGGCATCAAATAATCGCTTACGTTCTCATTGGCATCATTTTTGAAAAAAATGTGGACCGATGATAACACGACCCTATTAATCATACCAAACCGTTGCTTTGCCTGTATGAAATGGTAGCTTGCATCTTCCAAATGCAATTTCTTCGTCCCAAATGCAATTTTTCCTGTGTACAAACCCATTGAGCCAGAAATGGGCCTTGTCGATGAAGAAAATTTGGCTCAAAAACATCAGATCTTCTTGAAACTATTTAAGAGCCTATAGAACGAAGCCATGCCATTGTCTTCGTCCCGAATCAAAATGAGATTGATGTTACTTGAGAAGCTCGAACGGCTTCAGTTAAGAACAAAGACTGTGTTTTGTACGTTCTCAATTTGAGATTTTTACGAAAAATGCGCCAAATCATTCCATACGTCAGTCCGAGAAGATTCGAACGGCGCCGAATTGACTCTCCACGGTCTTCGTGTATTGTCTCAGGTACGGCTGCTACTTTTCTTCACTGCGTGCTGGACGTGGTCTATTCGGTCGAATATTTTCCAATAATGAATGCTGGATCTCAAAATGAGTGATGGTGTTGACCATAAGTTAAGCGAAGCGAGTGAAACACATTCTTCACAGAACGTGAATTTTCGTAACAAAGTTGCACGATTTGTAAACGTTATTTAAATTTCATTACTCTCATATTTCCGGTATAAAGTCAGCCAGAAGTTAAAAGTGAAGGGATTACTGATCCGATTCAACCCTTTTTGGTACAGATTTCTCAAAAAATCAAAAGGATTCTCTACGATTTTCTATAATATAATATCTCATAGATTCAACGATATTTGCGATAAAAACTTTGAGGAGCTTTAGTACCGTGAGATTGAACAGTTTTGGTCTCAAGATGCATGCATTGGTACTTAATTTGTGTATTAGAAAGTTAATGAATCAGATTTTAGTCCGATTGTGCCCATTGCACTGCATTATAGGAATGTCGAATCAATGCTACTTACTACATAATTTGGTTGAAATCGGTCCTGAGATATGGGTTTTCACCTAAATGTGAGCGGCGCTACGCCCATTTTACAATTTTGACACCGGCTCCTATAAATCCCTCTTGTTCCATCTTGGATGCAAAATGGAATGTATCCAATGTATCACTCTCAAAATAGTTTTTAACAAGACTATTTTCACAAATCGGTAGAAGAATTTATACAATTTTGCTTAAACGAATTTACTAATTTGATCTTTCCACTAGAGAATGTTGGTGCAGATTAAACATAATAAAGGGCGGGGATACGTCCACTTTTTCAAAAAAATAAGGTTATCAAATATCTCCCTTTTGCTCCTTATACAATGCTTTGTAAAAAGTGTTACAGTGATCGGATTTAGTTTAAGTATGCACCGTTTCGTTCGATGATCTATTGCCATCTAGACCGCAACTTCATAATACCCCTTTCGTAGAATTCTCTCACCTTATTTGCGAAGAACTCGAACAACCACTATTCACAAGCCTCTTTTGAGTTCAACTTTACACCAACAAGGGCGTTCGGCATGGACAGGAACAGGTGGTTATCGCATGGCGCTATGTCCGGACTATATGATGGATACGATTAAAGCTTCTATCCGAGCTCCCGTAGCTTCTGACGAGTCATCAATGAAGTGTGTGGTCTGGCGTTGCCCTGGTGGAACACTACTCTCTTCCTGTTGGCCAATTCCGGACACTTCTGGTCGATCGCCAGCTCCAAGCGGTCCAGTTGTTCAGTAGATGGTAGAATTAAGCGTCTGGCCATATTGGATCAGCTCATAGTGATATTTAATTCCCTTCCAATCCTACCAAACACCCAACAATACTTTCCTAGCCGTCTACTCCGGCTTGGGCACTGTTTGGAATTATTCACCGGCCTTCGACCACGACAGTTTTCGCTTGATGTTGTCATATCATATATAGATTATTACATACATCCATTTTTCGTCGCCAGTTACCATCCGCTTCAAAAATACCTTCCGTTTGCGTCAAATCATGCTGCAACCACACATCAAGCTTTTTTTATATCCAGCCTTCTGCAGATGGTTTAAAATGGTTTGGTCACTAACTCTCATCTTCTGGGCGATGTCACGAAATGCCACATGCCAATCTAACTCGATGTTTTCTATGATTTGATCGGTATTAGTCGTCTCAGTTCTTCCGCCGGCTGGCTTAACCATAGTGTCGTTTTCACCCGCTCTGAATGGTCGAAATCATTCCTTCGTAGTTCGAAGTGATAGAGTACACTCCCCCAAGCCACCATTAATCTCATGGAACGTTTCTCTAGCGGATTTGCCTTTAACGAAGGAAAACATTAATATAGCGCGAATTTCGGCATTAGTGAACTCTATGTTTACACGTCTATAACTGTCGGACGCAATATCCAAACTAATCATGCTTAACGTCGTTTTGTAGGTTATTTCAAGACCTTTCAAAGTTGTATAGTATTGCCAGATACGAGTTCTGAAGAGCTTTATACATAGCCGCGAAATATAAAAGTCTCATGGATGTGCCTTGCTACTGCGTTCCCCCGTATATATCTTAATTTAAGGCGTAATAGTCCGGTCAATTTAGACATAAAAATTGTGATCAAAGAAAAAAAATTCCGGTAAAGCTGAATTTTTGTAGAGACCTTAGGTTTGCCATAAAAAATAAAGTGTCAAAAGTCCCCATCGATCCCATGTGTGCTAAAGAAGTTATTTGGGGTCAAAGGTCAAAATTTAAGGTTTTTTTTTGGATTTTTCTCAAAAACGGCTAGTTTTATCGAAAAAGTACCCCAGAGCAAAGTTGTAGATCTTAAAATTCTTAATAAAAATGGTAGTGTACTAGGCGCGTTTTTTTAACGTGGTTTCCCCGGTAGGTACGGTAAGCCTAAGGTCTCTACAAAAGTTCAGCTTTACCGGAATTTTATTTATTTCAATTATCCAAATTGACCGGACTATAGTTTTGGCATTTTGTATGTTTTCGTTTAATGCCGTTTTTTGCGTGTGGCAATGGTCGGATTACGCCCATCTACGAATTCGTTCTCATTTTTTTGCCAGCGAATATGTGTACCAAGTTTCATTCTGATGTCTTAATTAAATTCTTTTTGCGATAATGATCACTTTTGTAAATGAGGCGAAAATAATACTAAAAGTAAGGAACTGTCAAATTTTCATTGTTATTTTGAAAACAAAATCCATCCCCTTTGTTTTTTGCTGTTAAAAGAAATTTAAATATGTAACGGTATTAATCAAGCCAAAGTAGACTCAAGTCAATATTTTATAGTGCTTAATATGGGCGGGGTGAGACTGATAAGCTGTTCTAATCGGTCATAAGTGGCTTACAGTCGCCATATTACATACCTTTGTACATTCTTTTCAAAAACATAATATTGCCAACGAATAAAGCTATAAACTTGGTTTGGTTCTTACTTTGCGTAATTTGATCCGGCTTCAAACTTGTATAAAATATTTTTGAATGGAAATAATGAACGAAGTTGTTTTGTATTTAGGAAGTCGACTGCCAGGTGGTGTCAGAAGCATTGCTTTTAATTTATTTTATTGTTGACATTTTCCTTTGTTTTTGTTTGCATTTTTTCTCTTTGTAGGGTCTAAATCAGGTGTCATAATGTAATACATTTCCCTACTGACAAACATTTGGCGCTACATTAGAGTCGGCAAAGGAAGATTTCGATTAGATTCAAATCTCTTTGCCGACAAGATTAACAAGTTTGAATCTTGTTAAATCTAGTTGAATAGTGAGATAATCTACTCAAGAGCCTAAATCTAGTGATTCTGTGTCAGTCGGAACATGGTATTAGTATATTTCTGTGTAACTCTGTTTCCCTAAGAGATATGTATACTAGGGTGATTCAAAAATTTTTTTTTTTCGATTGGTACTCGGAAAAATACGTTCCTAGACACCTCTAAGAAAGCCTCTCCAAATTTGAGATTTTAATTGTAACGGGAATGTCCTCCTACATACAGTGTTCGATTTTTTCTTATTATCAGATAGAAAAATTTATATCTCGCTTCCAACTACTTGAAAAAATATTTTATTGCTTAGATTTTGTAGGAAATTGAATGCCCTAAAAAAAGGTCTCGTTTCATTTTTTCGTAAACCCAACCGTTTAAAAGATATTAATAGTTAAAGTTTGATTATTTTTGGGAAATTTTTTTATTTCTTATAGATTTTATAACCCAATGAAAAAAGTCATTATGAATGATGAAACTCATAGGTTTTTGGAGAGGCATTTGTGTCTAGGAACCTATTTTTCAGAGTACCAAACGAAAATTTTTTTTTTTTTAATCCACCCTCATATGCATTGGTGTTTTGACGATGAATATCTCGTAAACGCTTAACTTAATCGAAAAATCATAGCAGACCATTTTTATAGAGCCGTAAATTTCCTACAAAACTATGAGTTTCATCATTCATAAAATAGTGTTGGAAATGATTCAAAATTCCAAGTTCAATTTCAAAGCGGCTAGAAATAACGCACTTTTCAGACGAACTCTTGAAATCTTTATGAAAATCTAATTCTTGCCCATTCTATTTATGTATAAGAGTGTATTGAATGCGCAGTGATCGGATCTTTGAGCAATTTGCAGGGGATTCTGAATTTCATAAGAAACAGTATTAAAACGTAAGAACTAACTTTTAGAGAATTTTGGAAAATTGTGTGTTATTCTAGATCACTTTTACATGCAAAAACCGGGTAGAATAGCTGTTGAGAAAGTTTATTTGAATTAATAAAAAATTATACATTTTGAAAAAAGTAAATTTTATGCTTTTGTTTTTGAAAATTAGGCACAAATATTGATTTTTAGGAGGAATTTGCTAAAAAAAAAATTACAAGTCATACACATACACATACAAAAATATTTAAAAAATTTTGAAAAGTTCCCCAAAGAAATTATAAAAATTGCAAAAATAATTTTAATTAAGACATTTATGATTGATTCACTTTTATAAACCCTAGCAACATTTTTCATCTTTTTTCTGAGTGTTTTTTAAAAGAAAATTCTTCGTCTTTTTTATTGGCGTAGACACCGCTTACGCAAGAAAATTAGCTTTATTCAATTAAACTTTAGTTTTATTATTTCGTACCAACTGTTGATGAACATTTTTGATATGCTTTCTCATTAAATCAAGTGACAGTCACGCAACAGTTCACTTTTATGTTATGCTGCGGTCTTTCGAGACAAGAATAAACGTACCTAAATATTTATTGTATAACTTTCTTTTGTGTGTATGTACTTACATTAGTGTTAGAGCGAATAAATATGTATAAGTAATAAAAGCTATCATTTAAGTACTTATATAAATACATATAATTTCAATAGACAACGTACTATAAATTTGCTTAGCAAGAATGCGTGTAAGAGTTGAAATAGACGCACATTAGGGGTGCGCTAAAAAAATATTAAAATATTAAAAAATTAAGAAAACTAATTTTTATTTTATATCTGTATTTCAATAAGTTTTTTATACATAAAAAATCATTTTAAAAGTGGAATATAATTTGTATAAAATATTTTTAATATTAGTTAAATTAACTCCTTTATTAAAATACTCCCAATTACTATATCTCATTCATGAAATAATTATATACTTAAGTGGAGCACAAAATTGGCTAATATTTATTTACATTTTTAATTTTCTTAATTTATCACATCTAACATTAAAACTCATCATCTATATTCAATCTCAGTGCAATTAGCATCACCTTAATGCAGCTATAAATAACACCATAAAGGTATGGATTATGTATTACATTATTATGAAGAGCACGTGGTAATCTCATTCAACATTTCTGCTATACTACTTATAAGCAACAGCCAATGAATACTGATAGAGGTAGATGAGTGAGTCAGGATAGTAGTGTGTTGGGTTAAAAATAAACTTCACAATTTATTACGCGCTTATTGAAGCGTATGCACAGCTTGCGTCCATAATACTAGTTGTAGAAAAAAGCACATCGCACAACAGTTGAGCGAAAGTGTTAGGGATAGAGGTGGAAATTGCGCTGAAAATGAACAACTGCCAATTGTATGCAATAAGGTTGCTCATACGCAGTGTACGCCAGCGATTACAGTATTCATGCATGCAACATATTGTTCCATTGGAAAAAGTTTTTTATTGAGCAATTGGTTCAAGTTATGTGAGTTTGTTTCGCAATAGAAAAAGTTTTATATAAACCAAAAGAAAATTGTAGTTGCGTAAGAACATAGTAATTTGTTTGCAAATAAATTCTTATACTCTGAACAGGGTGCATACTCGTAGTACTAAGTTTTCCACGAAGTTTGTAACACGCAGATAGAAATATCAGAGTTCAAAATATATATTTATGTATTTATATACATGTATTTAAATGATCAGCTTGATGAACTGCGTCGACTTATCCAAAACCGCCTGTCTGTCAGTATATTTGCGAAGTGACCCCTAAATTTTTGAGTTATCTGAAATTTCACACAAGTCTTTTTCTCCCAAAGAAGCTGCTCAATTGTGGGAATCGTTGATATATGAGCACTATAGCATAGAGCTACCATACAAACTGAATGATCAGAATCAAGTGCTTGAATGGAAAAGTTTTGTATAACTTCATATAGTAAAAACCTAGATGACAAACCAAAGTATTTCATTTCATGTTTTAGTTTGGTCCAATACCTTGATTTTAACCCACCAATATTAAAAAAAATCACTATTTATAAATGCACTTTCATATTCGTTTGTGCATATAAATAAAGTAGAAGATTCACCGAAGCCCCTTGTGTGCCTCGCACGACCTTGACACGCAAGTTACACTACTCATCATCCGCACAGCTAGAAAATATTCATTAACGCAGCAGCAGCAGCAACATATGCAAAGTAATGGCAAACACAATATATGACCCCCTTATAACGGTTATCTGCGCTCGTAGACACGTGTAGGCACACGAACACAAAGGATATTTTAAACTTTCTGTTTAAGCTACAACTATGCTTTCCTTAAACCCTACAACTGTGTATGTTACACAAATATGTATGTGCAAAGCAGTAGGCGCTTACAGCATGATATTGTGCAATATTTACATATAATACCTTTTGTCGTACTTCTGCCTTTTGCATGTGTACATAAATTATAATAAAAATTGATATTAAGTAAAAAGCATAAGTCGCGTTTAGACAGGACTGTGGTTGCGGTAATAATAACTAGCTCTTTGAACACAAATACACTAACTCCAATCCAAATCTATAAAGCTCTTTGAATAACTAGGCTTTAACATGTTTATAGCTGCAACTATGGGGACATGATTTTAGACACAAAAATATATTTTTTCGAAACTTGAGTTATGCTCTTTTTTTGTTCACACAATAATACTCAAAAAAATTATGCATTTTTCATATATTAATATTAGATTAGTTTCTATAATAAGAGAGTGGCAAAAGCACACAACTCAGATAAAATTTCCTATAATACTTTAAAGGGGTCTTTACTGACAAACCATTAGTTTTCAATATTTTACCAACCAATGGTTTCTTGGGCCCAAAAAAAAAAAAACGCTTACGCGGTTGTAGACTCGCTGTTTGGCGCCAATAGGTGATTCAAACAGTAGCCTTCTGCGCCTGCTCGTTTTTTTCTCTCTCTCTCTGATTCTCCCGTCCGGTACGGCGTCGAATACTCTCAGAGCTGTAGTGTTTTCATCCATTCGGACGACGTGACCAAACCAGCGTAGCAACTTCGTCTTAATTCGCTAAACTATGTCAATGCCGTCGTATAGCCCGTCGGTTGCTGTTCTCTCGAAAACTCGTAAAGCCGACTCATCAGATGATGTTATGATCCGTGCATCTGCACTATAAAGCAGGGCGCGGATGATGTAGAATTTGGCCATTGAACGTCCAAGGAGGACTTTACTTCTTAATTGCCTACTTGGTCCGAAGATACTTCGTCTCGAACTCGTTCACTATTAGACCGATTTGCTTCGCTTCTTTGTACATTTTGGGTTATGGCTAATGAAATCAATATCATATAGAAGATTGTACCCTCTCCATTCAGATCTTGAGCTCTTTTCTCCAGCTGTAGATAAAAGAAATCGCATGATAGAAAGTCGCCTTATCTGAAACCTCATTTGGTATCGATTCTGACAGAGCTTTTGGTATTATTGAACGTCAATTTACACAGCCGTATCTTATCCCACGGTAGTTGACGCTAGTTGTGGGGTCTCCCTTTTGTGGATTCCAATCGTCGGTCATGCTTTCATCCGACCATATTCTATAAAGAAGCTGATGCATGCTTCTTCTCAGTTCTACGCCCCTATATTTGAACAGCTCGGCCGGCAATCCATGGACCCACTTCCGCTTTGTTGTTTCTCTCTCCCCTGTGGGCCAGTATCTCAAGCTCTCCATACTGACGCATTTCGGTATCTTCTTCATTTTTTCTACACACGTGTATCATTTCCAATTGTGGCTCGCGTTGGCAGATGGATTAATCTAGGTCTTCTTCGATACTATACTCCCTGGCAGCAATAGCGATTTCAGTGCGCACTGTCCGGAGTATATGAGGATGTGCATTATCTACTAGAGTACACGTGGTATGAAATCAATCCATGACTGTTCAAATTACTGACTTCACTGTGCAACGATGCCGACAGAATATTGGACGCAGCGCGCCATACGTCGGGCGAACCGAACAGTTATTTTGGCAATTCATTTTCACGATTTGTAAGCATTGTTCTGCAGTAAGTATGCTTATTATGAAATGTCGAACTAAACTGTGTTTAAATCAAATAAGAGCTTAAGGGGTTAGGCCACTCTAGAATTTTCGGAAAATTTACTTTTTTTTTCAAATGATACATTATGGTCTCATAAATGCTATCCCGAAAGATTATGACAGGGAAAAAATTCTAAATGCCCCATTTTCGTTATCTAGGGCCTTCGGCAGGGAGCCCACTCAAAATTTTAAACGCGTTTATCTCAAAACTGTTTTTTTTCACGTTGGCCGGAAACATAACTCAAACAATATACAACCGATTCACTTGAAATTTTGACAACATCTTCAGAAATACATTATCTACAGAAGTACGTAGGATTTTTTTTTTATCTTGCATAGTTTGTTTTTTATTAACAAATTTCGAACAATTTTTTAGGCCAAATTGTTACTTGTCCCTTTAAAGGCCCGCCATTTTGTCAAAAATGCAAATATCGAAAAAGTACGTACGTACTTCTGTAGCTGGTCCCATTTACAAGCGGAAACCGTTCAACAACTTATTAAAATAAAAAAATTACAGGAGCTGTGTGCCCGGTCGTAGTTCCCGAAAAAACGGAGACATCCTAGGGAGAACGCACTGTGGCCGCCATTTTTCAATTAATTTTTCTTCAAAAATAGTTATAAGCAGTTAATTATATGTATAATAAATCCCTTTTATTAAAAACCAGATTTATTTAATAGTTTTCCTGAAAAAAAATCTCAAAGAAGGCCTATTTTGTGGCCCTCTAGAGTGGCCTAACCCCTCAAAATGACCAACTCCGACAAAAGTATTGCCTGATTGAAAACTACACTTCTAAAGAAACACCCGTTAGTTTTCGAATCTATGTACCATATATGTACATATATACATTGTAACATATATGGTATCCATTTATTGCAAAAGTACGCCCGTGAATGCTTTCCATTGTTCACTTGGGGAAATTTAATTACTTCAATTCAACTTAGTTTTGATCGCCCACACAACTTTCGTTTCCCTTTTCAATTGAATAAAAAGTAATTGAATTTTCATTATGTTTCTTTCCGCATCATTGTGACCATTCATAATTGTATTTATACGTGCGTAGAAGATCCTATAGTGTGGGGAAAATATTTTTAGATTTGTTTGTTAGTGTAAACCAGCTTAATATACATATATTTTATGTAGGCAAGTGGAAATCAAACTTTTTGTATGCATATGTTCATACATCTATATCAACAGGTCTGTTAGCCATTGTCCTGTCTATATTTAAATGTATACTTAGCCAGACAATAAAAAATGAGAGCGACTTTTTTTATCTTATGACAAAGCAAAAAATCTTAATTACAAAAGTATTAAAAGCAATAACTTTTAATCTATTTTTATAACTTAATTGATTTGCACTAACCATTTCCTTTTGCAAAATATTTAGTTTTAATCTTTTTAGAACATGACAACGCAGTTTCAAACATATACTAATTGAAAACTTACTGAATACTTTTCTAAAACATACAAAACAGTTGCCAGCGGATAAGTGGCAACTCTGTTTTAAAATGTGTTTATTTGTCACATATTTTTGTTACTTTCCATGTAAACTTTTTTCTCATAGGTGGCTACTCTTTTTAAGTATATTGCTAGATCGAAAACTTGAGCAATATTTTTTAAAAATCGTTTTCAAACGACTTACTTATGTATTAATATTTTGTGAAAATTTCAGCTATACTTTTTTTTAGGTAGCAGCTCTATTTCAGAACCATTTCCAAATTAAAGACTTATAGAATATTTATGAGAATGCGAGTATATCTGAAATGTCTAATGCACGTATTTGTATTTTTTAAATTTTCATTTAAACTTTTTCTCGTAGATGGCAACTCTTTTTAAACATATACAGTCTGTCAAGTAAGAGCGCGTTCGTGTAAATTTATAAAAAAAAAAATTATTTTATGAAACTTTCATATTTATACATATATGGGGTATTCCATACCAAATCGACCACTTTTGAACCCGACCCCTTTAGATTTTGCTGAAACTTATCCATCCTTTTCTACCCTTTGAAAAACATTTTTGAGAATTTTTTCAAAATTTTTTGTCCAACTTCAAAAAAGTTATGAATTTTGCTATTTTATGCTAAAAAATGAATTTTTTTATTTTCAAATAGCCATAACTTTTGTAGAAATTGACTTTTGGGAACAATTTTTTTTTAAATTTCTGTTTTTGAATGAACTTTTCGAAAAAATACACGAAAAAAATTTAACACGATCATAAAATAATCGGTTTTTTCATCATTTTTTTGAAGTTCGTCATATTTGTTTTTTTTTTCTTAAAAAAAACTTCAATTAATTTGACAACTATCCCTGATAATCCCGGAGTGGGCCGATTTTTTTATATTTTTTTTATTTATTTAAAAAAAAATTGTCAAATTTTCAAAAATGAAAATTTTTTTTCCGTAAACTTTTTTAGATTCTTATCATTTTCTCGACATTTAGGTTGTCAGTAAAGAGGTACAAAGTGCCGAATCCCTGCTTTGAGAAGCAGCCCCAAAGATGCACCTTCACTCTATTTTTTACGGTCCGCTGAACAAGTTGGCCAGGCTCGCGTGAGGACAGAACGTGCTCATATAGAACATGCATCAGTAAGAATGACATTTTCAAAATCTCTATCAATATTCTCTTACGCCCAAGCGAGTCGCTGTGTCACAAGTTTTTCAGTCAACAGAGGCTTCTTCATTGTGTTGCGTCATTTCAGATCATGAGTATGAAGAAGGGTTCGTATAGTTTCGTAGGGTATATCTAAACCTTTTGCCATTAATTTTGCTCGTCTTTGCCGTAGTGTTAAAGCAGGATTCCGCGAAAACTGATTCACTATGCTTTTTTCATCTTTTTTGTTCACTTTTCTTATCGAACCACGTTCTGGTAAATCATCGACAATTTTGGCCACTATATACCACTGTATCCACTTCTGTACAAATGCCTTCGACTTTCTCATATATTTAGCGGCCGCTGATTGCGACATTGTGAGACCTTTCGGGTGGATGCAAAGGAACACAGCTTCGTAGCGCGACGCGTATTCATGGCGTTTAACGTGATTATCTTTCAAAAGATCAACGACAACTGAACCTTTGTTGACAATACATCAAGGACAAAGCTTCCCTCTAACGGCTCGCGAAGAAACCAGCGCGAAATCTTTCATTAACTGTCGGTAAAGTCGCCCACGCTCTTACTTGACAGACTGTACATAAATCGAAAACTTGAACAATATTTTTTGGAAATGTTTATGGGCCAGTGGTAATCGATGGTATGGAGAATTCAATCGAGGTCGTAGGTCACTATAAGACTGATTTTGTGAAGGTCGTCCAAAATTAGTTGTGGCTCCGGAAACTATGTGCTTAAACTAATATAATACATATTGACATTATGTAGTGCGACGAAAAAGATAAACCAATAGGTCAACGTTTTTCGACAGCTGAAGAAACGGTGGATGCGTTGAAAACACATGTTTTGGAGACACCTCAATCGGAGTGGCAAAAATGCTTCGAAAATTGGTTCAATCGCATAAAAAAGCATATACATATGTATGTAGATCTTAATGAAAAATATTTTGAAAGACATTAAAGTGATTTTTGATGATTAAAATTTTCTTTTGGTTTCCAATCCCGAAATATATATATCAAAAAAATTTATAATTTTGGATAAATTAGAATTTGGCGAAAAACCCTTGATATCGCTCTCAAACCAACTTTCATTATTTTTTTTTTGGGAAAATGGGAGGAAAATTAAACAAAAGAGTTTTCGTTATGGAGTTTCCATACAGATTCCTCGAGAAATTTTATTATAGGTCTCTGCTTATTCCCAGCGTCTGCGAGAAACGCCTAGGGCGCCACCAATAGCACTCTGAACACCGCCTCCAAAGATTAATCGACCTCCTCTTGGCCTGCCGTTACGTCTATTGCCACCATTGTCTCCATTACCATTATCACCATTATCATCGTTATCACCATTATCGCCGTTGTCACCGTTGTCACCATTACCTCCATTTGAACCATGCCTTCTCCAACAATGCACCTGACCGACCAAAAACACGAAAACCAACAACAAAAGTAAAGCTTGCAACCTCATTTTTTAGCGCGAGTAATCGATTATGCAGTTACTTTTGCAAGCTAGCGACTTTTAACTTTTGAATACAATTTCAGTGTCACTCAGTAGTTTTATACTCGAGATTTTCTCTAGCAGAGAAAATAAATAAATACTCTAAATTAAATTGTCGCAATTGATAATTAATCAAATTATTAGACTTATTCTAATGTGTTTTTTAGTCAATCTAATTACTTAGTCTCATAAATGTGAAGTGTTATTATTATTATAACGTGTTCATAATTAATGTAATTTAATTAACGAATCGTGATCGCCAAAGTGGGGACTATTTTCTCTGCATTGAATCAGAAATTGATGCAATATGTTCCCGGCTAGTCTAACATTAATTATTGAGTATTTGATTGCTTATGGTCATATTGATTAAGTGAATATGTAAGTAGGCTTCAAATTGTCGATAATAATGTGCGTAATTGGTAGTTTTTCAATATGAAAAGATCCCGAAAACACTAACGCGATCTCTTCGATGTATTTGACCCATATTTATGAAAAGGTGACTTTATAGTTTACTACTGTGCCCAAAAAATAAGGTGACATTTGAATTTAAACTGCGCGCGTCGAAGGATTTGGAGAATTATTATTTTTTTGGGTTGGTAGTTTTGTCAGTCACATTTATGTCAATTTTCATACTAAAATATTCATTAGTGTTTGCGATACGTGTCGTTTTGTGAGCTGCTAAAAGTGAGTTTTTCGCTTTTTGCGATGTCGAAATTTGTTGAGCAAAGAATTTGCATTAAATTTTGTTTACGGAATCAATTTTCTGCTGCGGATACGTTGAGGATGGTGCAGAAAGCCTTTGGTGATGAGACTATGTCTAAAAAAAATGTTTATAAGTGGTATAGTAAGTTTCAAGCCGGCCGTGAACGTGTCGAAGACGAAGAGCGTCCAGGGCGACCATCAACCTCAACCGACGAAACTCACGTTCAACAAATCAAAGATTAACAATCAGAGACCTTGCTGATGAAGTTGGCATATCGAAAGGCTCAGTCAATACCATTTTGAAGGATGTTTTGGACCCCAAGCGAGTCAAATCTCGACTGGTACCGAAAACATTGAATTTTTTGGAAAAAAGGCGTCGCGTTGAAGTGTGTGAAACGATGCTTTCCGACTACCAGGGTATCATGAAATGCATTATAACTGGCGATGCGACTTGGATCTATGCTTACGACCCCGAAACAACCGATCAATCGAGCGAATATCATGCCAAAAGGGAGCCGAGACCAAAAAAATCGCGCCAAAGTCGCTTAAAAATCAAGGTCATGTGGACTGTTTTCTTCGATTATAGTGGTGTTGTGCATTATGAATTCCTTCCAACCGGTCAAACAGTCAACAAGGAATATTATTTGAACGTTATGCGTCGTTTGCGTAACGCTATCCGCCTAAAAAGGCCGGAATTGTGGAAAGACAATTCTTGGTTTTTACACCACGATAATGCACCATCCCATACTGCCCTCGTAATTCGTGATCATTTCGCCAAAAACTCAACCCATATCGTTCCGCAACCACCGTATTTATCTGATCTGGCGCCGTGCGACTTCTGGCTGTTCACCAAGCTTAAAAGACCGCTCCGGGCACACCGTTTTTATACGATAGAAGAGATTCAAGCCGCAGCGAAAACGGAACTGAAGGCCATCCCGGAAAGTGACTACAACCAGTGTTTCGAAGATTGGAAAATCCGTTGGCATAAGTGCATTGCATCGGAAGGGGATTACTTTGAAGGGGATGAAATTGATTTGGAAGAATAAATAAAGAATTTTCAAAATAAATACAATGTCACCTTATGTTTTGGGCACAGTAGTATATCCGCCAAGTAGGTTTTCAAAGCTTTTTTTGACAGATCACGCGTGAGTCGTTTTAAGCTGTTATGTTATTTTTGTTCAGTTTTGTTTAGCATTTCATCATGGAAAGCCATGGCAACGTCGGATAATGTTTACAAATCGTTCAACTTTATTATGAAAATTCACGTTCTGTAAAAAAAGTGTTTGACGCCCATATCATCGGCCCATATTTCTTCAAAATTATGCCGGTGCGAACGTAACCGTCAATGGTGATCGTTATCGCGCCATGATAACCGACTATTTGATGCCTAAAATTGAAGCTCATGATTTCGCCCACATATGGTTTCAACAAGACAGTGCCATTTCCCACACATCGCATCAATAAATGGATTTATTGAGAGAACACTTCGTTGATCAGATAATTTCAAGTTTTGGGCCGGTCGATTGACCACCCAGATCGTGTGGTATCACACCGTTAGACTTTTATCTGTGAAGATATGTAAAGTCTGAAGTCTAACCCGCTCTCCAATCCCGCTTCGATTCTGGCCTTGGAGCAAAACGAGTCATCGAAAATTGGACTCAACGGATGGACCATCTAAGAAGTAAACTTCAAAAAATAAATGAAAAAGAATGCTCTTTAGAATAATCCATTAAGTTTGAAGTTTCTGTATTTTTTCTTTAAAAAAGAAAGGAATCTCGAAATGAATTTGTTTGTAATATTTATAGGCAGTTTTATTCAGGGAGTTTTTTGATCAAGCAATACTTTTTTCGTAGTTGGTATTTTTGTCTGCTGTGACTTTATTTGCACTTAGTTTGCTTCGCCATTTCTTATTAAATAGAATTATTCTGGAGCAACGTTTGCAAATCGTGCAAACCTCTTGTCAAAACATTGTTTCGGTTCGCGCGACGCATCGCCCAGTAGAGTCGGTAATTCGAACCATGGATCGGTTTCGCACCACTTTTATTCTAGTGGATAATGCGCATGCTAAGAGACACCGTGCGCATCTTAGATGCTATTGCTGCTGTGAAGTAGACTTTTGAAGAAGAACCAAATTAAAAATATCCACCATCGTTCACAACACAGCTGGGCATTTCTTACAAAATCCAACCTGTGCAAGAATTGACAGCGCGACCATCAATCGCGTCGCACGTCCAGTGAATGTTCCCTGATCCCGAATTTTATAAATTTTCTTTCAGCGATGAAGCTCACTTTTGGTTGAATGAGTACGTTAACAAACGATTTTTGAAGACGCTTAAAGATTTTTTCGTGCTGGAATTGGGTTATGTTCATGTAGATGACCTTTGGTTCCAACCAACGAAACAATCAATTTAAATGAAACTTTTGGTAGGCGCATATATCGCGCCAGAGACCTGAGTTGTGATCTCCAAGATTGTGCGATTTAACACCGCCGGACAATTTTTGGGGTTATGCGAAGTCGCTTTTCCACGCAGATAAGCCTGAAACGACTGACGTCTTTGAAGAGATCCTATTGCCAAAAGTGGTTGTTCCTCATCGGCATCTCCGGTGCATTGCGGCCCATACCAAGAAAAGCACTTAAAGCAATTACACAATATTGCGAAAGTCGCTCTAAGACTCAGGGAAGCTGGATATATAAAAGGGTTCAAACAGTACGCTAAAATTCTCTCTTCCAACAACTGCTTGTCTGAAAATTTGAACCACTGCTTTTTGTTGTCTTTTCCTCTGCGCACATACCGACGAGACATGTGAACAGGGAGAAGTCGGCAGAAAAGAGGTTCATTGAAGCTAGGAGAAGGAGTTTTCTATATGAAGTTCTCTGTCAGGGTAAGTCATAGTAATTATAGCAACCCTTCAACTGTTCGATACCATTTTCGTAGTACATTTGTTCATTGCTTCAAAATAGGCCTCATTTCTCGCGATCACCTCTTCATTTCTTCCCGACGAGCATTCTTTTGAGATCTGAGAACAGGGAGTAGCCGCTGGTGCCAGATCTGGAGAATACGGCGGATGCGGAAGCGATTTGAAGCCCATTTCATGGTTTTTTGCCATCGTTTTCACTGACATGTGAAACGGTGAACTTTAATCACTTTAATTTTCTTCAAATTGGGACGCTTTCCGGTAATTTCGTCCTTCAGACGGTCCAATAACGCTATGTAGTAGTCTCAATAAATATTATTTCGTGTGCATCTCATAATACAGATGCCATAACCTTGCCAGCCGACTGTTGCGTTTTTTCACGTTTTGTAGAAAGTTCATCTTGAGCACTTCAACTAAGGAGATTACAATTTGCTCAGGAACACATCAACTGATCGTTTCACTGATGGAAAACAATACTTTCCTCTGATGAATCAAAATTTAATTTGAAAAATTCAGACGGAATGAGAAGAGTTCGCCAACCAAAAATAAGAGGTCAGATCCTCAGCACTGCCCAGGCTCGGTTAAGCATCTTGGAGGTGGCAATATGGTATGAGAATGCTTTTCCGAGCTTGACGTTGAACTTCTTCATGGAATCAATTGTAATATGTATCGATTGGTATACAGGATATCCTTGAGAATGGATGCTTCCCCATGCCGAGTGGAATATGCCACTGGTTAAGCATTCCACAAGTAGTTATTAACAACTGTTGGCCAGTTGACTTTACACCGCATACTACTGTGCCCAAAAAATAAGGTGACATTGTATATTTTGAAAATTCTTTATTTATTCTTCCAAATCAATTTCATCCCCTTCAAAGTAATCCCCTCCCGATGCAATGCACTTATGCCAACGGATTTTCCAATCTTCGAAACACTGGTTGTAGTCACTTTCAGGGATGGCCTTCAGTTCCGTCTTCGCTGCGGCTTGAATCTTCTCTATCGTACAAAAACGGTGTCCCCGGAGCGGTCTTTTGAGCTTCGTGAACAGCCAGAAGTCGCACGGCGCCAGATCAGGTGAATACGGTAGTTGCGGAACGATGTGGGTTGAGTTTTTGGTGAAATGATCACGAATTACGAGTGCAGTATGGGATGGTGCATTATCGTGGTGTAAAAACCAAGAATTGTCTTTCCACAATTCCGGCCTTTTTAGGCGGATAGCGTTACGCAAACGACGCATAGCGTTCAAATAATATTCCTTGTTGACTGTTTGACCGGTTGGAAGGAATTCATAATGCACAACACCACGATAATCGAAGAAAACAGTCAACATGACTTTTTTGAGCGACTTTGGCGCGGTTTTTTCGGTCTCGGCTCTCTTATGGCACGATATTCGCTCGATTGATAGGCTGTTTCGGGGTCGTAAGCATAGATCCAAGTCGCGCTTGAGGCCCAAAACATCGTTCAAAATGGTATTGGCTGAGCCTTTCGATATGCCAACTTCATCAGCAAAGTCTCTATTTGTTAATCGACGGTTTTTCAACACCAAATCTTTGATGTGTTGAACGTGAGCTTCGTCGGTTGAAGTTGATGGTCGCCCTGGACACTCTTCGTCTTCGACACGTTCACGGCCGGCTTGGAACTCACTATACCACTTGTAAACATTTTTTTTAGATATAGCCTCATCACCAAAGGCTTTCTGCACCATCCTCAACGTATCCGCAGCAGAAAATTGATTCCGTAAACAAAATTTAATGCAAATTCTTTGCTCAACAAATTTCGACATCGCAAAAACCGAAAAACTCACTTTTAGCAGCTCACAACGACATGTATGTCAAACACTAATGAATATTTTGACATGAAATTTGTTATAAATGTGACTGACAGTACCACCAACCTAAAAAAAAATAATTCTCCATCCCTTTAACGCGCGCAGTTTAAATTCAAATGTCACCTTATTTTTTGGACACAGTAAAATGATAATTGCGAGAATATGAGATGATAATGTAATTCGTTGATATGTTTTATCCGACACTGTATGTATATAATCCTATATCTATCTCGATTAGTTTAAGGTGATATGTACAACCGTTAGGTGAATAAAACTATAAAACTCTGTAGCAACTGGTTTGCAAGAGTATAAAACTTCTTCGACTACCCAATATTTACACTAAACCAAATGTTTGAAATATGAAATCGACATCCGTCATCACTTCTTTGAATACAAAGCAACCTTCGAAAGCCTGATAAAGGAATTTGTCCGAACTTAGTATATCCGATATCCGTATAAAATAATACGCTTTTGGAGAATGACATTAAGCAATACGCAGTGCAAATAAAGTAAGACGGACTTCTCCAAACCTTTTGATATCAGATGAGTTTTCAGAAAGGGTTATTTTAAGACCTCTTCAACTTCTTAATTTACATTATTTTGCGCAGAATAGGAGTTTGTTGGGCTGGAACGATATTTTGCTGCTTTTTAGTTTGAGTTTGGCAGTTAATGTGGGCAAGACGAGGTGTATGTTGTTGGCTATCACCAGCCAACCAAAAGACCCAGTTATTATGGATGGCGATTATGATGTGGATCCCTCTCTCGACAGACAAAATTAATTATTTAAATATTTTTCAAACATTTCTTTAACCAAACATTTCGTATTTATTCTTAGTTAGGGGGAAACTCAGTTGGCCATACTTCAAAACTGAAGACTTACCGAATACTTTCTGAAAGTATTTCCAAGTATTGTCGAAAAATATGCAACAATCATACAAACGACTTAACGCAAAGGAGTTTCATTATACCGATTAAATGTTCCGCGGGAAAGTGTAGTGGTACTAAATTATTCAAGCCACCAATGGTTTCTCTTCTTTATATTGTTTTGAATTTGTGTTAATCACCCCAATGATATTCAGACATATTTAGTTAGCTTCCGCAGTAAGTATCTCAATACCTTGTTGCCAAACTCAAATATTTTAGAATTTTCAGGCATGCCATATTTATTATTTCAAATTTAAAAAGTTAAATATTTTCGAGTAATTCGTCCTTAAACCTTTGAACAAGCGCTTATTTTGAGCGTTGGCCAGAAACACCCACACCGCCTTTGAATCCACCTCTAAAACCGCCTCCTATACCTATACGACCGCCTCTTGGTCTGCCGCTATTTCCATTGGCACCATTACCATCAGTAACACCATTGCCACCATTTGAATCATCGATACTTTTCGCACCGTGCACATGACTAGCCAAAAATACGAAAACCAACAGTAAGAATAGAGCTTGGAATCTCATTTTTATAAGCACGAGTAATGGATTAATGCCGTTTCTTTTCCACTTCTGAATAAAACTTGAATGCGGCTAAGCAGTTTTATACCCTAAATTTTTACTTAAGGGTTATGCAAGTTCTTCAGTCAAATTGCCATAATTAAAATATAATTACTTTTATGACTAATTATAATACTTTTTTTCGAACTAAGTATTGTGCCTTATTGATTTGAAATGTAATTTTTATTACAATGTGTTTATAACAGAAATAATTTTATTAGCGATTCGTGACGATTTAAGTTGTTATAATCTGTTGTCGACCAATTCTTGAGTAATTTATTGCTTACGCTCATTTTAAGTACAAACAAGCTGGGAATTAGGCTTAATTTACTTTAAACATTTTTATTATAAAAAATTACATTATAATTAGAGCAACACGTGTGAAGTTGCTAGTTTGTTAATGAAACTATATTAAAAGTCAGCAGAAATTGAACAGGTTTTAACTCCTATAACCTATAATCCTTCATTGAAATATTTGATTTAGAATAATCAGAACTAACTAATACTGGGGTATGAATAGCTGGCCGCCAGGGGTAAATGCTCGAAATTTCTACCAAAAGATGCGACGACTAACGGAAGGTTTCGAGACCGGAGCATACTCTTTTAGGACCCAAAATGGTGATCTGGTGACTGATATACAGAGCATACTGAAGTTATTGGGGAAACACTTCTCTAGCATGCTGAACGGCAGTGAAAGTGTAACATGTGTAGATCTGGCGAACCCGATGCCTCGATCTATGACGATAGAATAGATGCATTGCCCGACTATGATGAGGTGAAATAGCAATTACTCGCCTTAAAAATAATAAAGCAGCAAATGCTGATGGATTACCGCCCGAGCTATACGGATACGGCGGCGAAAAATTGGCAAAGTGCATGCATCAACTTCTTTGAAAGATAGGGTCGAATGAAAGCATTCCCGACGATTGAAACTTACGTGTGTTCTGCCAAATCCACAAAAAGAGGGTTCCCACTATCAGCGCCAATCACCATGGGATAAGCCTACTTAATACGAGTATCACTGTCAACAAACTGATTGGACCTTGTCAGTGAGGATTTAGACCTGAAAAATCTACAATCAGCCAGATTTTCACCATGTGCCCAATCTTGGAAAAGACCCGTGAAAGGCAGATCGACACACACCACCTCTTCATCGATTTTAAAGCCGACTACTACAGCATGGAAAGAACTCTCCAATGTGTCTTAACTTGGTATCCCCGCAAAGCTAATACGGGTGTGTAAGCTGACGTTGAGCCACACCAAAAACTCCGTCAGGATCGGTAAAAACCTCTCCGAGCTGTTCGATGGCGAGGTTTCAAACAAGGAGACTCCTTATCGTGTGACTTCTTCAATCTGTTGCTGGAGAAAATAATACGCGCCGCAGAGTTAAATAGAAAGTGTACAATCTTCTAAAAGAGCCGCTAACATACTTCGATGATGTCACTGAGGTCAATGATCCTTAACAACTGCGCCGTTTGTTCTGCTTTCTCCAGGCTGTATGAGGAAGGGAGGCATATGGGTCTGATTGTGAACGGGCCCCAAATAGCGAAAAGAAGAAACGACTGACGCGCTGTTGTTAACTCGGCTATAACCGCGAGTGCGATATCTATGCCAGTAACGGTAAAACATATACCGTTTTTTATAATACCACCGTAATAAAAATCTTATTCCCTATTGGCAAAAAGCAAAGGCAATCGATCTTCCCAAACATCTCTTGAGGTGGGTTTTTCACCAGCAAAATCGTTTACCATAAACAGCAACAGTTAGTGTCCATTTTCTGGCTTGTCCACCACTTGTGCCGGCTCACCGAGATTTGACAGTGATCATTTTTATTTGAAGTTGACGTAAGTGGCCACTTCTCATTACCAGCAACAATCGGATTTTGAAATGGAATGAAAAGAAACTGAAATGTGAATGACAGAGTTAGACTTAGAAAACAAATATTGCCTTACCTTCTAGAGAAGAGTAGGGAAGGAGCAAGGTGGACAAGGACGTAGGGATGAGTATCGGTACGGGTGGCTCCAAAGTAGATAAGCGAGTGGAAGGCGGTGTCTTCTCTGTTAATCTAGACACCAAAATCGCCATCCGTCTAACAGACAACTGTAGTGTCTTCCAAGCGGATATCACAGCAGTTAAAAAAAGATTTCTTATTCTGACAAGCCGTGTGCACACAAAAAGAAATATAGTGATATATACCGCAGCTTTGAAGTCACTAAAGTCTTTTAAGGTTTAGTGGATACAATATCCTAGTTCACGATAAACTTGTAATGGGTTCTAGGACATTGTGATATTCCTGGTGACTGTAAAGGAGATGAGTTAGCCAGTACAGGCACCACCCTACAATTAGTTTCCGTTATGGAGGGACATATACGCCTTTGGGTGGTATTTAATAGTCAAATATCTTATAAATATAGCTGTGTCTCGGTGGGGTCAATTATAACTTGCTCAACAAGCAAACAAAAGTGGCATAAATTAAATATGGGGCGCATATGCCGACAAACGAGCGTATTTTTAGGCCCGTTGGCTTCACAATAGGACTGCTGAAGACTTAGATGTCTCGCCCTATAGTTTCTCTACCTATCTCCAACCTCGCATAACTTTCTTCCCAAATATTTTCTACAATTCTCCTTTTTCCGTCATGAACCGATACAAGAAACTATTTGCCAATCAGCCATTAAAGACTTGAAATCAGTAATTACATGCACATTTGCCATTAATAAGTCAATTACTTTGTATTTTCACCAATCAATCAGTCATTAAAGCTTTATCGGCAAACTTGCAACACGCTCATTAGGCAAACGGCAGTCAGCATGTGGCGCGCAACGATAACAACGAACTCTATTTAACTTAATGGTGCACAACATGTGCTGGCGCAATACAAGCCAAAGCTGAGTCCACCCACGGCAAGTTGAATGCCCTTTAAACATTCACACAACTTCTCCATTACTTCAAAAGGCGCAAGCTCACTCCAACCATGCTGGTGTTGCATGTTGACGGTGGTACGTGGCATAAGCGGATATGCTACAATAGTCACTGCTCAACCCACAAACTTGACGTACCACGCATCAAACGCGACTGCTGCATGTCAAACAGCACGTGCTTCCTGCAGGCGTCTGCCGCAACACCCACACATGCGAAAACTGGCGGAGAGCAGCACAATCGGTGGCATGCATAATATGCATTCTTTAATTCGTCGCGAAAGTGTCTGGCTGGCAGTCTATGTGGCTGTGTGGCGTGTATTCATTTGTGTTTGTGGTGGCTTGTATAGAATTTAAGTTACGTATACGCCGTGTGTTGCTAATGCATGCAAATTTTCCTTTCATTCACTTTTGCCTTACTTCATTTTTAGATTGCATTGTTATCGTTTATCTTTGCAGCCACATTTCCATAATACATTCGCATGCGTCTGTGTGGCTGTGTGGCTGTGTGTGTGTGTGTGTAGTAATAGTATTCAAGTGCAGTTGTCATAAATGCATTTTATCAAGCTGTGTTTAGACTGATAAGCATACTTAAATTCTTAAGACTAAAACTTAACAAATGCAATAAAGGACTTAATAAATTAGAAAATATAAGGGCTATTACTTTAAATTATTTGAATGAACATTAGTACTGAGGTAAATGAGTTGCGGGAATGACTGTGAGGATTGTGGTAAGACAGGCTAAAGACTAATGAAGCTATGTTACTCTAAACAAATAAAAAATTGTCTGTACATGGACTTCAATACTCAGTTTGTATGACAGCAAAGAGTTTTCCATAACAGAACTTGAATGAGTTGGAAGTAGCTGCTTAGTTTAGACTATGTTTTAAGCTTTGAGAAGTTGAAACATTAGTCCCATGTGATACCAAAAACTATTAGATAAGAAGAAACAAATCATCGAAGTTCTTTGAGCTTTTCATAACTCGCTTAAAGTGGCTAATTTATTAAGCTAGTTCGCTAATTC
Source organism: Bactrocera zonata (assembly GCA_037783105.1). Taxonomy (NCBI): domain Eukaryota; kingdom Metazoa; phylum Arthropoda; class Insecta; order Diptera; family Tephritidae; genus Bactrocera; species Bactrocera zonata. The sequence continues at coordinate 509,178 of JBAWJQ010005939.1, read as the reverse complement.
AGCTATACGCATTTTCTTCTTCTTTACTGGCGTAGACACCGCTTAGGCGATTGTAGCCAAGTTAATTACAGCGTGCTAGTCGTCTAGAGGCATCAGAGGCATTAAATTTTACATCCGTGATGGTACAAGAGGATTTTATAGGAACCGGTATTAAAATTGAAAGTTGGGCGAACTAGACCAATTTGGATCAAATGTGGTTCAACAATGCCTGAAAAGGAAAAAATTTAGTCAGAACTTGATCTAAATTTATACTATATATTTTTATTTATTAATTCATATTTTTTCCCAATCCTAGGAATGACGTGACGTTATGTTGCGTGCGCACAACGCACATAAATAAAATTGTTCAGTACGAATATTACATTGATACATCATTTGTAATTTGTCCTTGCCTTTTTGTGGAGACGTTTATATCGATAAGTTACGATTGTCTATATTTAGTGATAGTGAGCGATTCAAAATTTGTCTGACAAACATATGTCCACATATAGAATTGTGTTCTGTAAGGGGTTCAGATATAAAGGTGTGAAAGTTCATCTGAAGAAGTCGATGTTCCGCATGCATGACTTCATAGAATTTAAGTGCATCCGTATTTGCGCTAATAGTGGCCATATCTACATAACTTTATCTTAAATACCGCCTCACTCGGATATATCTGTTTATATGCAGCATGCTTCATTAAAAAATAATATTTTCTCAATAGCTAATAATACTGATTCCATGATTGCTTTGGGAGCTTTCAATTTACCGTGCGTATCATGGAAATCTATTGATGATTACACCATTCCTATTAGTACTCGCTTATGATTTAACGAGTTCTTAGATGAAATTTCGAAGTTGGGTCTTAACCAAATTAATTTAATTTCAAACGAGTTTGGTAAGTTCTTAGATCTAGTTTATGTTGATAACGCTTCAATGTTCTCCGTTGTCCGATGTGATCCTTTGGTTCAGCCAGAGGACCCGTATCACCCTGCTTTGAAAATTGACATCGATATCACAGCTAACTTTGCTCATAATAATACACAAGACCTTTGTTTTCGGTTGAACTTTACGAAAGCTAATTTTAAGAAGATTAATTACGAACTTTCTAAAGCAACTTGGCCAGATTACGGCGGTAATATTGAATTTAGTGCTTCCCACTTTAATGAAACTATTTTAAACTTATTTGAAAAATATATTCCGAAGTGTGTTGTTACTCAACAAATGAGTTCTAATTTATGGTTTTCGAAAGAATTATGTAAATTAAAAATTAGAAAATCTCGTGCTTTTAAACTTTTTAAAAAACTGGTTTAGTTGCTGACTATTCAAAATATTCTAAATTGCGTCGACAATTTGCTGAACTTAACAAAATATGTTATAATAATTATATAAAGAAATTAAAAAATAATATTATACGTAATCCAAAATTATTTTATGGTTTCGTCAACTCCAAACGCAGTCTAGTATGTCTAGTAAAAATCACACCATTTCTAATATGTTCGCTGAATTCTTTAAGTCCAATTGGAGAGTAATTCCAAAAAATGTTCCGCATCAGCACAAGTTATGTCCGATTTCTGTCATTAATGCACCTACTCTTTCCGAAGTAGACGTCTTATATCAGTTAAATATGTTAGAACAATCATACGATTATGGCCCAGATATGATTCCCTCATGCTTTCTTAAGGAATGTGCCAAGTATATATACAGTTACGGACAATAAAATATAATCAAAAGTGTTACTTTGAAACAATGGCATAAATTTTCTGAAATTTTTAATTTATGTAATAACTTTTCTGCAAATATCAAAGGCAATAATATGTACTTTTAAAAAAGAGGAAAAGATAGCATTGTCGAGTTTTACAGTTAACTGTAATTTAAAAAGTGTAAATAGCGTGCTTCGTGCTTAGTGACAAAATAATAGAATCAAAAGAGAAATGGTTTCACAAATGAAAAATATTGAATTAAAAAGCGTAAAAAGTTGTTATGTTAACTTAATTAGATCTGTAGGATGAATAATTGTATCAATTTTGAATTTATTAAAAAAAATGGGTCGAGCAAAACATTATTTAGAAGAGGAAAGATTGTGCGTCCAAAATTTGCAAGGAATGGGTCACGCGTAAAGGCAAATTGAAAACATAAGAAATGTGTCTCAAATATTTGTGTTTGATGCCTTAAAATTTCCCAAAAAAGTTTGAAAAAATAGGCCGACTACAAAAAAAAATGACTGCGCACGTCGTTCGAAATATTGCATGATTGCCGATGTCCGCACCGTTTGAGACCTCAGCAGCCATTCATTAAGAATTATGTGCAAAAATTTCTTCAAGGACAGTAAGAAGACGACTTGTGGAGAAAAATTGCTTTGGAACATGGTCCCGATAGGTGCCAAAGCTGAGAAAACGGCATAGATACAATCATATTCAGTTTGCAAAACGACACATTAATTAGGGCGGAGCTGAAAACTAAGAAAAAATCGTTCGACATTTTATGGTCTCAGTGCAAAATTAATATGAAAGGAAATGATAGTTGGACGTGAGTCCGACGTCCAAAAAACAAAGAAATATGCTTCCGCTACACGTCTAGGTCCTTCAAACCCCGTGGGGGCAATGTAATGTTTTAATATTGTTTCTCATATTGTGTTCCGGGACCTATATTTTGGATACAAGAAAACATAGACCGCCATATATCAGTTAAGGTTTTAGAAAAGGTCATACTCCCAAAATCTGAATGGAGTTCGCCTTGCATTTTGGCAATTCCAACAAGAGAACGACCCAAAACATACTTCGGGTCTTGCAAAAAATGGTTTTCAGATCATGGTGCTAGCGTTATGGCTTGGCCAGAGTAACCAGCAGATCTGAATCTCATCAAAAACTTACGGAAAATTGTTAAGGAAAATATTGCACTCCTTAAACCGAAAAATCTGGTATTCTGTCCCACAGAACACTTTCAGTAGCCTAATTAGGTCTATGCCTAGAAGATCTGCATCGGTATTAGACGATTTAGAATACACTACAATGTAATATCAATTTTTCTGTTTGTTCCCTTAAAAACATATATTTTTTTAATGTAAAAGATTTTGATTTTATTTTTTTGTCCATCGATTTTTTGAAATATATTCTTTACCTTTGTTTTTGTAATATTTATGAATTGTTTTTTTTTACAATATTTTTACTGCTACCAATAGCACTTGATATGAAGTACATAATAAAAATATAACTTAGTTGAATTTAAAGCAAATTCATATTTTTTTGAGAATGAAAAATTAGTACCATGGATAATTCTATTTTATTGTCCGTAACTGTATACCAACCCCTAACAAAACTATTTAATTCATCTCTTATGCAAGACTTATTTCCATCCATATGGAAAAGTCATTTTAAATTCCTTTACATAAGAGGGGATTTAGGTCATCTATTGAAAACTATAGGAGAATAGCAAAGTTGTCTGCAATACCTAAACGTTTTGAAGCAGTTATAACAGACGACATAACCTTCCGGATCTCTCCACTAATTTCTTGTTCTCAGCACGGTTTTCGTAAAGGGAAATCTACAATAACCAATTTGCTTGAATTTGTATCACATATATCAACGGGCTTTAGGGAGAATATGAATACTGATGTTATATACACAGATTTTAGTAAAGCGTTCGATAAAGTATCCTATTCAATTTTTTTGAATAAACTTGATCTTCTTGGTTTTCAACCAATATTTCTAAAATGGGTTGCTTCTTATCTTAGTAATAGAATTCAACAAGTCATATTTAACGATACTTTTTCTGACATAATCAATGTTCCTTTAGGCATTCCTCAAGGTAGCCATCTTGGTTAACAAGTAACATTTAAAAATTATAAACTTTAATTTAATTTCTTAATTTTGGCTGTTGAAATTTTTGTTTCTGTAGCTGAGCAGCTTAAGATCGCAACGCTTAAAACTCTCTTGCCTTTTATGACTACGAGAGTACGTTCGTTTTATTCGCCGACCTTCAAAGTCTTTCGAAACTAAGACTGCTAAATTTATATAGTAGATCAAATTTTGTTTGGAAAAAGTAAGCAAAAGTCTAAAATAAAGACCATTGAGTATAATAGTTTTGTTCCCCTAACGGTTGTATGCATCACCCAAAACCAAACTAACTGTCTGTGTGTACGTTCGGCAGTGTAACTTTAATAAAAATTAAGATATCTTGATGAAAGTTGGTACAAATGTTCCATGGCAAAAGAGTAAGGTGGAGTTCGTAGAGGGTGTAATCAGATTAATTCCATGCCATGTGGGCAAAAAAATTTGCAAAAGTGTGTGTGATCCCGCTTTCTAATAAGTTCGAAGTCTCCGAAACTACTGAAGCTAGAACAACCGAACTCCTAATGCAAATATATACTATAAAAACTCCTACCGTCATTGTGAGAATGGATGAAATCGGATGTTAACTCCGCCTACTCACACATAACGGTACCGTTAAAAACTAATAGAAGCGTGATAATTAAAAATTACAGGATTTGTCCAGAAAGTAATAGGACTCCAGGTCTTTTTGGAGGGCCGAGAAGAGGTCGCTGATGAAGACCGTGCTGGGAGACCTGCGACTTCGACGAACACCGATAATGTGACTCATTTACGCAAAGTTTTGAAATCAGACCGTCCACTAAGTATACGTTTAATTGCCCAGATGTTAATTTAAACAAAATCTGTGGTTCATGATATTGAGACGGAGTACTTGCACATGCGCGAGGTGTGTGCGAAGATGATCCCTAAATTGCTCAATGACGACCAGAAATTGCGACGAGTGGAAGTAAGCCAAGAAAATTTGAACATGTGTGAAAGTGACCCTCAATTTTTGAGAAACGTAATCACAGGTGACAGGCTAACTTTTTTTTGTTGCCTTGACTGAAAAGGCCGATGAAAGGCAAGCAGAGGAGATCTAAGCAGCATGGACCTCGGCCCTCTGGAGAATGCCTCGTAAGCCTTCAATACTTGGGAATCGTGCATCGACGCAAAAGCAGCCTATTTGGAATGTTTTTAAAGAATTGTAACGTTTGGTTCAATACATTTTTTTAAATCGTCTCAGTTCTATTATTTTCCGGACAAATTTTGTACTATATACGCCAGAGCCATTAAGTTAATAAAAATAATACAAGTGAATGACAAATGAATGACAAATGAAATCCGACAAAATACCATTAAATTCACTGCTTTTTAAATTGACAAAGGTTCAATAGAAGTGAAAGGCAAAATTGAAAAGAGAAACTCAATTCACTCATCTAATACCGATATAATTTGCTTCATCCCTAGACGTCTTTATTGACACAACATATTTCTCCAAGGTAAAGCAACTTTAGATGGTTACATACAGTTACACATAAAAGTATAACGCCATGCCATAAAACCCATTAAAACGCTAAAAGTCACAGTGGGCTTAAAAAATTTACGATGTTGTTCACCTGTGTTAGCAAACGTGCCGTAATCCACCTGTTCACGGATCCCTGCTTGCAACCAGACAAAGAGTCAACAAACTTCGTTAATTGAATGCCGCACAGGACACGCGAGAATACACAAGGACACGCGCTGTGTGGGCAAGTGTGTCAGCTGCTAGTGTTATTGTTTTTAAAATCGACCATTTGCAGCAATCAAGGCATTTTCATTTTACGAGCGCCCAGAAGCTGTAATATAATTCTTTTATTTATGAGCTAACGGCAATACATTAAAAGTAACTGCCGGCTGAAATTTTTAATGGTTCATTAAATTGAGAATTGATTTATTTTTTTGCAGTAAGTGTTACATGTACTCGTATAAAGGAATGCAGGTGATGTAAAGTTCGGTGTTAGTTTTTTCGATAATGTAATTTTTGCTCAAGGGGTTTGACCTGTATTGAGCCCTAAAGAGGCTTATCTTTGCCAATTTATCCTGGAAGTAAGGAAAAGGAAATCTAATATACATATATATGCAATGTATATATTACGGTCATTCAAAATAAATTTTTTTTGTCGATTGGTGCTCGGAAAAATAGGTGCCTAGACACCTCTAAGAAAGCCTCTCCAAATATGAGTTTTTAATTGTAACGGGAAGGTCCTTCTACATACAGTTTTCTATTTTTTCTTATTATCAGATAGAAAAATTTATATCTTGCTACCAACTACTTGAAGAAATATTTTGTTCCTTAGATTTTGTAGGAAATTGAATGCTCTACAAAAAAGGTCTTCCATGATTTTTTCGTAAACCCAACCGTTTAAAAGATATTTGCGGTTAAAGTTTGATTATTTTTGGAAAAATTCTTTATTTCTTATTAATTTTATAACTCAATGAAAAAAATTATTATGAATGATGAAACTCATAGTTTTGTAGGAAATTTACTGCTCTATAAAAATGGTCTCATATGATTTTTCGATTAAGTTAAGCGTTTACGAGATATTCATCGTCAAACATCAATGCATATTAGGGTGGATCAAAAAAAAAAATTTTTTTTCGTTTGGTACTCAGAAAAATAGGTTCCTAGACACCTCTAAGAAAACTTCTCCAAAAACCTATGAGTTTCATTATTCATAATGGTGTTTTTTCATTGAGTTATAAAATTCATAAGTAATAAAAAATGCTCCCAAAAATAATCAAACTTCAACCGTCAATATCTTTTAAACGGTTGGGTTTACTAAAAAATTGTGGAGACCTTTTTGGTAGAACATACAATTTCCTACAAAATCTAAGGAACAAGATATTTCTTCAAGTAGTTGGTAGCAAGATATAATTTTTTCTATTTGATAATAAGAAAAAATAGAAAACTGTATGTAGGAGGACCTTCCCGTTACAATTAAAAACTCATATTTGGAGAGGCTTTCTTAGAGGTGTCTAGGAATCTATTTTTCCGAGTACCAATCGAAAAAAAAGATTTTTTTTGAATCACCCTAGTATATATATATATATATTGCTCATGGTTTTCGGTACCGACCGCCCCTCTCTCACGTCCGTATTTAAATTTTTGGTTTGTTCATGCTTTTATGGCCTTTCCCTTTCCCTACTAAGAGCCGCTATTCACCTCCCGGAAATGTAGTCGCCTTATAGGGTCCCAGGGTTATCTCAGGTACGAGGCTAAGGCGCTGGTTGACACAAGCCCTTTAAAAGCACTCAGCGCATAGAAGGAGTTACACCTGGCACACCAACTAAGCGGTAATGGGAGGCCTGCAAGGGCTTTAATGGGTCGATGTCAGCCTTGGCATTAATCCATTAGTCATTTTGGCAGGAATATATCTTTAGGGCTATCTATTAATAGACGAACTCTGGTAAAGCTGCTTACTTGAATTTCAACCTCAGAAGTCTGAAATGAATAAAAAAATTAAGAAGAAAATTGTTTGCTAATAATATTGATAGATATTAAACATTTTCTTTATATTTTTTTTTTGCAGCCACACTTAAGCCAACAAAAAGATATTAAGCTCAATCTTCGCAGCCTAAGGTGCATCCATTGCTTACGGTTACACCAGGGTATTAATTTCGAAGACAAGCAGTTTTAAGTAAAAACGTCTAAAATGGCTGAACAACAGAAACTGTCGTTATGTCCACGGTTGGTAGACTACATGGCTATTGTCGGTGCACGCACTACTCCGCCAATGCCGAAAGGATTGACCGGCAGTAAAACGCCACCCGTGCAGGTGAGTCGGAAAGTGTAAAAATTAAATGTGTTTCAGGTTCTCGTACACCTGGTATTCTTCTTCCTCTGCTTTTCCTGGAGGTTACTTCGTCGATTAATTTCAAAGCTGGAGCATTTTCATCCATTCCGATGACATGACCTAGCCAGCATAGCCGTTGTCTCTTAATTCTCTGAACTACATATGTTAATTAATGCGATATTCGCTATTGCCAATGCTCAAAGTACCATAAATGTTCTCCAGAACTTTTCTCCCGAAAACTCGACTCATCAGATGTTGTCATCGTCCGTGCCGCTGAACCATATAGCAGAAAGGAGATTATGAGTGACTTGTAGAATTTGAGCTTTGTTCGACGAGAGAGGATTTTACTTACTCAGTTCGAAGTAGCACTTGTGGGAAAAGTTATTTTGCGTTGGATTTCGAGGCTGATTTTGTTGTTGGTGTTAATATTGGTTCCAAGATGGACGAAATTATCTAAGACTTCGAAGTTATGACTGTCAACAGTGACGTGGGAGCCAAGTCGTGAATGCGACGACTGTTTGTTTGATGACAGGAGATATTTCGTGTTACCCTCGTTCACTACCAGAACCATTTTCTGCGCCTCTTGCTTCAACCTAGACAAAGCAGAACTAAGGGCGCGGTTGTTATGGCCAATGATATTGATGTCATCGCCAGCAGTTTGATACTCTTGTAGAATAGTATACCTTTTCAATGCAGCTTTGCGGCTCGAATTATATTCTGTAGTAGTAGATTGAAGTGGTCGTACGTTAGGGAATCACTTTGTCTGAAACCTCGTTGGTATTGAACGGTTCGGAGAGATCCTAAATAAGGTCCAATAAGTTTGTTGACGGTGGGCTTTAATATTTCACAAAGTACGCTCGAAAGAACTTGTAGGATCTCCCTTTTGTGGATTCCAATCGTTTTACGTGCTTTCGTTCGACCATATTCTGCAAAGAAGTTGATGCACGCTCTTTATCAATTCCCTGTCGCCGTATTTGAATAGCTCAGCCGACAATCCACGGATAATTGCCATTCGAATTTCTTCATGGTTAGGCAGTGGAACGTCTGTTCCACCGTCATCGATTGAGGCATCAGGTTCATCACTTCCTGGTGGTATTATTTCACTGCCATTCAGCAGGCTGGAGAAGTGTTGTCTTCAGAATGCTTTGAACCTCAGTCATTAGATCACCTCTACAAGGGTTTGTTATGGTCTTAAAACCTTCTGTTAGTCACCGCATCTTTTCGTAGAAAAAGTTCTGAGATTAAACGTGCTTCATAATGATAACATCTAAAGAGCTTTCTACTTTAAGACCTTAAAGCAGATGTAAGTAATACAAGTTTTAATAATTAACACATCACCACTTTTAGATACCGGAATTGTTGCGTCGCTATCCGCCTTCCGATCACAGTGATTTTCCACTCCCCCTGGACATGGTATATTTCTGTCAACCCGAAGGTTGCACCAGTGTAGGACCACGTCGCACAGGCTCAGCAATACGTGATATGACGTCATTTGTATTTGCGCTTACCGATAAAGATTCCGGCAAGACCCGTTATGGCATCTGTGTTAATTTTTATCGGCCAATTGAACGACATACCGCGAATGCGGATCGAGGAGCTGTGAGCGGCAACCACGGTGCTGCTGGACTTGGACAAAGCACAAGAGGTCGTCGGAGCTCTGCTTTCCGACGTGAGTCCTGGCGTAAGAGTATGGAGCGTAGCTCGGACTCAGCATTTAGTAGGCAAGTTAATTGTACATATATTTTAGCATGCACATACTCATCATAAACACAAACACATCGTCATTACATCATTAGAACACATGATGCTAAACGACGTATTTCTTGTAATAGTTACGGCCTCTTAACTTCTTCTAGCGACTACAGAAGTAACGTCGCTCCAAGTGATTCGGATCGTGAAATGACATCACGACGTGATTCGGATCCTCCGAATCAGCATCATTCAGCGCATGGCGCGCACGGACACATGTCACAACAACAGCAGCAAAGTCATTCACAGCAAGTGCCCAAACTGGGTTTGATGGCGCCATCTGCGGACTCGGAGTCGGGCGGTAGCCATTCGCCGTCGCCACGTGCCTTACGTAAGCGCACGAAACTACGCAATCAATCGCTCACCTCGCTATGCATCATCTCACATCATCCGTTCTTTTCGACATTTCGAGAGTGTTTATTCATACTGAAGAAGCTGATCGATGCCTGCAATGAGTCGTCATCGCCCAAACGTTTGGGCGCTTCACAAAAGCAAAATCGTGACAATGTGTGGACGGTGCTCACTGGTCATGCCAGCGCCGAAGCTACCTCGTCCATAGTGTTGCACGATGTACGCGAGATTGAAACGTGGATCTTGCGTTTGCTCTCCACACCTGTACCTGTGCCGGGCTCAACACGAGTTGAGGTATTCACTTAATAGTTGTTAACAATAGTTTAATATATATATATATATGTGTTTACGGTTCACTCATAGGTTGAAGTGCTCTCACCCACCGTGCATGAGCCGCTGCTCTTTGCATTACCAGATCATACACGTTTCTCGCTTGTCGACTTTCCGCTGCATTTGCCGCTGGAGTTGCTCGGCGTTGAGACGTGTCTGAAGGTCTGGACCTTGATCATGCTGGAAAATAAAGTGCTGTTTCAGTCACGTGATTACAATGCGCTTTCCATGTCGGTAATGGCATTCGTCACAATGCTCTATCCCTTGGAGTATATGTTCCCGGTGATACCGTTACTGCCGACATGTTTGAGTTGCGCCGAACAATTGTTGCTGGCACCAACACCGTTCGTGATTGGTGTGCCGGCAACATTTCTTATGTACAAAAAGAATTTTCGGTAAGTACTTACAGTTTTTTTAATTAAAGAAAAGGGAGAAAAAGAATTGGTTTTTATTTTTTTTATTAATTAGCTTGCCGGATGACATCTGGGTTGTGGACTTGGATTCAACAAAGTTAACACCGCCAACTGGCGGTTATGAGGAGATACCAGCTCTGCCAGAGCCTGAAGGCACTATACTCAAGAATCACCTGAAACAAGTAAGCAATATGATCTTTTTAATAGAAAAGCGTTGACAGTTCAAAAATTATGTCCTAAAAGCTGTTGGAACTTTCTAAATCTCTTCACACAATAAAATAAAAAAAAACAACTTTTTAAAATTTAAAATAATTTGAAGAAATTCTTTAACGGTGCAGATAACTTTAAATATATGTTTATTATAAAAATTGTTTGGCTTAGCACAAATTAGAATTTGTTAAATCAGCCTTATATATTTGAGGTACTCACAACGTGTCATAAATTTATAAGTCATAAACAAAAATTAAGACAAAATACAATGGTTGTGAACACGTCGTTATAAATTTGTTGTCGTAAATCACTTATCAATCAGCTGATTGAAAAAACATAAATTACAATATTTGCAAAAATAAGTATTTCGCAGACAAAATGCCAAGGAGAAGTGAAAAAAACTCCCTGCACCTGTCGAGCCTTCCCATGCTTTTGCTTTCTTATATTATATGTTGTACGCACATAACGAACCTTCGAGGGTGTCAGCTTCCAGTCCACCGCAATGTTGCTCTCCTTTGAAAATCGTCTATAATACATTTGAGACGTTGACTTCTATAATTAAAATTATATAAATTACTTCTAAGTTGTATTTTAATTAATAGATTTACCTCAAAATCCCTGTTTTGTGTCAAAAATTCAATTAATGCCTTTCCTTCTTCAAACAGCCACTTTCCGGTTGGATTGGAACGCACCCGCTTTACTTTTGTCTAAAAGCGCATTTAATTAGTTAAATTGTATTTATTATGCATTTTTATATCATCTGTATAACATTATATTGCTCCATTATTCCGAAAACCCTCGACAAAAGAAAATTGAAAGAAATTTAAATTGAAACACAAATGTAACCACAACACAAAAGCAAACTGATGTAAACAGAAATCAGCTGATCAGTTATGACGAATCGAATACATAGCGTTCAGAGTTGTATTTGCATAAAATTATTTTAGTATGCAATCCAACAACAAATTTTTTACACTAGCATAAAAACTTATGATTTTATGATTTTACGATGCTTTAAGACACGTTGTGAGTAACCCAATTAATTTTGCATTAAAGGACACAGTGCAACGCTTAATGTATAAGTATTTTGTGGGGAGAATCAATCCAATTTTAAAAGAGAGTAACTAGTGCTAGTCACTAAAGTTTACCTGAAACTGAAATTTACATAAACAATAACAATACCAACACCATAAGGGGCTAATCTAAAATTTGTGCGATACAATTTATGAACATTTTGGTCTTCTTCCACAAACCTCGCTGAAGCCAATTTCAGTGAAGTTAAGGCAGAGCTAAAAGGATGCCCAACTCAGCTTTCATTGGAAGTAAGAAAGCAATTTAAAGTTCAAAAAGTTTTTGAAATTGCAAAAATTATTATTTTGTCCAATCTGGCTATAATGAAAAATGTTTAAAAAACTCTGATTTTGAGGCGTGAGGTTGGAATAAGTTGGACATTATCATTGAGCTCTCTGACAAAACTAACTTAAAACTTTCTGCGGTAAATTTTACAATGAGATCTTCCAGGCGTTGACTAGTACTAGTCTAAGTTTGGTTTGGTTCACACTCAAAATAATAACCCACAATTTGTTGCATAGTGTAAACTGTTAAAAATTGTTCTAATTTTTTACATTTACGTTCATTGATTTATATACAGTATTTTTTGTACACTAATTTTATTGTCTTTCCTTTTAATATTAAATGTTGGCCTTAAGTTTTTAACAATATTTTCTTTAATACATTACATTCCATTACAAATTGTTGTTCAATAAACTCATTATGTATATAAAATCGCCATTAGTGTCAATAACATTGCTATTCCTAAGAAATATTATTTAAAATATAACTAACGCAGTCGGATCATTTTATATAGAGGGTGAGGCGTTCAGATTAAATATTTTGAAATCAATTTATTATTTAGGCTGTGAAGATATTTATATAATTTTTGAAGCTCACTGCAGATTTTTTGGAAAAATATGAAATATTTCGGTTTGAACATAAATAATCAGTCATTAGTTAAGGACTAGATTTTGACCTCTAATTTTGTATGACAGCTATATGCTGTGGTGATTCGATCTGCACAATTTCTTTGCACAACTGCCTTGAACAATAACACATGCCGAATGTCGAGAAGATATCACGCCAAATTAAAAAAAAAAAAAACCGTTTATATGGCAGCTGTTGTTGTTGTTGAAACGGGTAACTAATCCCTGTTAGGTTGGTAAGGATTAAATAAGTTGTCATCGACGGCATCCTTCGGTAGGCCCAGGAAACGTGCTCTTGCGGCGGGGTCGGAGAGAGAGGTGTCAGTTGTGTGGCGTTAGCAGGTCATGTAAAGAGGTGGTTAGTGTCAAGCGTGGACTCGTTGCAGGCTGGACAAATGTTTGATATGTCAGGGTCTGGAAGTCATACTAGAGCTTACACCGCTGCATCAGGTGATCAAGCTAGCAGCAAAGCACACAATGCTGCTAATGTCAGCAGAAGGCTGTGGAAGAGGGAAAATAATGTCCTCTAGACAGATGGACGCTCTAGCAGAAAGCACACCGCTGGCCCTCCTCCCAAGGGACGGCACAATGAAGAAAATAAATCTCAAGAAGAATTTCAAAGTAACTTTAGGCAGCAAGAAGGAGTGGAATGATTCCACGCTGGAAAGGCTGTTGGCAGACAGCACCATTCAGTGGTACACTGATGGCTCCAAAACACCGGAAGGTATTAGGGCAGGTATTGCGGGTCCGCGTACTAAGCTGTCCATACCTATGGGCTGCTTCCCAAGCATCTTCCAGGCTGAAGTTCTTGCCATCAGTCAATGCGCTGAAATCAACCTCAGTCGCAACTATCGCAACCAGCGCATAGCTATTCTCAGCGATAGTCAAGCGGCACTAAAGGCGATCTTATCATACGAGACCAAATCGCTTTTAGTCGAAGAATGCATAGGAAGGCTTAACCGCCTGTCCTTGTGCAACCGAGTGCACCTAATTTGGGTGCCAAGGCACAAGGGAGTAGAAGGGAATGAGAAGGCCGACGAACTGGCTCGCACGGCGGCAGCGTCCAAGATGTTGGGACCAGAACCGTACATTGCAGTAGGACCCCACACTCTTAAGGAGCTGCTCCGCACGGAGGAGAGAGAGGAGAGAGAGCGGCACTGGAGGCAGGCAGCAAGCATGCACCACGCCAAGTTGCTCCTAGGAGGGTATAATCTCTCCAGGTTTAAATAATTAATTAACTTCCCCCGTGAGAAATTCCGTCTCCTCGTCGCAGTCTACACAGGGCACTGTAAGCTCAGGAAGCACCTGTCCAACTTGGGCATGGTCTCCTGTGCTAACTGCCGGTTCTGCGACCTGGAACAGGAAACACCAGCACACCTAATCCTAGATTGCATAGCAATCTGTGGAAAAAGGCTTAAGGCCCTGGATTCCGTTTATATCAGCAGGGATCACATCACCTCACTAGCGCCCGGCAAACTACTGGAACTGTTCAGGCTGCTGGAGCTCTGGGAGGTCATGTGATATAGGAGAGGGCACAATAGACCCTAGGTCGCGGTTCAGAACCTCAATTAATATTCTAATTCTAATTCTAATTCAGGGTCTATTCTGAATATTATTATTTATCCAGAATATACCCTGACAACCTTCTACATTATCCATAATGAAGCTCCGCAAGGGTCGCTCTCGATTCTCGCGAGCTCTTCGTACTCAATGGTTGGTGGTTCAACTCCAAGTACGCCTTTCATTGAGATGGAGTCGGTGAAGGTGTTAATAACTCACTGTAAACGACGGTCAATGCATATATGGAGTTAGTTGCGTCTGTAGTCTGTTCGACGTATTATTTTATGTCGGCAATGAGGAGGACCTCTCGTTGCTCCAGACAGGTGAATGCAGTGATCTGACAAGTCTGTAGCTTTCTCGTCTGCGTTTCACCGTATCCTGGCGACCATTGGTGCGGCGTAGTTAAGAACCGGCCGGCCAATTGCTTTGAATGTTGTCAACAACGTGGCAGTTCTTTAAGGCAGCTGTCATACAGCTGGTCCGATATCAACGGCTCCAACAAATGAGTTGTTTTTTGAGGAGAAAAGGACGTGGGCAAAATTTTAGGTCGGCGAATGCACATGGCTAAATCGACTCAGCTCGTCATGCTGTTCATTTATATATATTTTTTATAAATTTATAACTAAACCTATTATTAAGTCTTGTGTTCAAGTTAAACTTGTTAAATAAGGGTTTCTGAAACTATTTTGGACGATAATATATGTATTCACTCAAAATAATTGATCTTAACGCCACACCCATTAAGCTTATTATACTTTTGCTATCTCTTTCACGCTAACTATTTCATTAATCTACTGCTATTACTATTCTCTCATTCACTACATACTACATGTACAGTTACTATGTTTATTATTCTTATACAAACTATTTTCTTTTCGAAATTTTATTACATGAACACAGGCTATGCAACTTATGGATGAAGCTGGACTCGGTGTAAATATCTTTTATTTGTCATCTAACACTTATGAAAGGAAAAATCGTGAACATTTCATTAACTGTTTATTAAGTTGGCATGCGTTTTCATGAAATTACATAACTACACGAACTTTCCTTTCGTTAATATGTACGAGTATGTAGTTTTCTTTTTCTTCGAAAAAGGTTTTGGTTCGATATGCATAGTTTTGTTGATGTTTTGTAAATTAATTTTAATTTTAGAAGAATATGACAAGTTATCCTATATTCATATCGTAATTACCCTGTATTAACATAAAAGTGCTGCCATATTAATAGAACCAAGTTCGTTTTTAAATGCAGCTGAATATATATTTTTGACTTGAGTTAGATGAAATTTGAGACTTATTGAACAATTACAAATGTTCAATTTTTCTCTCTCTTTACCAGATCATAAAATGGTATTGGCGTTTACAGACAATTAAGGGGGTATTCACTCTAGAAATCAAATTTTGGGCAGTTTTTTGAATTTTATTTAAAAAAAAAAACAAAAATATTTTTACTTTCCATTTTTTATGGTGTTTTTATTGATATCTTAAGAATACAGAAAAAAAATTAAAAAAAAAATATTAAAAATTAAAATAATTAGAGGGGGGAGGAGAGATACAGGTGTAAAAAAATGGCGCATCCTGGTGACATTGATCCTGACTCTCCTGGTGATCTGAAAAAACAAATCAAAAGAAATTTTTAATCAGTAAGGATGCCGTTATAGTCCGGGAACACGAAAAACAATTTTTTTGAAAAATGGCGACTGCGTGAAAATAAAAATTATTTTTTACGCTTTTTTTTTTGTAATTCCTGAATTTTTTTAAAATATTAAAAACAAAAATTTTGACACGATGCTGGTAGAAACGATAAGGGATTATATAAAGAAGGTTCACACAAAATTTCAAGTAAATCGGTTGTACAGAACTTGAGATAATGCCGGTACCGTGTGGAAAAAAGTAGTTTCGAGAAAAAGGCGTTTAAAGTTTAGGAGACAATTCTAGTGAACACGGACGCCACCTCACAAAATCGGCTGTATCTCCGAAAATAAGTCGAATTTTGAAAAATCCTTCCAAGGTCATGTTTTTGGAAGTCTAAACTTTAGATAAATAAAAAAATCGAATTTTTCAAAATTCTAGAGTAGAATACCCCCTTAAGTTCCGATATAACCAGAAAAATATATATTATAATAACATTTAATCAAGAAATAGGGATGTAAATTCAGCAAACAAGAAGAAAAAAATTGATGATACTTCGTTTTGGAAGCTTGCGGCTATATGGCACTACCAAAACTTATTAGAAATAAACAAACATATCCTCTACTGTGGAGATCAAGGGTTAAAATGATAGGCTTTATTTTCGAGGATTGAAATCTATTATAGAATTGTATAGGTTCTTATATTAGTTTACAAATTGTTAGTCTTACATGCCCTATATCAACTGTACACAACTAATACATTTTATGGAAATTATTTTGAACCAGAGTAATGCACTGCTACGAACAAAAAAATAGTACGACTTTGTTCATAATTGGCCTCAATACATTTTTGCCAATGTTTTTTCCAATTCTTAAACCAGTTGGTAAAGTCAATTTACGGAAGAGCCTTCAATGTGCGTAGCGATTCACGTTTAATGCCTTCAATTGACTCATAACGGTTTTGCCGGAACGGTTTCGTTCGGGTTTGCTGAATTGCCAGAAGTCACATGGAGCTACATCAGCCGAATGCGGTGGTAGCGGAACGATATTGGTTGAAAATTTAGCGAAATGCTCACGAAGAATCAATGCAGTAGTGCATTAACGCGGGGGAAAACCAAGAATTGTGGGTCCATAATTCCGGCCTTACTTTACGAATAGCTTCATGCAAACCATGTATAATACTCAAGTAGCATTCCTTTTTGGCAGTTAGGCCCGTCGGAAGTAATTCGGATTGCACCATCAAGTAATGGTGGAAGAAAATTTTCAACATAATCCTGATTTTTGATTTGCTTTGAAGTCGGTTTTATCGGCTTCGGCTCACCTTTGACAGGATATTCGATTGCTCGTCTGTTTCGTCGTAAACATACTTAGATACAAGACTCATCGTCAGTAATAATACGTTTCATGACATCTTGGTAATCGGAAATCTCCGTTTCACAGACGTTAACGCGACGATGTTGCTTCATAAGATTAGTTCCTTTATTTTATAGACGTGTTGATCATCAGTTGAAGTTGAAGGACGTCCTGGACGTTTCTATCTTCTTTGAACAATTTGTATCAATCAAAAACACTTGCTCGCGACAACATTCTGATCGTTGCGGCACCAGAAACTCGATTTCGAACACAAAATTTAATGGAACTTTTATGTTGAATAATTTCACTCATTAATTCATAATAATCAATAATTAAATGTCTTACTATTTTTTTCCACAGTAGTATATATTATTAGTGATCATTTTCTAAGACTTCAATATGAAGATGCAGGAATCCAACAGAAGGTTTTGTGCAGAAACTAACAGATTGAAATGCTTTTCGAAAATATATCTCATAAACTTAGTTCTTTACTATGTGCAGTAACTTGAAAGAAGTTCTTTATAGAAATAAGTTTAAGTTTTTACTAAATATTCTCTATAAACTCCTCTCTTAGCTTATTCCTGAAATAGCTTTTCACATAGCACTATTTACCTTGAATTTTTATTTTGTCTTTTGTTATAAAACCATTTCAAGTGTCCGTTAATAAAACAACCTCAGCACTAAAAGCATCCATTCCCAAATCATCTATCCATTTTCAAATTTTAGACTTCTACTAAGTTTCCATATTCGATTGCATGTCACTCCAGACTTATGTTTGCTCATAAAAACATATTTGTACTAAATTTTTGTTTTCTTAATGTTCTTGTTACTCCGTTTAATTGAGTTCTGATAAGGGTATAAAATTTCCTAATATTATTTACCCAAGAATACCCAAGATATACCTAAATACAAATTATATATTTGATTTGTGGATTATTAAATTTATATACTTCCCATATCAGGCGCTATCTTCTATGTCAGCGTCCAATCAGGCCATTTCAGCACAACAGCTCTTGCCGTCGGTGCGTGACAGTCTCACAGAGCCAACTTTACTGGGGTGAGTTTTAGCAATATGAAATCAATGAAAATTCAGCACTAATAAATTTAATGTATTTTAAGTGTCTCGCAAGTTCGCTTGCCTCTCCAATCGCCCACACAGTCTGCGTATGCAAGTCAACGCAGCTCGATGTCGGCTCAAGGTTCGCACTCACGGCAGCCGAGTCCAATGAATTCACCTGCTTTGAATCCATTCATTTATGGCACTGATGTTGACTCCGTAGACGTCGCCACGCGTGTTGCAATGGTACGAATAAAGTGTGTGTTGAGTTATTATGTCGGTTCTTAACTAAATTACTTTGCAGGTACGGTTTTTCAACGCGCAAAATACGCTCGCTAACTTTGCCGAGCATACTCGTACATTGCGTCTTTATCCACGACCAGTGGTCGCCTTCCAAATCAACAGTTTCCTACGTTCACGTCCACGTGCAACACAGTTCCTTAATCAGTTTGCACGCACACAAGCTGTAGAGTTCCTCGCAGAGTGGTCGTTGACACCCACTAATGTTGCCTTCTTACGGGTACAAACTGGCGTGATGGATCCAGGTCAGGTTGGCGATAAGCCCAAATGGTTTGCACACCAACTTACGCCTATACGGTTTTCTGTCTGGGACGATGGTAGCTCACTAAATGGCGCACTACGTTCATTGAAACAGTTGGAATGTCAGCCAACCGATGAAAGCGGTTCCGACTCGGAAGGCGCAGAGAGTTCAAGTTCCTCTTATTCCTCGCTCAGTGATTTTGTTTCGGAAATGGTATCATCAGATTTGTCGCCGAGTATACATGATGTTTTCGGTGCACATAATCGTCCGCATAATGTGCCACAAACACTTTCATCAAATCTAGATCCCGCTTTAGTTTATCATCCACCTAGAACCTTGCAGTATCCAGAAAGTATGTCTAAGAAAATCGAGATTAGCGAAGATGAAGAAGCTCAACGCGCTGAATCGCCAATTTCATCCTCATCCAGTCGTTCCGATCTAAGTTCGCCCAGTCGCGATTCTGAATTCGAATTTCCAACTAAATCGGCAACGGGTCCTTTCGATTTAGCAGCGCCTGCGGCACAACGTCTTGAGGCGACGTTGCGTGCTGCGAGTATTGATAACGAAGCCACTGAAGCTGGAGAACCAAGAAAATCTCCGGTATCCGCACATAAACAACAGCTACAACATCACCAACAGCAACAGCAGCGTCATGCTGGCGAAGCTGATCACACCGGTGTTGACAAAAAGCGTCCGGTAAATCAATTACCAACATTTTAAATATATTTTTGTAACTCTACTACATTTTATACATATTTACAGCCTCCAATAACACCACCTGTGTCCAATATTCTTGCGCGCACCGGCAGCTCCGGTTCAAGCTCGAGTAGTCCTGGCAGACAGGGTTCACAAGGTTCACTTTTTGAAAATTTCGCTTCGCACGCAAAGGAGCTGGTGCGCGAAACAACGCGCCAGAGCAGTCAAGAGGGTCTTTTAGCTCAAGTGGACAAAGTAAGTTTGTAGAATATTGACTTTTCTAATACTTGAGACACTTTCTAAAATTTTTCTGCGAATTTTTTTTTTATCAACCGGGGCCAAAAATAGTAGTTACAGCACCCAAAAATTAAAGTTTTTGAGTATTCTTCTCAACATTTGAACGACAGTTTCTATCACTTTTTTTGGAAGATATACGAGTATATCTATGTCCAAAAAATAAGGTGACATTGTATTTATTTTGAAAATTCTTTATTTATTCTTCCAAATCAATTTCGTCCCCTTCAAAGTAATCCCCTCCCGATGCAATGCACTTATGCCAACGGATTTTTCAATCTTCGAAACATTCGTTGTAGTCACTTTCCGGGATGGCCTTCAGTTCCGTCTTCGCTGCGGCTTGAATATCCTCTATCGTATAAAAACGGTGTCCCCGGAGCGGTCTTTTGAGCTTGGAACGATATGGATTGAGTTTTTGGCGAAATGATCACGAATTACGAGGGCAGTATGGGATGGTTTTTAGGCGGATAGCGGTTGGAAGGAATTCATAATGCACAACACCACGATAATCGTAGAAAACAGTCAACATGACCTTGATTTCTGAGCGACTTTGGCGCGATTTGTTTGGTCTCGGCTCTCTTTTCGCCGATATTCGCTCGATTGATCGGTTGTTTCGGGATCGTAAACATAGATCCAAGTTTCATTACCAGTTATAATGCGTTTCATGACACCCTGGTAATCGGAAAGCATCGTTTCACACACTTCAACGCGACGCATTTTTTCCATAAAATTCAATGTTTTCGGTACCAGTCGAGATTTGACGCGCTTGAGGCCCAAAACATCCTTCAAAATGGTATTGGCTGGGCCTTTCGATATGCCAACTTCATCAGCAAGGTCTCTAATTGTTAATCGACGGTTTTTCAACACCAAATCTTTGATTTGTTGAACGTGAGCTTCGTCGGTTGATTTCTTTCAGATTTCAACTTACAAGAGTTCTTTAGTTTCGCGAGACCTTTCGAGCTTTCCAGCTGCAATGCATGGTTTTTAACTACCAAGGCATCATTCCCTTGAACAGAGCTGGTGAAGGCATTCGATGTCTGTCCGCTTATAAGATTTCTCGTACGATTTTGTTAAGTAGAGTGGTAGCTAAAAAGCGTTCAGTGCAATTGAGAATGATAATTTGTTTTGCTCTATTTATATACTACATGATAAAAGTTGCTTTCAAGGTTCCATATTTTCTTAAATATGGGCACGGTTTTGTTATATAGTAGACATTGTATGTATATTTGGGGTTATGTGTAGGTATACAAATTTGAGACCATACCTTTTAGGATAATGGATTTTTCCGATAAATTTTTTGACGTGGTTTTGAAATTGTCAGTCGATAAACGACCTATTTAAAATTTCTACGAATTCAAATGAGTTCTAGCCAAGTTTCAGCAGTTTAGAGCAAATTTTAGGATATAATAATACATTTCGGTCCCGGCTATATATTTTATTGCTTTACTTTTTACTTCGTTAATTTTTTGTATAATTTAAAAAAACTTTTGATTTCTGAACTACTAGCAACATTCAATGGAAGGTAGTATACCCGAAGAGTTAGACGAAAAAGTACGACACACTTTTGAAAAGGTTTGTAAAGTAAAGAGTCAAGTTCATAATTAAATTTTTCGCACTTAGAACGAGGTTTGAATTGAGAATTTAAAACGTATTGGATGCATCACCAAACAAATCAAAAAAAAAGTTTAAAGATTTTCTAAAAGATCTCACTTTATATGCTCCCACATACCTTTTGCAATTATTTACTAAACATTAGATCGCGTAAATTCAATCATAGATTTCCATTTAGAATTTAAAGCTAGTACTTATAAAAACCAATTCTTTCGGCGCTTTTTCACTTTTCACCTCACGCACGAAGCATTAAAATATAATTTTTTAAATAGACACAATAATAGAGTTTTCAACACTTCGTAGTCCCTTTGTAAGAGATTTCACATACTTTTTCAACATTATTTTCCTGTGCTTCGAGAACTCATCTCAATACCGATTTTAATTTCCCACCGTTATTAAAATGAAATGTTATCTACCAGGTTTTCACTAATTATTTCCTCATACTTCTATAGTTTACCTTGCACGCCAAGAAAGCTGCCGGCGAAGCATCGAAACAAGCTCTGGAAGTCTCTAAGCAGGCCGCGGGCGTGAGTAAGCACACCTTCGATGACCTAACCTATGTCAGCAAGTCAACGATTGGTGACTTAACGAAGACAGCCAAAGAAGCTGCCACCAAAAAGGGCATAATAAAAGTTGATGATCAACCACACTTAGTGGGACAACAACAAATCGCTACACAAAAACAAATGCAGAGTTCCGGTGGCAACTTCTTTTCATCCATTGGCACTGATTTCAATGGACTGGCCTCATCGACATCCACCATGTTTTCCGGCATGTTCGGTGGCAAGAGTGAGTGCATTGATTAGACTGTATATATAAATAGACAGAGTTCTTCATAGACTCCAATATATTTGCAGAAAATCAGCAAAAGCAGCAACAACCACCGCACCCACAATATAGCAGCGGTAGTTTGCAGCAAAAAGCCAAGTCAGGCATCAACTTCGATCCCTTTCCCAGTCGCAAAGGTCTGGTGGAACGCACACCACTTATCAAACATTCCGGTCCGGGGCAGACGCAGGAAGACATAACGCGCCAACAAAATCAGGAGCGTTCACACAGTAATACGGAAAATCAGGCTTTCCTGAAGGATGTCACCACGCAGGTTTTGGCCGGCGAAGGTGTTGGCTGGTTGAAGATGAATCGTTTCAAGAAACTCATGGAAGATGAGTCGTATCGCACGTTGGTGCTTAGTAAACTCAATAAGACGCTGGACAAGAAAATCATGCCTGATGATCATATAGACGATGTGGTAAGTCTGAGCGACTACGAGTATATTGCTTACCGTCTAACTGTAAACATAAATTTTTCTGCTTGCTTTACAGTGCGTACCCAAACCGGTTTGGAAAGGTATGCTGAAGTGCTTGCAGGCGGTGACTGCTGGGTTTGAGGTGTCTTTTTCGAACTTCGGCCTTGGCGGCATGGCTTCGATATTTCAAATGATGGAAATCGCACACACACATTACTGGAGCAAGGAGCTGAATGAAACTACCGACATGTCTTCAAGTTTGTTATCCAGTCATGCCACAAGTCCTATGGGCAGTCGTGAGAATTTGCGTTCACCCTCCAGTCCCATGGATTCGCATTCCGGTTTGGGCAGTGAGTGGGCTTCACCACAAGAGTCACGGAAAGGCTCTTCGCAAACTGATCGTGCCGGTCCAATGATAAATACAGCTGCAACCTCGGCGGCGGCCAGGCGTATGTCATCTGCCGACAGTCAGGACGGACAGTCGACAACGGAAATGTTTAAGGATATGTTGGTGCAGAAACGCACAGCGCTGTTGAGCAAACTCACTTCGTTTGACTCAGACGTAAGTTTTCTGGGCTACTTTTATAGCTAAACATGTTTCAAACTAAAATTGTATGTCCTTTAATATGTGTGCCGTATATTTATATATTGTTTCGCATGACTGCACTGTTGTTATTGTAAATTTGTTCATACATAGTTTGAATTCCCACATAATCTTTCAAATTGCAATATTATTGCATGACTTAGAGAGATCGCAAGATATTAATTTTACTTGAGGGATGAGCAATACATTTCTTTCCCAATAATTTTTCTTTTTTCAAGTTCCTGAGGTTTGCTAAAAATATCTCTATTTATTTGACACAAAAAAACCCTAATTCCTAAATTAAGAAGCTTGTCCTTTCTTTGCTTAGATCTCATACTTCCAGTCCTCCAGGTGATCTGGCAGGAATATAAATAAAAAAGCTTAAGAAGACTTGTGATGTATTCAAAACACTCGGCCATGCAGGAACTTTCTGCTTCAGTAGTCTATATTTGATCCTCACTTATGTACTAACCATAGAAAGAAAAGTTTGTCGGAACAAAACTGTGTAGAAAAGCGACTTCCCATAACCCAAAATAAAAGTCCAGTGGTGTTAAAGCGCATGATCATATAGGCGATGTCGCAGTCTCACGACGCAACATGATGCGCTTACCAAAAGTTTCATTCAGATAATTGATTGTTTTTTTATCTGTAATGCCGTCTTGTTGAAACAAAAGGTCGTTCACATCAAAATTCCCCAATATAGATCAATCTGGTCTTAAAGCACAACAAACAGTGATGATTTTTATACTCCTGCAATTAGTTGCTACAGAGTATTATAGTTTTGTTCACCTAACACGGTTGAGCGTATCACCTTAAACTAATCGAGATAGATATAGGGTTATATATATAAATTATCTGGATGATCATTTTCTGTCTGTCCGTCCATCCGTGCAAACTGTAACTTGAGTAAAATTTGAGATATCTCAATGAATCTTGAGCCATTTAAGCTACAAAAAACAAATTTGCTGAGTACAAATCTTTGCTAAGTACAAATCTTATAAGAACTTCTACCGACAGAGTGAAAATGGATGAAATAGGAGCTGGTGAAAATTGTACGATGGACGTGGCACCGCCCAATTTTTGGTGAATTACTATATTTCGACCCGACCACCCATTTTCGACAAAATTTAGTACGTGACTTATTATATTCTTACGTCACGTTGGACGAAATCGGACAACAACCGCGCCTACTTCCCATATAGCACAATTTTAAGTTCACTTGATTCGTTCAGTTCCAGTACACAAACCAAGAAGCAAATAATAAAAAGGGATAAAACTTTGCACGAATAATGTTTTTAGTGTGAGCCACCTATGACCAACAATTGTTTAAATCCAATAAAAACTTGCCAAGCCTCAGTACCTATAGTTGACTTTTTACCACAAATATCGGTCAATATCTGAGATATACAGGAAATTCAGGGATAATCGTTCTCTGACTGTGATATAGTTACATATATGTCGAAAAATGGGTTGAATCGGACCAAAACTTCTGTTAGTTCCCATATACTTCAAATAAAGATTTTAGAACTTTCGGGTGACTTAGTATCGCATATATCGGCCCATTTACTTACTTGTTTGCAATTCATTTCCACAATAGCTTGTGGATTATCCGCACTCAAAATGCAAACACTTTGTTTATTAACTGGGTATGTTAACCTAAAGTCCGCTGCATCGCTGAACAGAGTTTTTTTGTGAAAACCGGGATCGGTGACTATCTCGTTTTGGGCGTATTCACCGAACATGCGACGCGCTTGATGATCGTTCAGCTTAAATTCTTGCACGAGCTCGATTTTGTGAGACCGCGAACCAAGATCCTTTAGCAAAAACTGCCATAAAGTGGATGTTTTCAGCTCCAATTGTTGCGCACGAAGGTTTCATTTTGGGTCTTCTTCGATACTCTACTCCAAAGCAGCTATAGCTTCTTCATTGCGCACTTTACGGCGTCACTCAGGGCGCATATTATCTACCAAACGTGGTGCGAGACCGACATCTGGTTGCTCGAATAATCTACTCTGCTGGGCGATTATTTCCCCTGTTCCGGAGCACTATTGTGCCCAAAAAATAAGGTGACATTGTATATATTTTGAAAATTCTTTATTTATTCTTCCAAATCAATTTCATCCCCTTCAAAGTAATCTCTCCCGATGCAATGCACTTATGCCAACGGATTTTCCAATCTTCGAAACACTGGTTGTAGTCACTTTCCGTGATGGCCTTCAGTTCCGTCTTCGCTGCTTGAATCTCCTCTATCGTATAAAAACGGTGTCCCCGAAGCGGTCTTTTGAGCTCGGTGAACAGCCAGAAGTCGCACGACTCCAGGTCAGGTGAATACGGTGGTTGCGAAATGATATGGGTTGAGTTTTTGGCGAAATGATCACGAATTACGAGGGCAGTATGGGATGGTGCATCATCGTGGTGTAAAAACCAAGAATTGTCTTTCCACAACTCCGGCCTTTTTAGGCAGATAGCGTTACGCAAACGACGCAAAACGTTCAAATAATATATTGTTGACTGTTTGACCGTTTGGAAGGAATTCATAATGCACAACACCACGATAATAGAAGAAAACAGTCAACATGACCTTGATTTTTGGCGACTTTGGCGCGATTTTTTTGGTCTCGCCTCTCTTTTGGCACGATATTCGCTCGATTGATCGGTTGTTTCGGGGTCGTAAGCATAGATCCAAGTCTCATCGCCAGTTATAATGCATTTCATGACACCCTAGAAGTCGGAAAGCATCGTTTCACACACTTCAACGCAACGCCTTTTTTCCAAAAAATTCAATGTTTCCGGTACCAGTCGAGATTTGACGTGCTTGAGGCCCAAAACATCCTACAAAATGGTATTGGCTGAGCCTTTCGATATGCCAACTTCATCAGCAAGGTCTCTAATTGTTAATCGACAGTTTTTCAACACCAAATCTTTGATTTATTGAACGTGAGCTTCGTCGGTTGAGGTTGATGGTCGCCCTGGACGCTCTTCGTCTTCGACACGTTCACGGCCGGCTTGGAACTCACTATACCACTTGAAAATATTTTTTTAGACATAGCCTCATTACCAAAGGCTTTCTGCACCATCCTCAACGTATCCGCAGCAGAAAATTGATTCCGTAAACAAAATTTAATGCAAATTCTTTGCTCAACAAATTTCAACATCGCAAAAAACGAAAAACTCACTTTTAGCAGCTCACAAAACGACACGTATCTCAAACACTAATGAATATTTTGACATGAAATTTGACATAAATGTGACTGACAGTACTACCAACCTAAAAAAAAACAATTCTCCAAATCCTTCGACGCGCGCAGTTTAAATTCAAACGCGTTTTTTGGACACAGTAGTATGTCTGTTCGTTATGAAATGGCACATTAAATTGAGTATAAACCAAGTAACAGATGTCGAAAGATTAACTCCGAAAAAAGTACTGCATCATTGAAAACCAGACATCGAAATAATTATATTATTTTATATTTATATGCTCGTACATAATGTCGCTATCTAGTGGGTAGCTGTGATTACAACTCCTTCGCCATAATAACGAGGTCTAGAGAAAATTCAGATCACTTCCGTTTACGTAGACGTGATTATTGTGGGAACAGGTTAAGAAACTTAAAGAAAAAAACAATCAAAATATTATTATATTAGACTTGGACTAGTTTAAGGAATAAAATTGTATATCCAAAATTGTTTACTTGTAGCCTATATGCTTTCATACATTCCAACTAGTTTAATAATGTGTTTTTCGTCCACATAGTACATACGTTTTGAGTCCGCTTGTAGAATTATCATATAGTACATATCTGTGTGTAGATGCAATTGTTACGCGTTTTGTTGTTGTTAAACTCGAAACAAAGAATTGAAATGCGACTTGTTTTGTGGTATACATTCGTAGGGTGCCGGTTCCACAGGTGCTCTATCGGTTGTTAGTGATCTACTGCCAGGCGGTAGTTTGAATGTACGTATGCCCGCTAGTTGTCGTTCAACGGTATCCGATACTGAATATGAAAATGTAAGTAAAATTTCAAAAGTATCCAAAAAATCGTAGAATATTAGTGTAATTTTTAAGTAATTTTTGCTGGATTGTGCAAGTGATGCAACAAATTTGAATGAAATGCAAGCGAACCCTCCTACTTTTTCCAATTCTATTGTTTGCAGAAAACTTTTAAATTTGCATTAGACCAAATTGAAAATTCTAATTTACTCATTTTACCTTGCACGTAGATTCTTATTATGTATTTTAAAATTTTTATCATTCAAAACGATTTCTTTGTTTATGTTCGCATGTCGTTTAGACTACAACCTCGAAGGATTCGAAACGAAGCTCTGGTAACATTTGGTCGGGCAAATCCACGCTCAGCGCCGGTTTTCGCTATACAGGCGGACATCTAATCAACACATCTTCCTCGCCATCGCCGGATAGCCCAAGAGTCTACCTATTCGAAGGTTTAATTGGGAGAGACCGTTCGAATTTGTGGAACCAAATGCAATTCTGGGAGGATGCTTTTTTGGATGCAGTAAGCCAAGAGCGTGATATGATTGGTATGGATCAGGTGAGTAAACTTTTTTTAATTTTTTACCACTTAAGGTATTACTTTTATGTTAATTGAAGAATGAAAAGGCCTAAATCTCTAAGAAACTCAAAAACTCTAGAAATACACTCGGAGAATTGTCATTTCTCTTTAGCGTTAGGGATACTTAATCTGGCCGTTCTTTCAACAAATTACCACAAAAGCGTGTCTAAGTATTATTCAGCAGCTTCTCAACCATTAAAAGCCTGTCGGTTTTATTTCATAAAATTTAAGTTTAAGGGGGTATTCTAGTCTAGAAGCATGAATTTCAGGTAATTTTTAAAGTGTCGTAAAAAAAGGCAATTCATATTTTTACCATCCATTTTTTTATTAGTTATTTATTAATTTTTGAAGAGTATAGAAAAAAATTGAAAACTCAAAAAATTAAAAAATTTCAAAAATTATGAGCTGATGAAGTGGGAGGGGGGTCTCTAAAAATTTCCACGTGACCATGCCCAAGATTTCAACCCTCCTAGTTATCTGAAACCAAAAAGAAAAAAATATTATTAATCTAGAATAATGTCGCAATGGTCGGAACTACGGAAAAGTGGGAAACATTTTTTTTCACAAGATGGCGACTGCCTGAAAAAAAAAATTTTTTTTATCACTTTTTCTGATTATTTCGATTTTTTAAAAAAAAATAAAAATAAAAGTTTTGGGATGGGGCTGGTTCCAACCATAGACAAGCGTATAAAGAAGACTCTATAAAAATTTCAAGTAAATCGGTCCAGTAGAACCTGAGAAATCGTGGGCATCGTTCCGAAAAAGTCAGTTTTAAGAAAAACGCGTTTAAAGTTTCGCGTTCCGGCCGAACCAGTTAGGATGCCGGGTCAGAAAAATGCCTATATCTTCGAAAATAATTTGAATTTTGAAAAGTCCTCTTGTACACATATTCTTGAATAGTTAAACTTTGAAAATAAAAAAAAATCGATTCTTTTAAATTTCTAGACTAGAATACCCTCTTAAATTTGTAAACTTTTTATCAACACTTACATCAATTTAAATTGTAATAACGTTGAAGATTCCAAAGTTTCAGCATTAATTAATTATTATTACTTTCACGATGATCACTTGAAAATACCACATTTTCCTTGAAATTATTTTTTCGCTGCACTTTTACTCAGGTTAAAACGTAAAGGACTGCAAAGCTCGCAGACAAGTGGCGACTGAGCTAAAAGACAGGGGACATGTCAAAGCAATATGTGACCTAATATTTAAAAATGAATTTCCAGACCTGAAAATTTTACAAAAGAGTAGTTTCTGAAGGAACCGCCAGACGTTTAAGGGTTAAATTTCTTAATATTCCTAATATTTTTTTCATCTTACTTATCTCTGTTAAATTGGTTAGATTTGATCTCAGATGTAAATGAACTGTGATGATTTCAACCACTAAAGCAATAAGTGGTATCCTTTTGGTCTATCCACGCATCGCTTTAATTGCCACCTAGGTCTCCAGATGCGCAGGAACTTACTGGTTTAAGCAAAACCCTACCTTCACTCTTAAATTACATTTCAAATTCCTTTTTTTTATAATCTCCATCCGTTTTTCGAACTTAATCTAAATTCTATCAATACGTCATTAGCGCAAAACGGTTTTATAGCTCTTTTGTGTACGAGTACCCAGACCTAATTTTTTTCTTATTGACCATTTTAAATAATTTCTTTTACTTAACATCTAAATTTATGATGCATGTAAAGTGCCTCAACTTCATTTTTAATGTTTTTGTTATATTGTGGTAGTTTTCTCTTTGAACAGTTTGGTTATTCGATCGTGCGTCAAGGTTCGAAGCACAGAAAACGTTAACACAGAACTAAAAATTATTTCCAATACTTTATACTACTTTATTATACGCTAAATTTTACGTAGGGACCCATCGAAATGATGGAACGCTACAAATCGTTGAGCGATGAGGAACGGAAACGCTTGGAGCACGACGAAGATCGGCTGCTCTCAACAATGCTATACAATCTCACCGCCATACTTGTAATGCTTGGCGTGAACAAAGAAGAGATACGACGCAAAATCCGACGCCTCTTGGGCAAAAGTCACATTGGTTTGGTTTATTCCACCGAAGTGCATAATGTTGTAGACCAAATAAATAATCTCGTGAGTAGTTATACACAAAATTACTGCTATTTAACTTAAAATTATGACGTGGACCTTTTTACGTTGCAGAATGGCAATGACATCGATCTGAAACCGCTCGGTTCGAGACTGCTGCATCGTCAGAGTTTCACCGTGCATCCCGGTTCGGATAATAGCGGACCACTGCTCTTTATGGAAGTGCGCGACGACGGACTGGTGGTGCGCTCGGTCGACGGCACAATTGTCGAACGTTGGTTCTACGAGCGTCTGGTCAACATGACGTATTCACCAAAAACTAAAGTGCTCTGCCTCTGGCGCCGCAACGGCGGACAGATACAGCTCAATCGCTTTTATACACGCAAGGTGGGTTACGCATAATGAAATGTATTTATAAAGCAAAATTATTTACGCTTATTCTTGGTTTTGTTATTGTATTATACAAAACAGTGCAGAGAATTGTATAACTCTATCAAGGAGTCCATGGAACGCAGCGGTACGCCGAAGAATGTGCCAGAGTTGGGCGGTGAGTTTCCGGTGCAGGATATGAATACCGGCGAGGGTGGCCTTTTGCAGGTGTGCTTAGAGGGTGTTGGTTTGTTGTTTGCCAACAGCAAGGTAAGTAAATTGATGTTCAATAGTGACAGATACCGTCCTATATATATATATATATATAGAGTATACTATTTGTTTGTCGAAATTCGCAAAAAATAACAAAATGATATAAGAAGTGCTAATTAGCATTAATGGTGTAAAAAGACTTTAGGTATTTGTGGGAAGATGTTTTAAATACATATTTAACCATTTCAAGTATTTTCCCGATAACTTTTCAGCCTCTTTTCAAAACTATTTTAATTGTTATGTTTTTGTGAGATTATTAAATTGTAAAGCTACGTCAATGAACAACTTTTTTTTGTTACTTTTCATTACGCAACTTCATAAAATGAAATTTATTTTCTTCATTTACTTCTCTTTTAAAATCATACCATTGTAAAATTGTGCAAATAAAATTATTATTATTGATTTTTTTTTTGTGTAAAGCAAGGACCTACTCAATTTTCATTACAAATTTTACTGCAAGTGTTGATCGAAACTAAAATACAGAATTTAATTTAAAAGAAAATTTCAATGTAGCCCCAAACTACGGTATAAGTACTTATTTGCTTTCTAGTATTTTATTTTTTAGTTGTAAAAACATACATATTTTACATTTTTCATGAATTTCAGTTGTAGTGTTAAACATAATGTATTAATTACGCTTTTACAGTTAATTAGAGAATTAAAAACTCGTTTGACTCAAAGAAGTAAAACTAACTTTTTAAAGCTTCGCAAAGACCTCACAATTTCAGGCTATAATAAGAGATATTAAGTAGAAAATTTCACTCATTTGGATACTCATTCCAAAACATATTTTTGATATTTTTTTTTAAATCATATTCGATATGATCGATAATTGTACAGTAGAAACTCTCATTAATGACTATAATACCACAATATGCACAGAACGGGTATACAAATCAGCATTCTGCTTTTTGGTAGTTCAATTTAACTTAACTCGTCTCATACACTTGTAGGAAATAAACGAAACTCAGTTTTATAACAGTTCTTGCAGCGACTACGGAATTTCATTGATAAGAAACAGTCATTAAACATTATTGTAAAGGGTGATTTTTTAAGAGCTTGATAACTTTTTAAAAAAAAAAAACGCATAAAATTTGCAAAATCTCATCGGTTCTTTATTTGAAACGTTAGATTGGTTCATGACATTTACTTTTTGAAGATAATTTCATTTAAATGTTGACCGCGGCTGCGTCTTAGGTGGTCCATTCGGAAAGTCCAATTTTGGGCAACTTTTTCGAGCATTTCGGCCGGAATAGCCCGAATTTCTTCGGAAATGTTGTCTTCCAAAGCTGGAATAGTTGCTGGCTTATTTCTGTAGACTTTAGACTTGACGTAGCCCCACAAAAAATAGTCTAAAGGCGTTAAATCGCATGATCTTGGTGGCCAACTTAAGGGTCCATTTCTTGAGATGAATTGTTGTCCGAAGTTTTCCCTCAAAATGGCCATAGAATCGCGAGCTGTGTGGCATGTAGCGCCATCTTGTTGAAACCACATGTCAACCAAGTTCAGTTCTTCCATTTTTGGCAACAAAAAGTTTGTTAGCATCGAACGATAGCGATCGCCATTCACCGTAACGTTGCGTCCAACAGCATCTTTGAAAAAATACGGTCCAATGATTCCACCAGCGTACAAACCACACCAAACAGTGCATTTTTCGGGATGCATGGGCAGTTCTTGAACGGCTTCTGGTTGCTCTTCACCCCAAATGCGGCAATTTTGCTTATTTACGTAGCCATTCAACCAGAAATGAGCCTCATCGCTCATCGGACACGGACGCGAAACACATTTCGAACCGAACACTGATTTTGGTAATAAAATTCAATGATTTGCAAGCGTTGCTCGTTAGTAAGTCTATTCATGATGAAATGTCAAAGCATACTGAGCATCTTTCTCTTTGACACCATGTCTGACATCCCACGTGATCTGTCAAATACTACTGCATGAAAATCCTAACCTCAAAAAAATCACCCGTTATATGAGATTTATGCTGGTTATAAGTAAGTGAAGTCTGACATATCAGCAAACAACAATTTGGCTTCTGCTCTAACTAGCAAGTCGATAAATGGCCACCGAGAATTAAAGCTATCCGTAGCGCCTATACTAAGTGCCACTGCGTAAGCCTATGCAAGCAGGCAATAACTAGACTCTCAGTAGGTAAGTCGGATAATATCATCAGTGAGAGGTATAGAAGAAACGAACAAACAGACAAAAAGGAACACCTCAGGTTTTGTCATAAAGTTACTTTGGGGTAGCGTTGATGGTGGACTGACCAAGCTTTTATTTGTAGGCGAAAAGGAACTTAGTAATATGGTATTGTAGGGGACATCACAGGGCCCCTACCCTTAATTTCCCCACTTCACAAAATTACAAAAGTGGATTTGGCGGAATGCAGAGCATGCGCGTGGAATGATAAGGTGCTGATAATGCGAATACCTATGAGACGAGGTGTATTCCACGGCTCCCAACACTCCAAATTAAGAGTCATTGAGCAGCATGGGTGGAAAAAATACCACTGAGTTCCTGGCTAAGACTTAATTTGGTTACCACACGGGAGCACAATGGATCTAATGCAGGAGCACAATAGGGCTAATCTGGTCCAAATGCGCTCGCCTAGTGTCTGACCTCTCGCCCCTCAGTTTTCAAACAACCAAATGAAGTCTGGTACCATAATTTTATAGAGTAGTTTTAACTCAGAACTTTCGACATTTCGACTTTTGCTGACTTGCTTCGAAAATAGCTGTTTCTATGTCTTTAAAGTTTCAATTACTCAACAAATTAATTAGCTTCATTGGTATAAGTTATATTCTCACTTAGCTCTGCACTAAGTTTTTGTCAATCACTTATTGTGTCCATATTACAAGGTCTGTCGCAAAAGAAACAGAACTTTTTAAATATAACTGTTTCTGGTGGCGCCACCTATTGGTGGGTATATGAAATAAAAAGTTTGATCTTTTGTTGACATTTCGTAAAAATTTTAAGACAATTGGATAACTACAATCGATGTTATTGATCAAAAAGTGGCAGCAGCTTTTGGTCATCGGTCGTAAAATGCATTTTGAAGAAAGAGTAAATATTAAATTTTGTTTTAAACTTGGGAAAACGTTTACTTAAACATTTGAAATGATGAAAAAAGTTTATGGTGATCAGTGTCTATCCCGTAGTAATGTGCATGAGTGGTTTAAGCGATTCCAAGAAGGTCGTGGGGACCTCTGTGAAAATCAGAGGTCACCGAAAAAAAGTCGTCTTCAGAAGTCAAAAATAAGGACAATGCTGATTTGTTTTTACGATTCCGAGGGTATTGTACACCGAGAGTTCGTCCCACTTGGCCAAAGGATTAATGCTGTGTTTTACCTTGGTGTTATGAAGCGTCTTTTGTCACGCATTCGTCGTGCTCGACCACAATACCGTGAGGCACGGTCCTGGCGCCTGTTGCACGATAATGCGCTATATCATCGGTCGACGCTTGTCACTGATTTTTTAACAAAAAACTCCATATTCACCATTAATCACTCACCCTACTCACCTGATCTGGCGCCCTGTGATTTTTACCTATTTGGAAAACTTCGTTTGCCCATGAAAGGACACTGGATTCAGTACATTTCAGCTATCCAAAAGCTGACGACCGATATTCTCAAGAGCATTCCGAAAAATAACCATAAACACTCATTTGAAATGCTAATTGACCGGGCTAAACGCTGTATCGAAGCACAAGGAAACTACTTTGAATAAAAAAATATAACTTTTGAAAAATATTAATTTTTTGTTGTTTTTTTAACAGTCCTGTTTCTTTTGCGACAGCCCTTGTATCTCAGAGATTCTCCACCAATATTTATGACTTTAGTGCGGATTAGTTGGAGATAATCAAATCAGCATATATTACCAGACAGTCTCAGTATTACTTTTTTAGCGCTACATGATTTGGTGAAATATAGAAATAAAAGTAGTTAACTAATTTTTTAATGATTAATCTCCACCCTTACTGCCACTGAAGAAATTTGAAGTCGAAATTCTTGCAATCGCATTTATTGATTACAACCTCCCTTAAGATTGTAAGCCACACGTCGTTCGTTTGATATATGTATGTGTCGTTCTTCTCGATTTAATGGCTATTTTTAATATTTTCGTCTCAGAAGGGTTCACAAGCGTTTAAATCACCCAGAAGAAAATGTTATAAAATATTTGACTAATTCGTGATCTTATTTTATTATGAAAGTCCACATGAAATGAAGGATTGTATAAATGACCCAAGGGAAGGACAAGATGCCTGCAGTCAATTTTTAGACGTTAGCTAATAGATAATTTATAGCGGATAACAGCATGTTAAACAGTAGTACGACTAGTAAAATGACGTTTTGAATGGCCGCAAGCGGAACCACAAGTCAATAAGAGCCAGTTTTTACGAGGAAACTTTTGTTGCGGCAACTCTTACACATTATTTTTTAAGAAATCAGAAGGAAAAGCCACTGTGTTACTTATTTTCAGGCAACACGCTTATGGCTGATTCACATATAACTTTTGCCTAACTTTGCTGCAGATATTTGCCCTCCCATTCAGTCGAAGCGCAGCAAAGCAAAATGAAATACTCTTATATTTCAACGTCCTGCCAAGCCACAGTCGCCATTTTTATTTGAGATGAACACGGAAAGCCAAGCGCTCATTCTGACACACCCCATTGGGTATGTCACTTTTTCTATTCTAAAGCGTGAATTGTCAAGCAAAGCGAGGAAAGTTGTATGTGAATCGTAATTCCGCATTCCAATTCAATTTGAAATACCTTCCACGGTTGCAGTTGTTTTTGGTATGTTTATGCAAATGTGTGTATAAATATATTAGAAATATTTTAGAAAATAGCAAATAAGCATAAGAACTAGCTACACAGATTGCGCGAGTTACCCGTGTAAATGAAGCGGGCCGAGTTTTTTCCTTTGAACATAGACAATGCATTAACTGTCAGCAGTTAACTCACGTGCGCTGACTGCTGAGGTTTGACCTTTAAGGGGGGAGCCTGCTTTAGAAGTTTGAAAAAAATCGATTTTTTTTTGCTTAAATCTCTTTAAAAAATATCTAAGAATATGTCCCCAAAGTTATAAATGGGAATTCGAAATATTTTCGAAGCTGGAAGGGAAATAGAGACCGAGCGTCTAGCAGACATATTAGCGCTTTGGCAGAAAGCGAAAACTTTGACGTGCGATTTCTCGGTTATTAATTTTTATGATTTTCCTTAATTGGCGGGCAGGATAGAGAAAAGACTAAACGTCGTATGGAATTGGGGCAAAGTTTATTATCTTTGGCATTAAACTATCTTCTATTTAAACTAAAGAAAACTAAGAATAGTCAAGTTTGAACATATTTTTAAACAATATAAAGTAAATTTTTTTTTATCAAAACTTTTAAAATTTTACACTTTGTTTTTGGAATTTTCTTAGTTTAACTAGAAGATAAATTATTGGAAAATATAAATCTCTTTGAATTTTTTGTTTCCGATAGAAATTGCGACCTGCATCCTGCCCGCCGTCTGACAAATTCAAATGCGAGATGCATCAGCCAATTGCTTCCCAAAAGCAGACTATCATAGATTTCTTATCCAAAAAATTTGTGAATAATATTTAAATATATAACTATAAACCCTAGAAATTTCGCTTTAATCAATTATTTCTTTCCTTCCCAAAAAAATCCTCAAAGAAATCGGTTTTTTGAAGCCTCTAAAGTAGGCTCCCCCTTAAGTGAGCATAAACTTTGTAAAAATTGCAAAGTGAAACTCAATAGGTTGGATCACTGATCTAATTATGAAAAGTGGGTATAGCTATAAATATCAAATTTTCACTTATTTTATTTTTAAGTACTTTTTTTTTAATTCTCCATAAAGCATACTTGTACGTAGCTTGTTATAATTAAACAATAAACTTACATTTACTTTTTTTATCCTCGAAATCTTATATATTTCACTTGTAGGAGCACATAAGAAAATTCATTAAAAATTCATTTTTTTAATAATTAATTTCTGTCTTATATACTTAAAAAAATCATATTATTGCAAAGCAAATAAAATAATTATAGATTGCTAGTGAATGTATTGAATGCTAAATACTAATTCATATTTATTATTTACGAATTATAAATTTTATTTACTAACAGCTACTACAATATAATATTTGCTATTTAATATTATCACCATTCATAAATTTTACTGTTATTATTTGATTGAATTATTTTTACTATATATGCATAAAGAAAATTGGTGAACGCAAAGCAGAAAACATATTTAAAAATTATAAAAAATATTTTGGATTTTAGCAAGAAAAAAATATTTAAAAAATATAAAATTTTTTTTTGAAAAAATTTGGAAATTATTTCAAAACAAATTTTAGAAATAAAAGAAAAAATATTTTAAAACTATGAAATAGCTTAAAATACCCGCAAGCGTTGTGAAAATTAAATTAGGAGATTTAAATACAATTAAATATTTTTATTCTTATATAAACTACTATATGTAAACGTGTAAAAGTACATATTTTCGCTATCTCTATCTATTGTGCCACTATTTAACTTACTCTTTCTTACGCTCTTTCTCTCTATTTTAAATTTTTGAATACAACTTTTCTTTTACTGTTATCATGCCAATTGTTGCGTCAAATGACTACCTACAACTGACTTAAATTTTACTTTCTTAAGGTTACGAACAAACCATTGAATTGTAAAACTCAAATCCTAATTTACTTATTGTTGTATTTTTTAAATTAAATTTTAAAATATATTGATTATCAAAACAAGAAGATGTCACGTTTTGCCAAACGTCAAAACGTAATACATTGTATATACTGGCAATATATTGAAATTGCTTAAGTCAACTTAAGCTAAGCTTGACATTTCGTAATTTTCTAATACATTTTTTCGAGGTTTTGTTGTATTTTAAACTAAAAAACAGCAAATAACATAAAATGAAAATTGTGTTAAAGTTTATGTTCATATTTGATATCAAATTATCTACCACCTTTACTTAAGTGGCGTTAAGCTACTTAATAAGTTACCACAGCTATACAACATTTTGACAGTTACCGTGGTGAATAGAAAAAGTTACTCAAGCCGTTTTTAAAAAAAAATCAAATGACTTTACTAAAAAGTGCTAAGCTGTAAATTATTTGGAAGCACTTCAGTGTAATTAAAAGCCACAATGGAAAATTCGCAACTTTCGCGCTAAAAAAAGTATTTACAGTTAACTTTGTATGCGACTGGAACTTACACAAAATGAGACAGCATTCTTTTTTTAAAGTGAAGTGTCTAAAAATTAAAATTCTTCTTAATTTTCATTAAAGCAAAGTTTTTACAAACTAAAATTTTTCATAAGAAAAAGGAAAAAAGTTTTAAAAATTATTTAAAATTTATTTATTATTTAAAAATTAAAAAAAAAACTGAATTTTCAAAAGAAAATCATACTTTTTAATGATAGAAAATATGTAAAAAAACTAAAAACTTTTATGATAAAAATACTGTTAAGTCCACATAAATAAAAAATTGGTCAAAAAAATTTTAAAAATAAAAAAAATTAAATTTAAAATTTTTAAAAGGAAAAATTAAATTTTTGAAAAGCCAAACATGCTCTTTGACTAAACGAAGTATCTAAGAAAATTAAAATCATTTATAAAAAACTACTCTTAGGAAAAAATATATAAAATCAGTTGGTAAAACTTTAAAAAATAAAAAAATTTAAAATTTAAAAAATCAAAAATTTAATTTAAAATTTTTAAACTTAAAAATTTTATTTTTTTTATTTAAAATTTAAAAATTTTAATTTCTTTTTTAGAGTAAAACTGAATTTTTAAAAGAAAATCATACTTTTGGATGAAAGAAAATATCTAAAGTAATTACAATCTTTTATAAAAAAAATAATGTTAAGTAAAAATATATGTATATAAAATCAAACAATAAATTTTTAAAAATTAAAAAAATTAAATTAAAAAAAATTAAATTTTTTAAAAGAATAACATACTTTTTGATGAAAGATAATATCTAAAATAATTAAAATCTTTTATAAAAGAAATAATGTTAAGTAAAAATATTTATAAAATCAAAAAATAAATTTTAAAAATTAAAAAAATTAAATTAAAAAAAATTAAATTTTTTAAAAGAATAACATACTTTTTAACTATCTAAACTAAAATCATTTATGAAAAACTTTTACTTTTTTATGAAATAAAATATCTAAAATAATTAAAATTTTTTATAAAAAAAATAATGTTAAGTAAAAATATTTATAAAATCAAAAAATAAATTTTTAAAAATTAAAAAAATTAAATTTAAAAAAATGTAAAAAAAAATTAAATTTTTTAAAAGAATAACATACTTTTTAACTATCTAAACTAAAATCATTTATGAAAAACTGCTGTTGAGAAAATTAAAAATAAAATCAGTCAAAATTTACAAATATGCACTTGAGCTAGTTTTTCTTTGTCGCTTAGTTGTAACTTTTTTAAGTACTCATTCAAGTCCCTGCATCCTCATGTAAATAATTTGAATAAAAAAAATAAAAACAAATTTTTTTCAATCCAAATAATTTTTTTTTCAAGTCAAATATTTTTTTTAAACCATTACATTTCAATACTCGTTAAAATTTATTTTCTAAAAGAAATATGATAACCCTTATTTTCGATTTCAGCCTTATGCATCATCGGTGTTTTATATTTTGCATTAAATGCTCGCAGCCAAAAATGTTTATGGCGCAAATAACGGTACATATGTATGCATATGTATGTTTGTTGCAATATTTAAAATAAAAAGAAATCACTACAATTGTGAATTTTCTCTAAATTGGTAACTTTTGAGATGGTCCTTGTGTACATGCGATATTTTTCGTCAGCTTCTTTTCGAATTAATCAACAGTTTTTTCATATAATTTGCATTCATTTATGCTGTGTTTTTTACTAAAGCAATTAATTAGGTGCCTTAGGTTTAAATTTCACTAATTATTATGTCCATCTGCGCATTCGTATATTTTTTTCATAGTTTTGTTTACTTTTTACTATTATTTACTTAACGTGCTTTTTCAAAAAAATTTTTTTTTTTTCTTTACACTACTATTTGTTTATTATTGTTTTTCAAACAAGCACTAACCATATTTTTAAATTTCGAAAAACAGTTAGTAAATTAGTTAAAAAAAAACTTATAGAAAATTAGTAAAAGAAACTCTAAGCAAACTAATTGTTTACTTAAATTCTTTATTGTTTATAACCATTGTTCATTTTTTTTTTAATATCTTGCGGATCGCTGCCGCTCTTCCTTTTGGATAACTCGTTACTACGTATTCGTATTCGAATTCGTTCGATTGGTGAATTATCTGAAACATTCAATGCTCAAAACTAAAACAAACAAACAAATCTTGCAATTCTAAAAGGATTTCGAGGTACTGAAAATGTTATTATTTTATTTCTCTAGAATACGAAAAAAATAAAAAAAAGTATAACTGCAGTTAATTTAAAATAATTAAAAAAAGACTACTAAACAAAAACCAAGCTACATAACTCGTACAAAAATACAATTTTTAGTTTCGTTTCGAATGAAAAAGTAG
Organism: Bactrocera zonata; assembly: GCA_037783105.1. Lineage (NCBI taxonomy): Eukaryota > Metazoa > Arthropoda > Insecta > Diptera > Tephritidae > Bactrocera > Bactrocera zonata. The sequence goes on along the minus strand of JBAWJQ010005939.1, from coordinate 469,117 downwards.
CCTTTATTTACTCGTATATAACTATTTAAATACCATATAAGCCATTTGTTTGAATTTGTTTAGTTACATTTTTCATTTGGTAAAGCCTAAAACTTAGTGTCACCAAAAATAGACTACTCGTACATAAGTTGTTGAAGCCTAACTGTCTTCGAAACACGCTCACTCACTGACCACACGCTTGCTAAATATATGTACTTCACAACAATTTTCAAAAATTAGTAATGTACGCATTTTTAAGTTGTTGTTCTGATATAAATAGTTACTTAGTAAACCTTTTGGCGTGGCGATGGAACTACTAGTTCAGCGCTATTTAGTAATAGTTAAATTAAAAGCGTTAAGTTAAGCTGTTTATTTCGTGAAACTTTATTTGTTCTAAACACTTTCGTAATTCTTCGTGTAATGCGAAAACTCTAAACACCAAAATGCTGCTAATACTAAAAAAAATATATGCCAAATAGACAAAAAGTTATGTTAATATTATTATGAGTATTAATTTAAAATTAGTGAGTAGCTAAAAGTTTCGCAACTGCACTATTTTTTAAGTTTCACTTCTAATTGTGTATTTTATGCGCCATAGCATTTTACAAAAAAAAAAGCTATAAAAAATTTTAATTTAATTTTTGATTTTTAAATTTCTACTAAATTTTCGCGACATTGTTATGAAAATACTTAACCAACATAGTTTAATTGTTAAGCCTACTATAATGAAACACACGCCTGGCGTACCTTGTATATACTATAAATGGGATATATTCTAAAAGCCTTCCTTATTCAAAACAGTTTTTCCGCCTACTTCTCCATAGTACCAAAGTAAAGCTATTTTATAGTATGCCCGCCAAAATTGGATATTTTAATAGAAATTCGGAAAGATCTACGAATTAAGACCATAACTAATCCTTGTAGATATATCTAAAACCAATTAGACAATAAAAAGTAGTTTTGAAACGTTTTTTTTTTTTAATTAACAAAAAGCTGGCCTCAGGAAATTTATTTCCATATTTTCAGTTAATAGCTCATAAAAAATTGTAATAGAGCCATGCTTCGTTCAGGCACTAGTTCTTCATAAAGTTCATACAGTGTCTACAAAACTGTATAAAATGGTCACCAGCTTAAAAAATAAAGTTTGAGATAAATGCATTTGAAGTTTTATACTTATGGTACGTTTTAGAGCGCCCGGGAACCCCTCGCTAATTATAAAATAACTCGAAAAGTATTTATCAAAATTTACTTAAAATTATCAGAAAATAATAAAAAAATCTAAGGCATTTAAATCCCTTAAAGCTCGGCTGCCACTATTTACATAACCATTTATTGTTGAATCCTACATTGCCTAAAAATCAAAGTGATAATATGATATTTCAATTACAATATTTCAATTTCCTTACAGTTTACGAAATTAAAACACTGTTTCGACCATATTTAGTATGAAATTTTCGAACTGTGGCCGCCAAGCCTTCAATATTTTTAAAATATTTTTTCTAAATCCAAACTGTCAGCTGTTTTGTTTTTTTATGTTTTAATGTGGTCAGCACTTTACCAAATTATGTTAATTTTGGGACACCCTTTATTTGAAGCCAAGTGTGCCGAAAAAAACTTCAATTCAACTCTATAAATCGCTAAAATAAAAGTTAAGTCATATTATCTAGTTAAGCTATTCTAAAACTGTTCTCCACTATCTTCTTTTTAATTTAAAAAAAAAAAAATTTAGACTATTATGAAATTTCTACTTCTGCCTCCTCCATTTTGTTTCAAATTGAAGATACCACTTGCCACATTAATGAGTTATTTTCACCGAGCTTGATTGCGATTTAGATCATGCTACTTTGCGGCTCAGACATTTCATTTCTGTCGAATTATTTGTGAATTTATTGTTTATAATTTTTGTTTCATTTGATTAACTTCTTTGTTTAATATTTTGCTTTCCACTATTGTAATTATGGTTCGCAACACAACTAAGCTGGTTTGCAGTGGCGGTTCTTGGCTTGACTCTGTAGATAAATGTACTAAAATATTTGAATTATAATCTTTAAATGTACTTCTTATATTGTTAATTTTTCGACTGAGAATCTCTTTATATTTTACTAAACTTCATTTTAAATGGTCGCTAGTGAATCAGTTAAAATACGTTATAAAATTGTGAAGCTATTCATTTCAGTTCGCGTTTCATTTCAGTGTCAAAACTATTTTTTCAGCAAGAATACATTTCAAAGAACGATGTATGCAACTGGTAATCACATACGTACAGTCTGTCAAGTAAGAGCGAGGTCGTGTTAATTTATAAAAAAAAAAATATTTTATGAAACTCTTATATTTATATATACATTGCACACATTACAAACAATGATGCAATTTGGTCAATAGTGTCCAGTCACCACTGGCGTCGATAATTGTCTGTCATCTCCGAGGCATGCTTTCTACTAATTTGACGGCGTATGCTAGTGGCAAGGATCTCCAGATCCGACGAATTTCGTAAGACAACTGCTTCAAAGTGTATGTGCGTCTTCACGAAGCTGCTGTTTAATATATGCCCACACATTTTCACTTGGGTTTGCGTCGGGCGACTGCGACGGCCAATCCAATGTAACGATGCCAGATTGAGTTTTCCACTGAGTACAGAGCTTGCTGCGGTGTTTAGTATCATTGTCCTCCTGCAGAATCCAATCTTCATTTTTTGTGATGAACCATCGTTTGGCAGATAACAGTAAAGCCTTTTTGCAGATTTTTATCATATTCTCGACTTTTAGGTTGTCAGTAATGAGGTACAAAGTGTCGAATCCCTGCTTTGAGAAGCAGCCCCAAAGATGCACCTTTACTCTATGTTTTACGGTCCGCTGAACAAGTTGGCCAGGCTCGCGTGAGGACAGAACGTGCTCATATAGAACCTTCATCAGTAAAAATGACATTTTCAAAATCTCGTATCAATATTCTCATACGCCCAAGCGAGTCGCTTTGTCACAAGTTTTTCAGTCAACGGAGGCTTCTTCGTTGTGTTGCGTCATTTCAGATCATGAGTATAAAGAAGGGTTCGGATAGTTTCGTAGGGTATATCTAAACCTTTTGCCATTAATTTTGCTTGTCCTTGCTGTAGTGTTAAAGCAGGATTCCGCGAAAACCGATTCACTATTCTCTTTTCATCTTTTTTGTTCACTTTTCCTATCGAACCACGTTCTGGTAAATCATCGACAATTTTAGCCATTGTATACCGCTGTATCCACTTCTGTACAAATGCCTTCGACTTTCTCATATATTTAGCAGCCGCTGATTGCGACATTGTGGGACCTTTCGGGTGGATGCAAAGGAACACAGCTTCGTAGCGCGACGCGTACTCATGGCGTTTAACGTGATTCTCTTTCAAAAGATCAACGACAACTGAACCTTTGTTGACAATGCACCAAGGACAAAGCTTCCCTCCATCGGCTCGCGAAGGAATTAGAGCGAAATCTTTCATTAACTGTCGGTAAAGTCGACCACGTTCTTACTTGAAAGACTGTAACTGTTAAATACATCCGGCAGAAAAATAGATTAATATGTTTTTGAATATGCTTTTAAGATGAAACGTGTTCGGGGTAAATAGATTTCTCCATTTTGCTGATCGCGTCTGCGTTCTTTCCAAACAAATTACATGTAAAAGCAAAGTGTTCGAGTTGAGCTCGTACAAGAGATTTTGTGTATAAAGTGGTATAGACAATATGTTCAATGCTTCCAAATTTTGTTCTGCATATTTTAGATCAGTTTTAATATTGCTAATGGTGCAAACGACAAATGAAAATACAAATTTCTTTTTTCTTGTATTTTTTAAATTTATTACTTAAAACCAATTAATGTTATTTATAGAAAACAGAATTGAAGGGATTTTGTAACGTTTTTTAACACGAAAAACAGAATTTCTTCCTAAGAAAGAATCATAACATCCGTCAGAAGATATGTTAATGCAGGGTTGCACTACAAGCACTGCTCGTTTGTTTCAGCATCTAGTGTAGTTTGTTCAATCCGCTGCTTGGCGAATCGAAGACTTTTAATATTTCTACAATATTTGTATGGATTAAAAGACTATTATTTATTTGAATCTTGAGGAGATAGAATAGAGTATTCTATAATTTAACTTTTTATTAGCATTGCTTCCATCGAAATGTAAGAAATCGTCTCTAATCGAAGGAAGTGATAGATTTTAGAAGAGAACAGTTTGCATATTTACGACTAAAATTTTCACGGTTTGCTGATAAGAACTTACATTCGATTCATTGTCAAGCTTCAAAGAGCTGCTTTGAAGGGCAGTATTGAAACATTACTGTTATTTGGTAGATAATTTTGTAACACAAATGTTGCTGAGAATATTGACACATACCGTTATTTTTCCTATATAGGAACATTTTCTTCTCTATGGATGCATAATACAAGCAAATATTTAAATGAACTCATTCAATTGTACGGATTTTACTTTCAGGATATGTGCCTATAAAAATTAATTTAGAAATAAATTAAAATAATTGTCGAATTTTGCTTTTTACTGCCCTCAAGGTCCACAACGATGTGCAGAATTAATTTTGAATAAATTATCTAAATAGTAATCATTTAAGATCGGTTATACGCGCTTATAGTGATGCTTACGCCAATAAAAAAGAAGAACCATTTAAGACTCAGAATACTTGTTGAACGAATAAAAGCTCTTGCCAAGCAACCACGAGTGGTATCTTCTGAGAACGTATATTTATATTTTATTTTACGTTCTCTGGTAATTTTAATACTTATCATAAACATTTTCAACAGCAGCGAAACGAAACGTGTAAATAAAAAGTAGTTCTGAAACAAAAAGCACAATTACTAAGCGACTCAGTGGCAGTTAGTATGTTTAAACCACTTCTGTAAATGAACTTAGTCAAGTTGCAAACTATAATAAGCTTTGAAATGGCATTAGAGTGAACAGCTGATTGGAAGTAAACATGGAGTATGACTTTTGAAAAGCAAATACTAAAATTTAATAATTGCAATTCAATTGCTCGTAATCGTGTTTAAAAACTACTGTGCCCAAACAATAAGGTGACATTTGAATTTAAACTGCGCGCGTCGAAGAATTTGGAGAATTTTTTTTTTAGGTTGGTAGTACTGTCAGTCACATTTATGTCAAATTTCATGTCAAAATATTCATTAGTGTTTGAGATACGTGTCGTTTTGTGAGCTGCTAAAAGTGAGTTTTTCGATTTTTGCGATGTCGAAATTTGTTGAGCAAAGAATTTACATTAAATTTTGTTTACGAAATCAATTTTCTGCTGCGGACACGTTGAGGATGCTGCAGAAAGCCTTTGGTGAAGAGGCTATGTCTAAAAAAATGTTTACAAGTGGTATAGTAAGTTCCAAACCGGCCGTGAACGTGTCGAAGACGAAGAGCGTCCAGGGCGACCATCAACCTCAACCGACGAAGCTCACGTTCAACAAATTAGAGATTTGGTGTTGAAAAACCATCGATTAACAATTAGAGACCTTGCTGATGAAGTTTGCATATCGAAAGTCTCAGCCAATACCATTTTGAAGGATGTTTTGGGCCTCAAGTGCGTCAAATCTCGACTGGTACCGAAAACATTGAATTTTTTGGAAAAAAGGCATCGCGTTGAAGTGTGAGAAACGATGCTTTCCGACAATTTCCGTGTTATGAAACGCATTATAACTGGCAATGAGACTTGGATCTGTGCTTACGACCCCGAAACAACCGATCAATCGAGCGAATATCGTGCCAAAAGAGAGCCGAGACCAAAAAAATCGCGCCAAAGTCGCTCAAAAATCAAGGTCATGTTGACTTTTTTCTTCGATTATCGTGGTGTTGTGCGTTACGAATTCCTTCCAACCGGTCAAACAGTCAGCAAGGAATATTATTTGGACGTTATGCGTTGTTTGCGTAACGCTGTCCGCCTAAAAAGACCGGAATTGTGGAAAGACAATTCTTGGTTTTTGCACAACGATAATGCACCATCCCATACTGCCCTCGTAATTCGTGATCATTTCGCCAAAAACTCAACCCATATCGTTCCGCAACCGCCGTATTCAACTGATCTGACGCCGTGCGACTTCTGGCTGTTCACCGCTCCGGGGACACCGTTTTTATACGATAGCGGAGATTCAAGCCGCAACGAAGACGGAACTGAAGGCCATCCCGGAAAATGACTACAACCAGTGTTTCGAAGTTTGGAAAATCCGTTGGCATAAGTGCATTGCATCGGGAGGGATGACTTTGAAGGGGATGAAATTGATTTGGAAGAATAAATAAAGAATTTTCGATATAAATACAATGACACCTTATTTTTTGGGCACAGTAGTAGAAATTGTGGCAATAAATTTAACACTCGAAATAAAATGTAGAAATTAACCTGAAAATATTATTATTTATAAAAATGTGCGCAATTGTGTTTCTATTATTTATAATTTCAATAGAATTGTTACACTAAAGACGTACACATTAATCCTCCTAATATACATTTAATATCTTGCAAATATGTGATGTAAAATACATTAAAACATTACAAAACTAAAACAAAGTTGAAATTTGTTAGTAGTGAATAATTATTATATTATTGGAGTATGAATTTTTGCAAAGGAGTTTCAAAAATATTAAAGTTACCAAAACAAAACAAAAAATAAAAATGTATGTTATGATTTTTCAGTTGTATGCTTGTGTATTTAGTTTGTTTAGAAAGTTTTTAACCAAGTAGCTTGTAGTTGAAATTAAAAAGTTACATTATTTCAGACGTTTAAAAAGTTATTAGTAAAAGTACGTTTACGAAAATATAAAAAAAAATAGAAGATTTATTAAATCAATACATATATACGTATTTTGCATTACTGAAAACGAACGTTCTATCACTCTAAAAATTATGCTAACTACTCTACTATTCTAAAGCTGTTTACTATTTTCACTTATATAATTAGCATATTTTTTTATTTTTTCAAATTACCACCTAGTTTATTACAAAATAATTAAGTTTTCGAATTCGCATTGTTGAATATATAATTTGTACAAGTTATTATTGGCCAACACATTAGAAACAGATTTATTGTCGCATGCCGAGTTAATTAGTTACAAGTTAAGAAGTTGAAAAAATGTATACATAAGCCGAAAAATCGTAAATTAATTAATAGCAATATTATTTTCTCTAGCGTTCTTTGAATTACTATCACGTTAATGACTATGGTATTACTCAAATTGTACCTTTTGAGCTTCAACAATAGCATTCACTTCCTAACTAACACAAGCATTACGCTCACAACGTGATGGAATTACATGTGTGCATTACATACATTATACATTAGGCGACAATTGAAAATAACATACATAGCTGCAAGTTGAAACTTATCAGGCAATTAAGCTTGCATTAAAATATTTGTTACTACGAGTTGGTTGTAATTTTTCTGAAATGCGTTCGATGTTGTGATAACTTTAAACATTTGTTATAAGTTAAACTTATTTGTAATATTTGTCGTAAGTGGATAAATTCTAAGAGATACAAAAACAGAACGGAAAAGGTTAAAAAAATGAGTTTGATAATTGTTTATTGTCATCTATATTTAAAAAAAATAATAATTTTCAAGATATTACAATAAAAAACTAAAAATATATATATAATATAGCAAAGGAAAATTTTCAAATTTTGACGAAAAAAAAATCTTCGTATAACTTAAGAGGTTAGGGATAGTCAGAGGCACGAAAAAATGAAATTTTTCATTATTTTTATTTGCTATTAAATCGTGTTATTTTACAAAAGTAGTAATACGGCATTATTATAGAATGTGTTGACTTGAAGTCACGAAAATTTCAAAAAAAAAAAAAAAAAAATTAATTTCCAAAGTTATAGTTGTTTGTGTTGACTCAGTTCCAAAAAAAGGTACTTGCGGTGACAACCATAAGTCCTTGGGGATTCATCTAAAATCAATCGGACACAAAAAAAAATTAGTTTTATAAATAGATAATCCCGGGCCTGAACGAAGGATTTTATTTTTTATTCAAAATTAACAAAATGGCGGCCTCAGGAAAATTTTTTCTAAATTTTATGGAAAAAATCAACAGTTAATTGGTCTTAGAAAATGGAAATTTATGAAAAAAAAAACCTTCGATCAGGCCCGAGTTTATTATATATTCTAAAAGCTTTATAAATTTCATTAAAATCTACTGAGCGGTTTTCGAGTTACAGTTGTCACCGGTTCAAGAAACATAGTTTAGAGAAAAACGCGTTTGAAGTTTCACACTAGCGCTTTGAAGTGCCCGAGCTCTCTTTGTTATTTGTCGAATAACTCAAAAACGGATTATCGGATCAAAGTGAAATTTTGAGGGAATATTTTTAAGATATAACACTTAACGAAAATGCAAAAATAAAGAAAATAGTTTTTTGAAAATTCTGACTACCCATAACCCTTTAATACTTAATACTTAGCCTCGATAAAAACAACATGGAAACACAAGCAACCTTATTTTAGCAAATTTAAAGTTAATATAAAGAAAACTTATTTATTTAAATAGTTTTAACGTCAATAAAATAATCAAACAAATACGCGACAACACTTAAAAATATTATTTTATGAAAGTTTTTAAATTTGAGCTTCAAGTTTAAAACATACCGCGAAATCACTTAAATATATTGCTTTATAAAAGTTTTTAATTTAATTTAAATTTAAGTTTCGAGTTTGAAAAAGAATTCTCGCTACACTGCACCAAATTAATTATTACATACTTGTTTTAAAGCAGCTTTCAATTGTCGCTTAGTGTATGCATACTATATACTATATCTAAAACAATTTACACACTCACTGCGTTGTAGACTCACCGTTCAATCACTTTCAACGCCCCCTAGTATGCTACGCTGGCTGCTTATTTTTGTCACCTTGAAGCAGTTTCAATACATAAGTAAATAAATCACAACAACAACAACCACACAGACCACTATTATTAGTATCATAAATGACTATAAGACTTAAGCTGTTTGTTGTTATATTTGAATTTAATTTCTGTTGTTAGCCTTAGTCGCCACCAAAGCATACAGTTATAGCTTACCCAATAGCTTAAGACAATTTCTTGGTATATTTTTGATTTTAGACCATCTCACAAGTGCTAATTAGAATTGAATTATACCTGTACTATGCTAAAAAAGGAAAACAATGAAATCCAACAAATTATCATATACAGTTTTTTTTTGGAATTTTAAACCCTAGCTTGCGTTTTGTTTATGTTCGCTGTAATTAAAATGATAACACGCATTTGGAGTATGAAATAATCATAGAATTTTTCTTAATTTTTTTCAATAAATTTTCTACGTTTTTTAGCGTTTTTAGATATTTTTTCATTTTTCTAAATTATTATTTTTTTTTAATATTTTTATTTTTAATTTTTGTTTATTTACGTTTTAATGTTTTGCCAACTTTTTTTTCTTCCCTATCTATTTGAGTTTTAAATATCACTACGCTAAAAGACATACATACTCGTACATATATATTAACAAAACGCTTTGCTCATGCACGGTATTAGTACAAGCGCGCCTACTTGCTTCGAAAAAAACCGCAAGCTGCCGGCAAACGGCTACGTTAGTGCGTGTTCGCCTACAAGTACATAATTTTGAGCGCTAAAATATTATTTTACAAAATTCTCGAGTTGTTAATATTGGCCTGTTGATCTGTTTTTTTTTTTTTTTGTAATTTTTGTAAGCTTTCCTTTAGTTGCGCTTTTTATTTAGCTTTTGCTTTGCTTTTGATTTAGCTATCCGTCTATGCCATGGCTTTTTATGTATATCTATGTACCGTATTCTAGTTTATTGGTCGCAGCGTCGCTACTTAAGTCTGTACTTAGCTTAAGCTTTTGTAAATGCATTAGCAGCGCGTTGAAACGCTTATAAGTGAATTGGTATGCAAAGCTTAGTTTTATTTTTTTAAAGCTTCTGTGCGCATAGCTCGCTAGCAAAAAAAGTAAATTTTTGTTTTGTTTTTTATTTTAAGAAGTAAATTTTGTTTTTGTTTTTTGGTAGTAACAACTCTAATCAATAGCTAAAAACTGCATGACCTGTTCTCAAACGAAAATAATCCACAAAATTACACACACACATAACAAATTGTTTCAACAGTGAATAATTAATAATGCAATAAAATGCTAATAAATTGATTTAGTATTATTATTTTTTTTTTTTTTGTATATTGAAAACAATTTAAAATGTTTTAAACATATTGTTACCGTTATTGCAGTTTTTCGTGCGGCTGGATCACATACGAAAGTGCTTCACGCAGATGGGCGGCATTTTCGTGCTGGAAGAGTACAGTAAGTATCTTTTTTATATATTCAATTTAAAATGAAAATGGGAAAATTTTTAGTACTTACGATGTGGTTGATTTCAAAAATTTTTTTTGTAAAATTATTTAAAACAAGTAAGAAAGGGTTAAATTCGCGTGCAACCGCACATTTTATACGCTTGCAACTTCCAGGAATCAACGCCAGTGAAATACCGGAGAAACAGAATCTAAGCAATTTTATATATAAATTAATTTTATATAACTCTTCCACTGACCGACAAATTCGGCATAAGGTTTGTCAAAAAAACGAAAATCATTGATAAATGGGAGTTGAGGTAGTATCGACGCGATTTAATCTATTAACTATTATCATACCTTATACAAAAAAAATATTCTCTGGATTTCATTAAGGTATCTCACATAAAAATCCAAGTAGGTAATAATTATATGGAAGATAGATAAAGTTTTCGCCCACTTATCCATTTTAGGAACAGTGATATACTGTTATGATTAAAAATTTTCATTGAGATAACGCAAGTATTGGCCGATATATCCAGCATAAAATCAACTGTTCGAAAATATTTATATTGCATTCATGTGTGCTGGAAAGTAAAATAATCAAGTGGAGTTAAAACTGTGCTGGAAGTAGGCGTGGTCCCATTTTCACACTGTGAAAAGGAGATATTAGAAATGTTATGCACTACTTAAGTTTAATTGAAACCGGTATTTCGGGTCTCGAGATATGTAATTTCATCAAAAAGTGGGCGGTGCCATTTCAATCGCCACGCTCTTCGTCAAATTTTCACACTAGCTGCCATAAAACCTTCTCATACCATATCCCTGTCTCTGTCGCGATTAGTTATTGATTTTTAACAGTACCGTTATATGGGGAATAAGCGGGGTTATCTTTCGTTTGTTGTAGCTTTAGTAATTTCGTAATTTTATTTGTGCTAAGAAACACGCATACCAATTCTCATCAAGATATCTCAATTTTTACTCAAGTTAGAGCTTGCATGGACGGACAATATCAACTTTTTTCGTCATCGTGGTCATTTATGTATGTATATATACATACTAGCAGCCCGTCCCGGCATCGCACGGGGTAGACAAGTATTTATTTTTGGAAATTTGGATATAAAACACTTTTTTTCACAAACATTTTTATTTGTATTAAAAAAAATCCCACAGTTATATTTGTATGTAAGTCTATTTATGTTCAATTTCTTTGATGGTTTAAGTGGCGGGCACTTTTGAAAAATTAAAAAATAAAAATAATAATAATCAAAAAATTAAAATAACAGTAATAAATAATGAATTCAATCGTTTTACATATATTTTTGCCACTGCACGTGCTCAATTCTGCTAAATAGCAGCGACAACGTCGAATTCCTTACTTTGATTCTATCGGCTCTGTTAGCCGCCAAATCGAACATCACACAGAATTCAATTTGCACCTTCTCTATACTTTACATTCTCTGGCCCGGCGCGCTTTTCAGTATGCATCGCAAACACCGTCCACGGTGCTATGGCGGTTTTGTTTACTTTTTGAATTTTTTAAATCGTAATATCTTTTGAATGGAAAGTCCAATTTAAAAACTATTTTATTGGTAGTTAAATGGTCTTGACCATAAAATAATTTATTTGGATAAGGATTAATATAAACACATAAATAGCATGGTTTGAATTTGGTTAGCATTTTCATTAATGTTTAAAATGAAAAAGTTGTTGTAGTGCTATAATTACAATAGTTGGACATATGCTAGCCCGGAGTTTTTTGTAGACATTATGATGTTCTTCAATATTGTTGTACATTATTTTGTTCTATCGCTAATAGTTTCGGCAGCGCATTCGACGAAAGACATTTTAAGACTCATTTTTCTACTCCTTCGGTTACATTGTTAAAATTTTACCAAGGATCCTTAATTTTTTTTTCAAAATGAAATGTAGCCTATGTCAAATTGGTAGAACGTAGCATTCTATTGGGGAAAGAATTTTTTAAATCGGCCCAGTACTTTTTGAGCCTATTCATTACAAACATACAAAAGTAGGTACAAATATTTCCTCTTTATAATATTAGTATAGATATGTATATATATCCCTACATCCACATGGATTAGTGTTATGTGATATATAGAACCGTTATGTGAACAAAACTATTTTACTCTGCAGCAATTGGTTGCAAGAGTATAAAGATCCAACTTTTTACCTAAAGAATTAGCAATAAACTGTTTACAAAAGTTACCACAACAACAAAAACGTATCAACAGACGAACACAAATTGTTTCAGCTCAATGTTCCAGACACTAAAAGGGTACTTTAAGGCAAAGCAATATTTATCGTTTTACTGAAATTTCTAGACTGACCAAACCACTTAAAAAAATTATATTTAATGAGACTTCATTAATCACCTTTTCATTTCATAAATACGCGAAGTTTGCTTATGTTAGTTTCAAAAGAGTCCCGTCGATGTACAGGCACTTTTTCAATGCGAAGGGTCACTTTCATACGTTGTTTCAGTGTGAAGTGGTTCATAGTAAGAATCGTACTGCGTTGAAGTTTTTAGTTCTAATTGAATGCTAAGAAAAAAAACTCAGAATTTTTTTTTAATTATTAAAAATTTGCCAGATAAGTGTCGACGCCAATGAAATAATCATTTAAACCATATTTACACTATACATACTATCAATAGTTAAGCTTAATACGTTATAATTTTAAAGAATTAGGTTTCCATTTTGTCAAGAAATATGATTCAAATGCCAGAAAACTCGCAAATTCATCTATAGTAACATTCCTTTTTACTGGCGTAGACACCGCTTACGCGGTTATAGACGACTTAGCAACAGCGCGCCAGTCGTTTCTTATTTTCGCTATTTGGCGTCAATTCGAGATATCAAGTGATGATATGTTTTCTTCCATCCGGACAACATCAGCTAGCCAACTTCTTCCTGGTCCTAATGGAGGTTTTGGTGTTGCTCAACGTCAGTTTGCACAGCCGTATTAGCTTTGCGGGAAACCAAGTTCAGACAGTTTCTTTTCGTGCTGTCGAAAGCGGCTTTGAAATCGACAAAAGGGTGGTGTGTGTTGATTTTCCTTTTACGGGTCTTTTCCAAGATTTGACGCATTCTGGTCGATGGTAGATTTTCCACGTCTAAAGTAACACTGACAAGGTCCAATCTCTTCTAAATAAGACCTTATAAGCGATTTTAAGGAGGCTTATCCCACGGTTATTGACGCAGATTGTGATGATGGTCATTCTACCATATCTTGTAAAGAAGTTGAAGCATGTACCTTGTCAGTTCTTCGTCGCCGTACTTGACTCTGCCGGTAGTCCATCCGCCCTTGTCGCTTTGTTATTTTTCAGAGGGGTAATTGTCAGCGAATTTGACGTAACTTAACACGTTTAGAAACAGAGATGCGAAAGTTATGCCCCGTTACATTTTATGACGATTCTTATTTTTTGACTTTGGAAAAATCGATTTTTTTTGTCTTATCTTATTGTTTAACATTTCAAGAATATGTCCTTACAATTTTAAGTCGATAGAAGTAATATTCTTAGAGTTATCGTCTTATTAGTCTCTGGCCTTTAACGCTCTAACTCTAACAGCTCAATATTTCTGTATGAAAAAATTACCTTACATTGTCAAAAGTGTGCTCTATAATGTACAAAAGGTCCGACTAAAATTACTCAATCTAGATTAGAGAAATATATTCACAAAAAAGTATTTTTTTACCTTCAAACCCTACCCCCTTAAAAAAACTTGTGTAATTGCTCCTAGCACGCAGGACGTAGCTTCAAGCTATAATGAAATACATTCGTTTTAAACACTTTTCCACGCTATAAATATTATTGCATTTTGTTTGAAACCAATTTAGGTGAAAAAATATATACTATATATTTAAAATATGCTGGTGTTCCTTAGAGACTAAAACGGAAATTTTAACTCTTCATTGCAGATCCTAAAACACGGCATCTCATTCAACGAAAGTATAAATCAACTTTGGTAAGTATGAAATTTATAAACTTAGATTCTGCCATCAGTTTGTACAATACTTAAAGCCACTTAGTTAAGGATATTTGTGGACTTGACACTAACTTGTATAATATAAAAACTCTGTAAATTCATAAATTTTTTCAACATTTGTCACACCATTTCTCCCCATTTGTTTTTGTACACCATACATATACTAATATATTTTATAGTATAAATGTAATACTAATATGTAGGGAAAATGTAATCATCAATGCTCAGCATAAAATAACTTGCTTAATATATTCCTATATCTGTGTAAAAAATTGGTATTGAAATAACTTCGTTAACTCAAATAAATTATCAAACCATCTTTTCCACCCATTTTTTATACTCTCACTACATATGGCTAAAGATTATAATAGTTTTGTATATAACGGGTGATTTTTTTGAGGTTAGGATTTTCATGCAGTAGTATTTGACAGATCACGTGGGATGTCAGACATGGTGTCAAAGAGAAAGATGCTCAGTATGCTTTGACATTTCATCATGAATAGACTTACTACCGAGCAACGCTTGCAAATCATTGAATTTTATTACCAAAATCAGTGTTCGGTTCGAAATGTGTTTCGCGTCCGTGTCCGATGAGCGATGAGGCTCATTTCTGGTTGAATGGCTACGTAAATAAGCAAAATTGCCGCATTTGGGGTGAAGAGCAACCAGAAGCCGTTCAAGAACTGCCCATGCATCCCGAAAAATGCACTGTTTGGTGTGGTTTGTACGCTGGTGGAATCATTGGACCGTATTTTTTCAAAGATGCTGTTGGACGCAACGTTACGGTGAATGGCGATCGCTATCGTTCGATGCTAACAAACTTTTTGTTGCCAAAAATGGAAGAACTGAACTTGGTTGACATGTGGTTTCAACAAGATGGCGCTACATGCCACACAGCTCGCGATTCTATGGCCATTTTGAGGGAAAACTTCGGACAACAATTCATCTCAAGAAATGGACCCGTAAGTTGGCCACCAAGATCATGCGATTTAACGCCTTTAGACTATTTTTTGTGGGGCTACGTCAAGTCTAAAGTCTACAGAAATAAGCCAGCAACTATTCCAGCTTTGGAAGACAACATTTCCGAAGAAATTCGGGCTATTCCGGCCGAAATGCTCGAAAAAGTTGCCCAAAATTGGACTTTCCGAATGGACCACCTAAGACGCAGCCGCGGTCAACATTTAAATGAAATTATCTTCAAAAAGTAAATGTCATGAACCAATCTAACGTTTCAAATAAAGAACCGATGAGATTTTGCAAATTTTATGCGTTTTTTTTTTTTAAAAAGTTATCAAGCTCTTAAAAAATCACCCTTTAAGAGCAATGACTTTTCTGAGACATCCCATCCATACTCTAAATACCATACTGTCTAATATCATCAAACATCGGCTAGCTACCTAATAGCGCTACCAGAGTGTAAGGGATTTGTTGCTGGTAGCGATAGTCTAGGAAAGATTTCAGTCAGCAATGACTTTTGGGAAAAATCCTATCCTCGAAACTCTAAATACAATATTGTCAAATATTATTAGTATCCCTCCAAGCCACCTCTCGGCCAAATAACCTGTTAGCTACCTAATAGCACTGCCAAAGATTACTGTTAAATTTTCTATGAGTTTCTTAAAATCAAATTGACAAGGCTAACCAAAACTTTCGTGTACGTGCGAACGTTCATCTCTTTCTTACGCAACCGTCTTATACGTTGCATTGTGTGTATGTGTTAGTTTCCACGCCAAATATTTGAAATATTGGTGTTTCGAAAGTTCTGACTACTGATTGGTAAACAACTGTCAAATTTTCAGCAGGTTCTGAGCTTTAATTAATAGTTAATAATTAAATTTTTATAACCTGTGTAATTATTATTTTGGAAACCAAATAATCTAAAAAAAATTATTTTAAAATGTATAACTCCAAATATCAGACTGAAAACTTAAAAAAACAATTTTAACTGGAACTATTGGATTGAAAAAAAAAGAATAGTCCTAAATACCGGGTTGAAAAGCAAAAATAAACAGATCGATTTTAAATGGGCTCTGGAAAGTTCTAGGTACTAGAAAGTCGCGACTATTCGAAACTCCAATACCGTTCTCAGTAATATTTGTGACCTGGTCTACGAAAAGGAGGCTTAGGTGTCAAAAAAAAAAAAAAAAAAAATTGATTTTTTGACACCTAAGCCCCCTTTCCGTAGACCAGGTCACATATACAAAAAATAGCGGGAATTGTAAAATTTAAATTTCGCTGGTTTGGGGAGATCAATTACTAAAATATTTTTTATTATGCTGATATATAGTATGTACAAACAGGACCCTGAAGTATGGTAATACGTGCTTTTATGAGCTTGGCGATTTTTGTTTGTTGAAAGAAATGGATAAATGAATTAGTTGATGAATTCTTGGTCAAAAACAACACTGCAACGACACCTCAACCGCCATATACGCCTGACATGATACCGCGCGACTTTTTGCCATTTCGAAAGATATGCGAGGTTTGACAATTAAGTAATAAGATTGATTTTATTGCCGCGTTTGTGGCAAACCTGTGACCTTGAAATTCTCTTTATCTTTTTCCGGCATCTCTCCCCTCATCATTGATATATGTACCATCGCTCTAGCTTGTTTAGTTCGCCTGCTGCGTCAAGCTGAGTAGACGTGTGTTTGTAGTGCTCGTCACGAAAATGGAAAAACGAAATCAAGAGCGACGAGTCGCGATAAAATTTTGCTCCAGATTGGGCGAAACAGCTTCGGAAACGTACGCTAAAATTGTAAGAGTATATGGTGATAGTGCTCTTAGTCGTGCCAAAGCTCACAATGGTTGTCTCCGCGCGCGCCCCGCCCGAAAAAAGCTAGCATGAGCAAGTCGAAGGTGAAAACGATGACTATTGCCTTTTTTGATAGCCGTGGAATCGTCCAGAAAGAATTCGTTCGATCGGGAAAACTGTGAATCAAGTCTACTAGGGCCAAGTACTCGAAAGATTGCGAAAACGAGTCAACAGGGTGCGCCCAGACATCGCTCGTAACTGGATCCTTCATCGACAACGACAACGCACCGTGCCACACCGCCCCAGCGTGTCCCAGTATTTGGCCTCTAAAGGGATCGCCGTGTTCCAACAGCCGCCTTATTCGCCCGTCAAGTCACCCTGTGACTTTTTTGTTTCCTAAAACAAAATCGGTGGTCAAAGGACCCATTTTGAGTCGATGTCCAGTCGAAGCGTTCCAGAAATGTTACGAAGCATGGAAAACACGCTGGAATCGCTGTATAGCTGCCCAAGGGGACTACTTTGGAGAGAATGGCAGAGTTGTAGAATAATTTTCAAATATACGGTTTTTATGGAATCAGTCTCATTACTTAATTGTCATACCTCGTAAAGAAATTGAAAAGGCTGTCATTTTATAAGCATAAATGACATTTAAAGCTATCCCGAAAAGAGCTTGAGATGTGTTTCGACATTTTGGAATTGAATTAAATCAAATGGGGAAATCAAAACACGAAAATTTTCACCTCGTACATTCCAAACACTAAGTAAAAAACAAACGGATGAACGATAATACGTACACACGAGTTTTAGATATCTTTTTTTTTTGTAATTGGGGCTTAACAAACTCATAGAACCTTAACGGAAATCTATTCTGTCTGATTTTACAGTTAGTTGACTTGCTGGATATATTGCAAGTATGTTCAATAACCGCAACCAACTTCACCTGAAGCGCAAACAGCATACAGCCAATGACTAACTACTTACTTATTTAAAACAGAATAGCTATTTTTGTATATAAAAATGATTTTAAGATTATATTTCGAAGACAGTTTATATGTACTATATGTAAATTAAAAATATTAAAAATTAATATATTTTATTTTTCACCTTTTATTGTTTATTGTTTATCTTTTTTTCATATATTTATATGAATACTCACACCACTGCCACCACCACCACCACCATCACAACCACAACCAACAACACCACTTAACTATACTCGTACATAATCACATCACAATCAATACATTACCGTGTGTTTTCTGCATGTGCTTGTACATATGTAACTCATTGCGCTCTTTGAAAATGTTGCATTAAATTTCGCTACACAAACTTACATATCTTCACATTTTCAACGAACAACAAAAAATTCCTGAACGTCGTCATAAAAAAACAACAACATGGAATAAAAGGTGCCAGTTGAGCACATACTCATTTATTTCACACGTATACTCTCGATCGCTTACGAATTGCACCTCCAAAAATTGCAAACCGGCGCAGTAGTATTATTTGAAGAGCCCCTGATAGGTACTGAGGCGATTGAAGTGGTAGATGATCCGCAGTTGGAAGTAACTGAGCTGGCCGAGATTGTTGAGCAGGTAAAAACTGTCGAGCTGACTACAGCCGCTGAGCAGATGGAAGCTACAAAAACGGTTGAAGCTGCTAAGCCGGTTGAAACTAATGAGCAAACAAAAGCTACTGAGCAGGTGAAAGCTACTGAGCAGGTGAAGGCTACTGAGCAGGTGAAAGCTAGTGAGCACGTGAAAGTTACTGAGCAGGTGAAAGCTACTGAGCAGGCCAAAACGAAAGTGCAGGTTATAGTTACAGAGCACGTAGATGTTACTGAGCTAGTGGAAGTTATAGAGCAGGTGAAAGCTATTGAGCTAAATAAAGATACTGAGCCAGTCGAAGCTTCTAATTTGACTGGTGCTACCCAACTAACAGAAAACGATAAGATAGCTATCAAACCGATAGAAGTCGATGAACAAACAAAAGCAGTTGAACGCGTGCAAATTACAGAGCAGGTGGAAGTTACTGAATTGGCAGATGCTATTGAGGAGGTGAAAGAAATTAAGTTAAGCACAGCTACTGCGCGGGAGAAAACCATTAAATCGACGAAAGGTGCTAAGCCAATGGAAGTTGACGAGCAAACAGAAGCAACTGAGCAGTCAAAAGCCATTGAGCAAGAGAAAGCTACTGAGCAGAAAGAAGTTACTTTGCAGGCGAAAATTACTCAGCAATCAGAAGTTCTTGAAGAGGAGAAAGCTGCTGGGTCAGTAAAAGCAACGCCGCAAGCGAAAGATACTGAACAGGTGAATGCTCCCGAGTTGGTGAAATCTGCTGAGCAGACGAAAGCTAATGGACAAGCGAAAGCACCCGAGCAAGTGAAAGCTTCCAAGCAGGAGAAAGCTCTTGAGCAGAAGAAAGTTCCTGAGCAGGCGAAAGCTCCCGAGCAGGCGAAAGCTTCCGAGCAGGCGAAAGCTGCCGAGAAGACGAAAGCTCCCGAGCAGACGAAAGCTCCCGAGCAGGCAAAAGTTCCCGAGCAGACGAAAGCTCCCGAGCAGGCAAAAGCTCCCGAGCAGACGAAAGCTGCTAAAAAGGCGAAAGTCCCTGAATAGGCAAAAGCTCCCGAGCAAACGAAAAACTATTAATCATGCGAAATCAATTAAACGGCTTGAAGCTGCCGAGTCTGTGGAAGCTATTAATCATTTGGAAACTACGCAGCAAGGCGAATACTACGTTCTTAGGAATTAAACTTGAAAAAATTTTTGCACTGTGATATATCTGAAAGGCAACTAGTTTAAGATATTTGCAGTCTACATTTTACGTCAATTCCTGAAATAGCATATACATCAATACATATTTATTAAAAACAATTATGTAAAAATGAAAAATGCTGCCACATTTTGTGCCGAGTTTATTTTATTTACAATTATACAATCCACACACTGAAAACAAAATCTTAATTATTTTAATATTATATGTATATTAGGCCTCGCTGCCTTTTAATGCCAAGCAGCAATATTAAACAATCACAAAAAAGGTCTTATAAATTTTTATGCTCTAAAATATTTTTAAAAATTATTTGAAATAAAGTAGAAAAGTGAATTAATGGAAATCAATAAGTGTGAAAAATGTTATATATAATTAAACAGTCTGCTTGCCTTGTGTATAGCTTTTATATTACTATTGTGCTATTATTAAATAAATGCTCTTCAAAATTGTTTTTAAAACACAAGAAAGCTAAAAATGTGTTTCCTTATATAAATTTGTACATATGTGTTTGTGCACACGTATCTTTGTACATATGGGTACATATGTTTGTAAATATAATTTTCCAGAGTTTCATTTGCATTTCTGCTGTGGAAATTTTGAAAGTATGTATATATGAGGGCGTTCAATTCAGAACTAGTTTAACTCGGAGCATTATATTTTGTTTTATTCTATAAATTATAAAAGTAATAAAAAATATAAATTTTTACAAAAAAATACTAATTTTGTTATTATATTATACTATAGTAGCGCATTTCTTGTGCCTTTCTGATGAGAAATTAAATATTTTTCTTATTTTTTGGCGTAGACGCCGCTTACGCAGTTATAGTCGAACCGAAATAAACCAGGAAGCAATATTTTCGATATACAATATTGCGATGTTATGATATTTAACTTTATGATGTTGTTATATTATTCAATTTTAAATTGATTTTGATATTAGTTTTGAGAGTACGGCAACACTGCTGTTTTAATGTTAAATTGACATTTTTCGACGTCCATACAGATGTTGCTCTTAAGTTTTTATTTTCATATCTGTGGATACAGATTACAGTATCTTTCAGTCTCAGTAGTCCTCTTCTATCAGAAACTATAATTCTTATTTCCTCTTTTTAGTCTCTTTCAGAGAAAGTTCACTTTACTGACATTTACATTGGGCTAGGTTAGTTTGGAAGTCTCGTGACCCACGCTTAGCCCTGTTTTGGTTTAATAGACTCTTTAAAAATTGTCATCCATCTATATCAGTTTTTATTCTGCTTTCTCTTTTTCTCTTCATTGTATTGCTTTTAGTGTCGAAATATAAGTAATATAATCGTCTGTTGATGACTTTTTCTTGATTTTTCCTTCTGCTAATATAATATGTATTTTGGAATATTGCAAGTTCCTCCTTCTGCTAATATATATGAATATATTCAAAGACCTTATATACGTGTCATATATAGTCAAATATACTTTTATACAAATGTATACGTATACATATTCCATAAATAGAGAAATAAAATAAGAATTCATAACTTCCAAGCATCGAGACAACGGCACGAGAATCAATAATTTATAAAACACTTTCTTGAAGTTGCTTTAAGGGGGTATTCTAGTCTAGAAATAAAATTTTGGGCAGTTTTTTGAATTCTATTTAAAAAAACCCCAAAAATATTTTTACTATCCATTTTTTATGATGTTTTTATTGATATCTTAAGAGTACAGAAAAAAAATTTTACAAAAAAATATTAAAAATTAAAATAATTAGGGAGGAGGGAGAGACAGGTGTAAAAAAAAATGGCGCATCCTGGTGACATTGATCCTGACTCTCCTGGTGGTCTGAAAAAAAAAAATGAAAAGAAATTCTTAATCAGTAAGGATGCTGTTATAGTCCGGGAACACCAAAAAAATATTTTTTTGAAAAATGGCGACTGCCTGAAAATAAAAATCATTTTTTACGTTTTTTTTTAAATTCCTGAATTTTTTTAAAATATTGAAAACAAAAATTTTGACACGATGCTGGT
This sequence comes from Bactrocera zonata, assembly GCA_037783105.1. Taxonomy (NCBI): domain Eukaryota; kingdom Metazoa; phylum Arthropoda; class Insecta; order Diptera; family Tephritidae; genus Bactrocera; species Bactrocera zonata. Next base: position 447,311 of record JBAWJQ010005939.1, on the reverse strand, counting down.
AGGAACGATAAAGGATTATATAAAGAAGGTTCACACAAAATCTCAAGTAAATCGGTTGTATAGAACTTGAGATAATGCCGGTACCGTGTGGAAAAAAGTAGTTTCGAGCAAAACGCGTTTAAAGTTTTACGTTATACGATATTCGCTCAACCGGTCTAGTTGCCACGTCACTAAAATGGCTATAACTTTGAAAATAATTTGAGTTTTGAAAAATCCTTTTAGGGAGATATTTTTGAATATCAAAACTAACGAATTATGAAAAAAAATTTTTTTCGATTTTTTCAAATTTCTAAGAGTAGAATATCCCCTTAAAAGATAATAATTTTTGGTAAAATTTATTCAGTATGATATTAAACCAGATTTTATTAAAATTTTTTTTTCTGTCAGATTTTAATATTTTTTAGGGTAATTTTTAATAATTGCTAAATTAAATAGGGAAAATATTTTTTTTTTAAGTTTCTTTTGTGACTCGCCTTAAGTCGTACTGCATACAGAAAATATAACGGTACTATCAGCATATTCGCTGTTGTGTCATTTTAAGTGCTGTTGTTTTAAAACTACATTTTGCTTTTAAAATCTTAGAAATGGGTTTAAAAATGTCAGCAAAGAGCTAGTTTTCGAAAATTTCGCTTCCAAAATAATTTTTGAGGTCTTACTATATTTGCTATTCAGCGAAACAGCTAGATAATGTACATTTCGAGAATAATATTAAAATTCCAAAATTATTTAATCCAGCTCAACAGAGCAAGGCTAATGAATTGTATGTTAATAGACCTAGAAACAACCAAATGTACCAATATGGGTGGCCTTGTTATAACTTAATCAAATTTTATGTTATGATGTTTTTTTAGAAGAGGTTGTAAGTGTATGAAGCAGAATTATTTGATTCAGGTATGACAGTATTTAGTGTATTTTTGTGTCCATTTGCTTGCCAAATATTTCTTTTAAAATATTGCATATCTACTCCTCTCTGTCAAAATAAGCGGAAAATATATTAGTAAAGCATAGTTCAAGCCAGAGACAAATTGTGTAAATTGTAGAAATTGTGTTTTTGAAACTCTATTTCTTCTACTCCTTTTTCTAATTTTACTCACATGCTGAAATGTAAGTCAAAATTTAAGGAACATGTGCCAATAATATAAATGAACTCACTCATGACTCAGAGACTTAAGTACTTAATAAAGGCGTAGATATGAGAAAATTATCATAATATTCTGTATCTCCCATTGGCACCATAGACGCTCAAAGAAAATATTAATAAATCATGTTTCCCCTGAGATTCTTTTGTTTAAGAGTTTTTAAGACAGGAACTTTGAGACTGTTATTGTTATCTTTTGGGTTATGGAGCATATCCACGAAAAAGTCCCTTTTTAAGAAAACTAAATAATTAATATCTTTAAGCTTATGTTTTAAATTTCCATTTATAATTAAGATAACTTAAACTGTACAATTTAAACTAAGATAAAAGAAAAAATAAAGATTAAGAAATAAAAAATTCTAAAATAAGAAACAATCTTGACATTGTACTTAATTTTTTTCGGCTCTAGCTAAATCCTCATCACAAAAACAGAATTTTCTTATTTCCAAACAGAAATGCAAATGACCTTAGTTTGTTCAAAATAAATACATGCATTTAATAAGTATCACGTATCGTTACTAAAAATGTTTTCAATTTTCTCACTTCTCCAAGGCTGACCAGATTTGCTATGCGGTTTTGTGCGTTTTCTCTTATGTCGCCGCCGGGCAGGAGCAGAAGAAGAATCCCGTTGTTATCACGCCTCAAATACAGGACATACACGCACAGCAGAAACAACAGCACGCACAACAGCAAAAGCAATTACAACAACAACAACATCAACAGCAGCAGCAGCAACCGCATCCGAGCAGCAGCGGCGCCACAAGTCCACGCGCTTCGATGGCCAAGCAAACAGCAGTGGCAACAACAACACTTAGCAACAAGTCGCCATCATTGGCAACAACACATTTGCCACCCCAACAGACCACTGGTAAGAATGCCACAATCACCATACGTCACACGATGCCAATGCAAAAGCCGACGGTGACAACGGCCACGGTGCAGCCACAGGCGAAGCTGCCGCATGCCGCATACGCCTCGCCAGCCACAATCACCGCTGCGAGCATGCAGACAGCAAGCGCGACGGGCGGCACAATGCAACAACAACATAACCCACAATCGAACTATCAACAAGTGTCACCCGTTTCTCCATTACAACAACATGCACATCAATATGCACAACAACACCAACAAACGCCACCAACTCACCACGTGCCCAGCCACAGTCCAGTTAGCCGCACCAGCAGCAGTGGCAGCACAACTGGCCCCTTACCGCAATTGCCGCCGCGCGTACCCTCACAAACCTCCACCGAGAGTATGCACTCCTCACCACCAATTGGCAAAACGCGCGGCTTACCTGCCGGACCACCGCCCGCCATACCGCCACGCAGCGGCGTCATGGCACGCGCTGGCTCCTTGCAAGTACATTCCTCCGCAGCGGCGGCGGCAACGTCCTCAGCCGCTAGCAATGCTTTAACGGGCGCACGTAACTTTGTGCGCCAAATTTCAGCAAGTTCTACGCCACCACAGTACACACCGCAGGCACCGCCGCCCTTCGTAATACCCAAGCGGCGAACCTCGTTGTCGCGCGCCTCCTCGGTTGCGTGTACGGGTGCGGCAGGTGCACCCCCAACGAGTTCAGTGGGCGCTATGGGCGGTCAACGACCCTCATATGGCAGTGTGAGCATGGGCATGTCTCAGCAACAACAACCGCAGCATACTTCTTACCAGTCACAACAGTCACCACAACAACAGCAGCAACAATCGCCAGGTGCCAGCGGCGCCAACAAACACTGACGAAGGAGCTCATTCTTTCGTTTTAGCGGCAGCAGCGGTGGCGGTGGCGGCCATGCGGGTGTTGAACCGCAGCCACGTGAGGTCTGCCGCACCATTTGTATTCCATGGCTCTGAAAAAGTGACACAGAACGGGTAACTAACGCCAGCAAGCATTGGCTGCTAAACTTTTCCGCTACATAGATGAGCTTTATTATTGACTAACACAAATCGTTGCAGCTACCCTGCAGGAAACATTTCACTAGTCTAGGTTAATAATTATATGGGCTAATGGTGTTTCGTGAATTACGAGGGACAAGTTTCAAATTAAGTTAAGAGTTCAAAAAGTTTTAAAATTTTTAAAAGGTTTACACTAATTATTAAGGATGTCTGACAAGATGCAGAAACTTGCAGAAATATCGCTATTATATGTAGGCTCTTGTTCCACAGTGTGGTTTTGAAAAAAATTGTTTTTAATTATTTTTAAACTTCTGAACATTATGATAAACCTTTTCAAATAAAGGAAAAACTAATGGCAAGACGTAGATTCTAGGCAATCGACAAACTCTTGGAAATATATCTACTAGTTTTTTTTTTAAGAATCCTGTATACTCGATGTGACATACAAGTAAATCTCTAAAATCTGATTCCTAAAATTGTGGTCAACAAAATTTCATATTTAATCTACTATGTAAAGTATCCTGTGAAAAGTAGGTTGCTGTAAAAATTCTCGTAGTTACCGGGCAGCACTTCCCAATATTTGTATTTAATTTTCGAATTTTTTCTTTTAAAAAACAACTTTTCTCACTTATGCTAATGTTCATACATATGAACAAGTATGTATGTATAGTTTGTCGTAAGTTAAATAGTCTAAACTACAATAATCTCGCTCTAAAAATTTCATCGAACTTGCACTTAACACGCAAAATACTATTTCTCCTAGGATCGTATTTAATGCTCGACGTATACAGTACTAAAAAAAATATGTTTTTGAAATATCTTTCATTTCTTTGCAAATTCAGTAATTGTCAAATCTGTTGACTGCAGGTTCCAAGTATGTTATAAGTAGTACTCAAAGTTTATTTAAGGAAAGTTCCACCACTCTGCTGTCAAAAATTGATTGAATTACTGTATATATCCTAGTTTTAAAGTGGGTTCAGTTTGTTCCATTCTGGATACCAAAATCGTGATAAAAATATTAATATATATGGAATTTCTTCTAAGTCTCTAAACTAGTACGAGTATACGAAACTAAAACATCTAAAATTCGTTATAAAATTAACTGGCGAAATATCGTTATATAGTTTGTGCAAAAAGTGGTGATTGAAATTCTCTTTATAAAAGCGTGTTAAAAATACTAAATATTCAAAAAAAGAAATTTACAAAAAAACAATTTGATAATGAAACAAATGCAACAAAAATTAAAAACCAAAAAAGAACAACTCATATAAATATATTTATCTGATGTACTATAAAAGGTGATTGAGATTCAATACTTTTTTAAAGAATACCACAGAAACTTTAAGTTTAATAGCGAATGCTTATTATCACTCGAAAGAACATTCTTTGGCATATATTTTTTGAAGTTTATCTCTTTGAAATATTAGTCGCGGCTACGTCTCAGATGGTCCATCAATTGAGTCCAATTTTCGATATCTCTTTCGAGCATTTCGACTAGAAACTGGCGAATAACACCTGTCATTTTTTGCTTCTGGACTGAATCTCATAGACTTTAGACTTTACATATCCCCACAGGAAAAAGTCTAACGGTGTGATATTACATGATCTTGGTGGCCAATTGATCGGCCTAAAACGTGAAATAAGCTGCTCACCGAAGTGTGCTCTCAATAAATCCATTGATTGTTGCGATGTGTAAGAAGTGGCAACTTCTTTTTAAAACCAAATGTCGCCGAGATTACGAGCTGCAATTCCAGACATCAAATAGTCGGTTAACATGACGCGATGACAGTCGCCATTGACGGTTACGTTCTCACCGGCAAAATTTTTGAAGCAACATGGACTGATTATTCCACCGGCCCACAAACCATACCAAACGTGGTTTTTTCTAGATGAAATGGCAACTCTTGAATCTCTTCAGTAGGCCGATTATGTTGACCATAAGTAGCGTGAAGGACGCGAAACACATTCCAGACAGAACGTGAATTTTCGAACCGAACGATTTGTAAACTTTGTTCAAGCGTAAGTCCTTCATGATGAAATGCCAAACAATACTGAACAAAAATAACAATGAAAGTTTGGCACGACTCACACGTGATCTGTCAAAAAAGGCTATTGAAAAAAGTACCTCTACTTGGATCACTAGTTTTGTGTAAAAACACAGCAATAAAAAATGTTTCAACTTTACTTGAAAATAAAAAAATAATGATTTTAAAAGTAATGACTGTTTGTGTTGATCAAGTTCCAGCCGCAACTTTCTGATTTAACTAAAATCATGCGGGAAAAAACAAAAAATAGCTTTTTAGAAGATAATCATATACCAGATCGAACTTTTTTGAGATTAACAAAATGGCAGTTTCATGAAATGTTTTCCAAATTTTCGGGAAAAAACATTTGTTAATTGTTTATAGCAAAACTTTGGATCAGACTCTAGTTTTTTATTTTTTATTTCTTTTGTTGTCAAAAGACTGTGTATATTTTATTGAAATATAGCGAGCGGTTTTCGAGATGCAGTGGTTCCAAAAACGCATTTTAAGTTTTACACTTAGTATGCAAGATACTCGTACCAGCTATTAAACGTTCTAGAGCGCCCGAGAACTTCTTGCTAATTATTGAATAACCGAAAAGTTTTTGTCAGATATACTTTAATGCGTGTTCAGAGAATATTTCAAAGATTTCAAACTTTAAGAAAATGCAAGAAAAATTAAAATCTGATTAACCCTAACCCCTCAAATAAGTACAATGGTAATATGTACTTGCTTCCAAAAATAGACTCACTAAATCAGTTGTTTTATGCTTAACTTAATTAGCTAAATATCAACCGATATTTTGCTGAAAAAGTTTAAAGTATTTAACTTAACAGATATAAATTTCTATATTCTTCAAAAGTTATGATATATAAATATGGAACCGGATATATTAATTTAGGCAAAATTCATCCCATACGCCTTGTAGAAGGTTTATTTTTTCAAGTAAAATTATTGTACAGTTTCTGAAACACTTACATCTGACTATATGAGAGATAGTAAATTTTAGTATAAAATTTTACCATGGGTGCTGCCACGGACCCTTATTTTGTCTACAACCTTTACAGAACTGCAATTCAATCAACATTGTGGAACTAATATGAATCAGGAACAAGCGATAAAATTGAATGGAAATAGTATGATGCAAGTAAAAACAGAGAATATTGCGCTTATGTGTAAATTGAATAATTATTCACCGTGTACCATGAAAAGTAACAGATATGTATGTATGTTTTTAATATAAACACGCAATGCTACATAGTTCCATAACCAGCTTTAATATCAATGTTATCTGTTACAGAGAAAGAAAGAGAGCTAAACTCAGTGAGAGTGTTAATTAATGTTGTAAGCAGAAACGGTTACAGTGAGAAAACAAAAATAACAATTTTTTGTTGTTGGTACTATATAGAGTTGGTATGTACATAAATAGTAATCGAAATGTTAGCGCATAAAGACCACAGAAACTATCTAAAAAGGCTATCAAATGATATATAAAAATATATTCTATATACTATGTATGGTACGTGGATGCAAAGCTGTACTTATATTTGAATTTACTAAATGATTTTAATTTTGAAAAAATATTAATAATATAAAACATAAATATTTATATAAACATTTGCATTTATTTTCGATTAATTTCGATTATTCGCTTATTTTGAATAAATTTCCTATTTGAAAATATTATAAATTTATATTTCAAAACTAATAATAATGACTAAAAAATTTGTTGTTGTCCGCTTTAAGTGTGTATATTAAAAAAATACTAATTATGTATCGAAAGTCGATAATAACACATTTAGAGTAGTTAAACTAATGAGCACAAACTGAAAAATCAATTGAAGGCAATCTAGATAGGGAATGTATGTATGGTATGCAATTAACTAAATGTAAATACTTGTAATTGAATTTAATGTAAATTTTCTCCATGTATAATTACTATTAATACTACAAGCTTTGTTGGAGAAAAAATAAATTACGCAAGAATAATAACAAAATATTAGTGTAAAAAAACGCCAAAAAAATAATAATATTTAGGAAAATAATTAAAAAATGTAATAAAAAATTAATAGAAATTGAGAAGATAATTTAAAAATATAACAAAAAATTAATAAAAGTCATGAAATTAATTGAAAAAGTTAAACAAAAAATATTAAAAGTTAAGAAAATCATTTCAAGCTTACAAAAATATTAAAAAGTATCCAACTAAAAACTAAACAAAAATTAATAAAAAAATAAAATAATTCAAAAATTAAAAACTAACTATAAAATGCATAAAAAAACTCATAAAAATAGGTATAAAGTTTAAAGATCACAACAAGCATATATGTATATTATTGAACAAACGTAAAGCTTTGCAAAGGAATTGTCAGGGACAGCCAGTTAATTGAAACATTAAGAATTGAGTATAAAAAGAAACAAATCGAAAGCGCTGGCAACGCCAAGATTGTGTACACAAATATACGCCATTTATAATTAACTAAGTTTACACTACGCGTCACAAGTGTAGCACTCAATTGACTAAAAAATAAAATTAAAATTGATTACTGTATATCACTACCAAACAAAGGGCACCACAAAAATGTATATCATTACCATTTTTGTTTATCGATTCCATGTATGTATGTATGTTAAAAGACAAACTTGTTTCATTGTTAACTGTATTTAATAAAAAAAAAATAGTTCAAAGTTTAAATTAGCATAATATTAGTAAAAAAATGGAGTTCAAATATCAACATATAACATTATTGAATGTATTTTTTAAAGAAATAAAGAAAACGCTGAAAAGCCGTTAGCTGGAAGATCATATAATTACTAAAGTATACAATACACATCTCAAATGTAACAATAAATATTAGTTAAATAAAACAAAAATTAATTAAAAACGATTGTTTTGTTGTTAATAAAGAATATGTGACCTGGTCTACGAAAAGGGAGCTAACGTGCGAAAAAAAATTGATTTTTTGACACCTAAGCCCCCTTTCCGTAGAGCAGGTCATATATATTAAATTTGACCAATTATCCGAATAATTAGCAATACATTATCTGATATACTACTGTGCCCAAAAAATAAGATGACATTGTATTTATTTTGAAAATTCTTTTTATTTATTCTTCCAAATCAATTTCATCCCCTTCAAAGTAATCCCCTCCCAATGCAATGCACTTATGCTAACGAATTTTCCAATCTTCGAAACACTGGTTGTAGTCACTTTCACGGATGGCCTTCAGTTCCGTCTTCGCTGCGGCTTGAATCTCCTCTATCCTATAAAAACGGAGCGGTGAACAGCCCAGAGCGGTGAACAGCCAGAAGTCGCACGGCGCCAGATCAGGTGAATACGGTGGTTGCGGAACGATATGGGTTGAGTTTTTGGCGAAATGATCACGAATTACGAGGGCAGTATGGGATGGTGCATTATCGTGGTGTAAAAACCAGGAATTTTCTTTCCACAATTCCGGCCTTTTTAGGCGGATAGCGTTACGCAAACGACGCATGACGTTCAAATAATATTCTTTATTGACTGTTTGACTGGTTAGAAGGAATTCATAATGCACAACACTACGATAATCGAAGAAAACAGTCCACATGACCTTGATTTTTGAGCGACCTTGGCGCGACTTTTGGCACGATATTCGCTCGATTGATCGGTTGTTTCGGGGTCGTAAGCATAGATCCAAGATGACACCCTGGTGGTCGGAAAGCATCGTTTCACACACTTCAACGCGACGCCTTTTTTCCAAAAAATTCAATGTTTTCGGTACCAGCCGAGATTTGACGCGTTTGAGGCCCAAAATATCCTTCAAAATGATATTGGCTGAGCCTTTCGATATGCCAACTTCATCAGCAAGGTCTCTAATCGTTAATCGACGATTTTTCAACACCAAATCTTTGGTTTGTAGAACGTGAGCTTCGTCGGTTGAAGTTGATGGTCGCCATGGAGGCTCTTCGTCTTCGACACGTTCACGGCCGGCTTGGAACTCACTATACCACTTGTAAACATTTTTTTTAGACATAGACTCATCACCAAAGGCTTTCTGCACCATCCTCAACGTATCCACAGCAGAAAATTGACGCCGTAAACAAAATTAAATGCAAATTCTTTGGTCAACAAATTTCGACATCGCAAAAAACGAAAAACTCACTTTTAGTAGCTCACAAAACGACACGTATCTCAAACACCAATTAATATTTTGACATGAAATTTGATATAAATGTGACTGACAGTACTACCAACCTAAAACAAAATAATTCTCCAAATCCTTCGACGTGCGCAGTTCAAATGTTACCTTGTTTTTTGGGCACAGTAGTACTTGTAGTGGGAGAAAATCGAGTATGATATAAGAGAGATTGCGGCTCCATTCCCATGACAGTTGAGTCTAAGTAACCGGAACGAACACGGAGTTTTATTCGACCAATGGAATGGTACCCCGATTTTTCGAATTTACTTCAGAAATGTTTTCTACCACTACAACAGAGTTTGCGGCACGCTTTTGAAAGGAAAGAGACAACTTGTACTGGAGCTATGAGCTCTGAACAAATCCCGTTCATGTGGCCATGATGTAGAAATCTTATTATTTAACTCGTTTTTGGTAGTATGTGAATTTTTAAATAGAACAAGCAAGGAAGGGCTACGTTCGGGTGTCACACACGAACATTTTATACTCTCGCATGATAAAGTGATAATCGAGATTTCATTATCCGTCATTTACATAGTTTTTTATTTTGCTGTAAAATTAATAAGATTAGATCAATTTGTACTTTGAGTATTGAATTGTATTTTCATTTATATGTATGTATTATACAGAGAAGGCATCAGATGGAATTCAAAATAGTGTTACATGGGAAGAAGGCGCGGTTGTGAACCGATTTCACCCATATTTCGTACATGTCATCAGGGTGTTAAGGAAATATTATATACCGAATTTCATTGAAATCGGTCGAGTAGTTCCTGAGGTATGGTTTTTGGTCTATAAGTGGGCGACGCCAGGCCCATTTTCAATTTTTAAAAAAAGCCTGGGTGCAACTTCCTTCTGCCATTTCTTCTGTAAAATTTAGTGTTTTTGACGTTTTTTGTTAGTCGGTTTTAGTGATTTTCAACATAACCTTTGTATGGGAGGTGGGCGTGGTTATTATCCGATTTCTTCCATTTTTGAACTGTATATGTAAATGCCTGAAGGAAACGTTTCTGTAGAGTTTGGTTGACATAGCTATAGTAGTTTCCGAGGTATGTACAAAAAACTTTTTAGGGGGCGGGGCCACGCCCACTTTTCCAAAAAAATTACCTCAAAATATGCCCCTTCCTAATGCAATCCTTTGTACCGAATTTCACTTTAATATCTTTATTTATGGCTTAGTTATGACACTTTATAGGTTTTCGGTTTCCGCCATTTTGTGGGCGTGGCAGAGGGCCGATTTTGCCCATCTTCGAACTTAACCCTCTTATGGAGCCAAGAAATACGTGTTCCAAGTTTCATCATGATATCTCAATTTTTGCTCAAGTTACAGCTTGCACGGACGGACGGACAGACGGACGGACGGACGGACAGACGGACGGACGGACGGACAGACGGACGGACGGACAGACGGACGGACGGACGGACAGACAGACATCCGGATTTCAACTCTACTCGTCACCCTGATCACTTTGGTATATATAACCCTATATCTGACTCATTTAGTTTTAGGACTTACAAACAACCGTTATGTGAACAAAACTATAATATTCTCTTTAGCAACTTTGCTGCGAGAGTATAAAAAGTATCTCAATTTATATTCAGCGAGCATTCTCTCGAGATCTATGTGCAGGAAAAATTCCTTAAGGACAGATGCGAAGCATAAGGTAGACGCAAAAGTGTTTCTCCGTCCCACTATGCAATTTGGACATTGCTGTGTTTGTAACTCTAGTCGAAAAAGCCTTTTCGTATTTTTAATCAAACTTCAACTTATTTTTTTATATTTATTATGATCTTTAATAAACAAAATATGTACCATTTTGTTCAACCACCTTTTGCCATTTTTCCTCTAGACACATTATTCCATCAGTGTAAAACTTTTCTGGTCTCTCGGCGAAAAACTGCGAGAAGTAATTTTCACAGGCTTCTCTTGAAACCAACTCTACTCAATTAATGGAGTTCGGCATTGACCGAAACAAATGGTAGTCCGATGGTGGATGCATCAAAACTTCCCAGCCAAACTCCCTCTTTCTCTTGAGTTATTTTATATGAATAACTTATGTTATGATTGTACTTTTCCACAAAATCTCTTTATTAATACCAAATAAGAAGAGAAAAATGCAAAGAGGCCAAACAAAAATCGAATAACGGTAAATTTTTATTTTGCTTATTATCTGCGATCTAATCGTACGTTCGCGACCAAAAACGTCATTTATTGCTATTACTTCACATTGAGTGCAAACAGGTGCCTAAAAAACACAATTAAAGCAAGTTAAGCATCCGTAATCAAAAAACAAAATTGCTTTAGGTAAACAGTGCATCAAACTTTTTATTTCGATTTTCAAAATTTCGTACGTTTGCGACCGTAAGTATTGATTTGTTTCTAAACAAGTTTATATTTTTAATTTTATTTTAATACGCACATATTTATATTTATTTATAAAGATTGGTAAAACATGTGCTAAATCGCAAAAAGTCAAACATCAGCTGTACTTAGACAAAATCAAAAGCGATCCCGAAAAGATAAAAAAATATCGTGAAAAAGCAGTTAAAAGAGATGCAGGAAAAAGAACGTGAGAGGTTTGAAAATATGCCGCCAAAAAAAAAATTACAGTAGAGAAGAAGAAAAACATATTACTTATACTTGCGAACAATTAATAGGGAAAGCCCTAAAGAAAGCTGAAAATACATTGCCAAGAGATTTGGCAAAGAAAGTTGAAGTCATTGCTGCACTGCATAAAAAGTATATCAACCAACAAATTGTAAAGAAAAAAATACTCGTACATTTGAAAGTGACTTAGAATTGGAGACAGGAAAAAGGGATACACTTATTGTTGATGGGAAAATTGGTGCTAACCGTTTTATGCTCCTAACGATATCGGAAGCTTACGAGGTTTATAAAAAAGAGGCAATTGGGAAAAGCGTAAGTAAATCACGATTTTTCGAATGTCGCCCAAGAAATGTTCAACTTTCGAGCAAAATGCCACACAACATGTGTGCATGCATGCGTCACGTCAATTTCAGTTTTTTGTTAATTGGCTGTGCGACAGTTATTGAATGTTTTTCCGAAGGCTTCGAAAGTTTCTTAAAATTAGTTTGTTGCAATATCGAAAATGAAAATTGTACGACAAACGATTGCGAAAAGTGTACAAAAGATGTAAAAGATATTGTGCCGCTAAAATACTTGTCAAAAATGGACGCAAATGTTAAATGGCAGTGCTGGAGAAAAGTGGGCGATCGTGTAATTTTGATTTGCACTGTTGCTGCGTTATCGGACTTGCTCCATGAACTACAAGTTCAACTGCCAATTTTCAAGTAACATTTCTTTGTAAAGCGAGCACAACAAAATTATTTTGAAAACGTAAGGAAAATTATCACACCTGGGGTACTGGGGTACTCCTACAAATAGATTTTGCGGAAAATTATAGGCTGGTGTGCCAAAATGAAATTCAAAGCGCACATTTCAACTATAAGCAAGTTTCCATTTTTACTTGCGTAGCTTGGATGTTTAATGAAACTAAGTCGTTTACAGTAATTTGTAATAGTTTAAATCACAGCAAAATCGATGTTTACGTTTTTATAACGAAGCTTATTCAAGAGATAAAAAAGCAGCATGGCGAATTTGAAAGTATTTTCGTTTTCTCGGACGGAAGTAGCAGTCTTGGAGTTTACCTGATTTACTGGCCGAATTTGGTTGTAAAAAACTTGAGTGGAACTATTTTGCAACGTCACATGGTAAAGGTGCAGTCGATGGCATTGGAGCAGTTGTGAAAAGAAAAATCTGGCAAATTACGAGAACAAAAAATGTCGTTTTAAACGATGCATTCTCTTTTTACAATTGTGCGCAAGAGCACATTACTGGAATTAAAATTTTATATATTGGAACTGATACAATTTCCGAGATATCTCCAACTTTATATCGAAAATGGAAGGATATACCGAATATTGCAGGTATCAGAATGGTGCATTCGATTTCCTACGACGAAAATCTTAAGCTACGAACTGCTCGTACGGCCTATTCAAAATATAACAATATTAAATAAATATTTCTTGTGCTTTATATATGTTTATATCTTTTCAATCAATAAAAGGAATATTAGTTTGCTTTATTTAAAAAAAGGTTTCCAAAATCCTAATAAAAACTTGTTCGCGACCGGTACTCAACCTTATAAAAAAAAACCAATGGAAAAATTTCAGCGTGCAATTAGTTAGGAGGAAGTTACTTTATTCCAATTTAATACAAATTAATCCTTTTAGAATATCTTGCTCCATTTCGCTATTTTTTGCGTTTTTCTAGTTGCACCCAAAAGCAACTTCCATTATTCGTACGTTCGTGACCGCATGTGTGTCGCTAACATATTAAAAAATAAAAATCGAAAGATCCTGCCTTTTGCACCAAAGAAAGACCTAGCAAAATGGTATCGAAACATAAAAAAAATTAAGACAAATTTATGTTTTCCTTGTTTTTTGAACTTTAAATGCGTGCGAACGTACGTTTCGCGACTAAGGGGATTTTATAGTCCACGTTTTTAAATCGCCAATGTAACAGTTCTCTCGTTAACAGTAACTCTGCTCTCATAACTATAACTAATTTTATTTTTAACATACTCAGGTGTTATGCCGCTCATTCGTATAATGCAGTTCATCAACCAAGTATATATATGTAGTATATATGTATGTTCATATGTATATTATACTTATATACATATATAAAATCTAAAATTACACTGGTTTATATATAACCCATATTTGAAACTGTTTTGGAGATCACTTTGTAATACACATATGTATGTTGAGAGAATTATATGTCAACTCAAATGCAAGTGTTTTTTGAAGACAAGTATTGTTATACCTACTTTTATAGGGAAAGAAAGACTTTTTTAAATTTTATTAAAATACCAAATTTATTACCCGGGTTATTTCAGCCGCCGTTGCGTAATTATTGGCGCTCATTCGCTTAAGAAATTATTAAAATAATATTTTAATATATTTTTAAAGACTTGTGCTCCGATTTCAAATTTTCTCTTATTTTGAATACCCTTCATATATTTTAGTCTTTATCTTCGCCTTGAACTTATTGTCATAAATACTATATACAACGCAGTTCTGAATTGGTTGCACTGCGCGGTCGTCCAGAAGGAAATTAAAATCCAATCTAAAATTTAAATATTCAATTTCAGGAAGAATGTTTTATGATTCTCGTAAGTTATGAAGCTGCATTGTTCTGTTTTTGCACATTTCGAATGTAGACATAATTATAATCAAGCCTTATTTAATTGAAAGAATGTTGATTTACGAAATATCGACCGGCCAGCGCTGAGTCTTCACGTCTATCAGTCAGCTTTGAATGCATTTTCCAAACAATCCAAACAAAAACAATGAAAGGTACTCGAAAGCTACTGATTTATTACTAACATGAGGTAAAAAAAATATATATTTTTTTTGGTTTGAAACTTCTGAAGCTGTTTCAGCTCCAAATAGCGAAGATAGCCGACCCTCTTAAATTCCATGGAAATTTTAATAAGCTAATGTCTGTGATTAAAACACTTTACTACCAATTAAACTGAGATAACACTGTCTGATAAGTTTTGTTTTTGTTTAAGATATTTTTAATTTTTTCTATCAACTTTGTGGCGCTGATTAGGAAGTAGATTAATTTTATCGCATCACATCAGGTTTTTAATACCACTAATATCTTCTCAATGCAATATGCATTATCGATTATTCGAAAAGATTTTTGTATGTTTCTTACTGTCGTACACGTCTTGCATTTAAAAGGGACTTTTGAATATATAAAGACATTACCAGATAACGGTGGATATGAAAAACACAGTTTACAGCCTTATGAAGGTCTGAAAATTAAAACTGTGCGGTTATAACACGATTTTGACCGACAAGACGGTGCACCGTCTCATGTTTCAGGGCTAACATCTGGAAACATTGAATGCAAAGTTTGGTAAAAAGACGCAAACTAGCCCCTCAGTTTGACATTGGGCTGTCTTCCTTTGACGAGATATCTTCAAGAAATTTCAGTTCGGACTCCTATAGCTTACAGTTGCCAAACATCCGACCAAACAATTTCAAGTCTTTGTATGAAAAACCTTTTTATCTGTCAAGGTATCGATTTTTTTTGATTGCTACAATTTTCGAACATTTGTTCAGATCGAATCAATATAGCTTATAGCTACCATCCTAACTGGTCGATCAAAATCGGACTCAAAGTATTTTTTTACTCTTTTATGCTATAAAAATGCATCAGTGAATGTCAATATAACTTCAGTGCAGCCAAAGTTCACTTTTTTTTTGTTTTTTCTATATTTATAGATTTTTATTATTTTGGTAATGATTTCAGAAAAGAGCAATAATAATACCGTTAACTCAATACTAGACCCTTAATTGCCAACTAAAAATAAAGCATGTTTTGCACAGTGTTATCTTTAACATTTATTGTTTTTATTTATATTGTGTTTGATTATAAATATACGTAAATGAGAGTACGAGGTGTGTTCAAAAAGTATCGCGAATCGTAACTGACAGTTTTCTTCGATTGCAGGGGCGTGGTGCATCATGAGTTCTTGCCACAGGGAAGAACGGTCAATAAGGAATATTACCTGCAAGTTATGCGCAATTTGCGCGAAGCAATCCGCCAGAAATGCCCGGATTTGTGGAAGAACAAAAATTGGCTTATGCACCACGATAACGCCCCTGCTCACACACATCGTTGATTGTGCGCGACTTTTTGGCCAAAAACAACATAATAATGATGCCGTAGCCACCGTATTCCCCAGATCTGGCCCCCTGTGACTTTTTCTTGTTCCCTAAACTGAAGAGGCCCATGAAAGGACGACGTTACGCTTCTCTTGACGAGATAAAGACGGCATCGAAGGAGGAGCTGAAGAAGATAAAAAAATGATTTTTTGAAGTGCTTCGAAGATTGGAAGAACCGTTGGCACAAGTGTATAATATCTCATGGGGATTACTTTGAAGGGGACAAAATAGATATTCATGAATAAATAAATAATTTTTGAAAAAACACAAAATTCGCGATACTTTTTGAACACACCTCGTACATATGTATGTATCAATGAATCGCTTTACCGCCAGCGATAAAAGACGCACTGCTAAGCTCAGTTTGCATCTAACTGCCTCCAGTGGCAGAAGTGTTGTTGCGCGTTATTCCAGTTTACGAGCAGAAAAGTGCATGTGTTGCTGTTTAGATCGTCTTAATAAGTAGTTATATTGAAAAACACAAACAAAGCATACAAATGAGCGCTTTGGCGTTGATCGCTTTCGCGCTCTGGGCGCTTTTTATGCGCTATTTGCCGCACATAGTAGAATTTTTACGCATAAGGAAGTTCGCGTCTACCATACCAGGACCGAGTATTGGCGAACTGATCGAGAATGCGAAGAAAGGACGTGAGTGCAAAATTGTTATTGCATATGTGGTAATTAGTCTTTGAACAGAAGTTCAGGCATAGACCCCAATATACTGTCCATAAATATTTCGTTAATAAATCATCGAATTTTTGTTTCCAATAATATGAGCAAAAAATAGTAAGATTTTGCTCATAATTTAAAATTTTTTAAATTTATTTTCAGAAATCTATGTCGTTCCCCTCAAAGTAATCCTCTTGGTCCCAATACTTGTGTCAACGTTTTTTACAGTCCTCGCAACAGTTGTTAACGTCACTTTCCGGAATAGCCTTCAATGTTGTGTAGCGATTCACGTTTAATGTCCTCAATTGTTTTAAAACGGTTTCCCGAGGGGTCTTTTGAGTTTGCTGAATAGTCAGAAGCCACACGGAGTTGATTCAGGCGAATACTGTGGTTGCGGCACGATATTGGTTTAAAATTTGGCAAAAAGTCACGAAGAATCAATGCAGTACACAACGGCATCGTAATGCAGCATCCAAATATTGTCGATATTTAGCCGATTGATCTCTGTTTCCGGGTCGGAAGCCTAGTTCCAAGAATCATCGACAGTAATAATACGTTGGATGCATTGTTTCACAAACCTTAACGCGACGCTGTTTTTCGAAATGGTTTTCATTGATCATTCTAAGATCTCTGACTTTTTAGTCAATTCACAAGTACTAATTCCTTTAATTTATTGAATTAATTTAAAAAATTTTTTATCATTTGTGTATTAAACTTAGAAGAGTACACAAAATAAATTTCAAAAAAAAAAAAAATTTCATCAAGTTATGCGTCCTTGAAGAAAAGGGAGGAAAAACGAGGCCGTGTCCTCATCGCCATGATTTCTACCCTTGTCGTCATCTGAAAAATAAAACAATGATAGATTCTCAATGAGTACGAATGTCGCTATGTTATGAAGCAGCAAAACTAAAAAAAAATTTTTTTTCATAAAATGGCGGCTACTCAAAAAAAAGGTCGATTTTTACACTAATTTTTCAATTTTGTCGATTTTTTTTAAGATATTATAAATTTCAAATTTTTATTTTTTGTTGCTTCTAGTGATAGAGATATATTTAAAGAATATTCATGCCAAAATTCAAATAAATCGACTGATTAGAACTTGAGATATTGCGGCTACCGCATCAAAAAAAGGAGTTTTGAGAAAGACGCGTTTAAAGTTTTGCGCTGTACGATATTCGCTCAACCGATCTAGTTGACACGTTACTGAAAAGGCTGTAACTTTGAAAATAATTTGAGTTTTGAAAAATTTTTTTAGGGAGATGTTTTTGAATATCAAATCTATCGAATTATGAAAAAAAAATTTCGATTTTTTCAAATTAGACTAGAATACCCCCCTAATTGAACGATCCAAGTGACTAACTGCTTATTATAATTCCTATGCAAATTTGGTCGCCAAATGTTCGTCTCAACCAAAAGATTCATATAGTTTTCTTATATCATCCTGCGTAGGCCCTTTAACAATCAGATGAATAAAAATATTTCATTAATATGGCAAACCATTTGCTTGGAAGTGCTTCGTGTTACTTAGTTTACTTTCGATAATGCTTCTTATAAGCGTTAATGCACGATTCATCACCTGTCACGTTGCCACAGACACCGCTATCGAAATGTTAGCTCGACCAATCCACATGAGCCACGACAGTCGGGTCTACGTAACTGAAATGAACCCGGATTTTTTATCCGTTCAAGGACTGTCAACTCAGCAGAATTCTATTACAATAACAACACCAATTTTTTGAGCGATTGCCCATAGTTGTCTCAATCCCACGATAGGTCAAATGACGATCTTGCAATATCTGTTTACGCTTAGAATGAATAGTTTCCGGAACAAGAACTGATTTTGGAGGACTTTCACGAAATTCGTCTTGGAGTGATCTACGACCTCGATTTTATTCACCATACCATCGACAAGCATTGGCTTTTAATAGAGCTTCATCCTCAAAAATTGAATTTAGTTCATCGAAGCACTGATACTGAGATAATCTACGTCGAAGATTGTTTAAAATAATCGCGCTGTAACGGTAAGCAACATAAATAGCGGTCGTATATCAAAATGTTCTGAGTACGCAATCATCAAAAATGGGTTGCGAAATCCCGAAATATTAAAGGCAACCTACATATGTTTGTATCTATGCCTCTTAATCTAGTTGTAAACAGTCGCTGACGTAGGTACTTCGAAAATCTATATACAGTTGTGTTCACGAAAATAGTAGTGCGACAGCACATAACACTCCAATCTTATTGCTGACATGTTCTATCTTGCAAATTGAACATTTCGACAATACTTTCGTAGAACAGAATATTGTTAACAAAAAAAACACCAAATTGCCGTTATTTTTATTTTGCGTTGCTTTCTTTATTGTATAATTCAATTAGGCAATTCACAAGCTTTGTTGTATGTCTTATGTCATATTTTAATATTCTTAAAAAATACGACACTTGTGAGCACCCTTAACTGTTGTATGTCATATTTTGTCATATTTCTACACTTAATCAGTAATAAGAAAGTAAACAAATACAGCTGATAGAATAACGAACTCAAGAAACATACCACGCAGTGCTGTGTTTGTAAACAAATACAGCCGATAGAATAGCGAACTCAATAAACATACCGCGCAGTGTTGTATCAGTCATATTTTAATTTTGCATGTGAAACAACAACAGTGCTAATATGACAGTCATAAAAAAATATGACAATATGACGATATGACACAATATGACACCTTGTGAATACCCTAAATATTTGCCCCAAAAGTCTCTTGTTCATTAAAATAGTAGTGCTTGACGGGAATAGTTGAAAAAAATTAAAATTTTTTTTTTTTTTAATTTTAACTGACATCAGTAAGTGTATTAAAATAATGTAGTAATTATGTGATATAAATTTATTAAAATCGCTCTTTATTTCTTGTTTAGTGGGTTGAAAAAAAGCATTGCTCAATCAAAAAGCGAGAGTTAATAGTTAAGTTAAGAGATCAAGGCAAGCCATATAAAGATTTCGAAGAAATTATTGGTTGCACTGCTCCGATGATATTTAATGTTATTCATCATACTATTAAGCCGGAAACTCGTGGTGGTAAGCGCAAGACTACATTTCTAGAGGACAGACGAATTGTGCGATACAGCAAAGCGAAGCTTTCGGCGTGGTTAAAAATAATTAAAAATGAATTGAATATAATGGTCAGTGCTGTCACAGTTAGCCGAAGGCTAATAGAAGCTAATTTACATGCAAGGAGTAGGAGTCCGAGAAAAGTACACCTTTTGACGAAGAAGCACGTCAATGCAAGAATAAAAAGTTGCGAAAGACCATAAGTATTGGCCCGCCCAAAAGTGGCACAATATTTTATTTACGGATGAGATCAAAATTGTTTTGTTTGATGGTATAGGCTACAGGCAGTGTGTTCGTTGTCCCTCAAACACAAAATACCACCCAAGGTACACCACAAAGGCAGTTAAGTATGGTGGGCTAAAGACTATGGTGTGGGCTTGTTTCTCGTATGCTGGCGATGGTCCAATCTCTTTGTTCAGGGGCATTATGGAACAAGCAGTGTACATTAATACATTGAAAAATGTAATGCTACCTTATGCTAGTTGGAAAATGTCGTTAAAAGGACATTTCAACAGTATAATGATCCTAAACATACGAACAAACTAGCTAATCAGTGGTTTGCATCTGAAAATATCTACGTGATACCATGGCCAGTACAATCTCTGGACCTAAACCCGATCGAAAACTTATGAGGCGATGTCAAGAGAAGCGTAGCAACAGCAAAACCATCGAAAAGCACAGAGCTTTGGCAAGTTTTTAAGGAGGCATGGGCTCAAATCTCTGTGAAGCGTTGTGGGGACCTTATTGATTCCATGTCATTCCGATGCCTAGCCGTTATAAATAACAACGGATTTACAACAAAATATTAGATCTTAGGAAATATATTAAATATGAAATATTTACTGTTACTTTCATATTCATAGTTTTATCGTCTTTTTTAATGGCCACTACTATTTTCTTGAACAGCATAATTTTCCAATTTTATTTTAATTTAATAACTGTATGTAAACTAAAAAATTTTTTGGTAGATAAAACTGTAAATATATCATACATTAATTAAAAATTAGGTTTTTTTTTATAACTTTTTTTATCGAATATTATTCTTATCATGAGATTTGACTGTTAAATAGTTAGTAGCCACCGGCACTACTATTTTCATGAACACAGCTGTATGTACGTATAATTACAGAGTATAATAATTATTATTAAGATTATTAGAGCTTTTTTAGAACATTCATTGAGCCAATCTTTTCAATAAGTTTTGTCGTTTTATAAGAAAAGCACAATTTTATGATTCAAAATATAATTTATTATTCAGTATAATCTCCCTGAACTTTAATACACTTGCTCCAACGATCCTCCAATCTGTGGATCCCAGTCCTGAAGTGAGAACACGGAAGGCCTGAACGAGGGCAAAACGAAATATCAACTGTTATCAAGCAAACAGTCGTCGCACTCACGACTAGGTTCCCACGTCACTGTTGTCGTCGAAGTTGTAGATTATTTCGTCTATCTTGGAACCAGCATTAACAGCAACAAAATTGTCAGCCTCAAAATCCAACGCAGAATAACTTTTCCAACAGGTACTTCTTTGGACTGAGTAGGCAATTGAGAAGTAAAGTCCTCTCTCGACGAATAAAACCAAAACTATGTAAGTCACTCATTATTCCCGTACTTCTATATGGTGCAGAGGCTTGGCCGATGACAACAACCGATGAGTCGACGTTACGAGTTTTCAAGAGAAAGGTTCTGCGAAAGCTTTATGGTCCTTTGCGCATTGGCCACGGCGAATATCGCATTCGATGGAACGATGAGCTGTACGAGATATGCGACGACATTGACATAGCTCAGCGAATTAAGAGACAGCGGCTGCGGTGGCTAGGTTATGTCGTACGCATGGACGAAACACTCTAGCTCTGAAAGTAATCGACGCAGTACCCGCCGAAGGAAGTAGAGGAGACCTCCGTTAGAAAGACCAGTTGGAGAAGGGCATGGCTTCGCTAGACTGAAATTATTATGTATTATTCAAAATACAACTTTAATTCGTAAAAGAAATTTTTATCAATTTTCACTTTCGGTGTCTGCTTGTGAACTTAAATTAATAATACAGGGTTTATCTGGAAAATAATAGGACTGCGGCGGAAGAAAATCAGTCCTATTATTTTCCGGACAAACCCTGTATATACTTGCATTTGTAAAGAGGGGACACGTTCTCTTAAACAAACAAAAAACTGGACTTTGATAAGCTTATCTACCTCTTAAAGTTAAAATTTTACGAAGTTAACACAACAAGTTAAAAGAATTAATATATACAGGGTTTGTTCACAAAGTAATAGAACTGAGATGATTAAAACAAATTTAATGAACCAATCGTTCCAATCTTTAAAAATTTTCAAAATAGGCTCCTTCTGCGTCGATGCAGCGCTGCCAGCGCGATATCCAAGCATTGAAGGCATCACGGAAGACATTATCCGGAATAGCCTTGACAGCCGAGATGCATGCTGCTTGGATCCCCTTTCATCGGCCTTTTCTGGCTAGGAAACAAAAAAAAAGTTCGGTGGGGCCACGTCTGGGCTGTAAAGCGGCTGCGGAAGCGTTGGGACGCCGGCCTTGGTTAGGTAGCTATTCGTGGTGCAACTGCAAATTGGCTGCGATGTCATGTCGGACCCGATTGACCCTTCGATTGATCTTTGAGGACTTTCACGCAAAACTTGGCGTTGACGGTTTGTCCAGGAACAAATTCATGATGGACGATGCCTTTGATGTCAAAAAAGACAATGAGCGTCGTTTTCACTTTGGATTTACTCATTCTACCGTTCTTCATCAGTGACCTCTTCTCGGCCCTCCAAAAAGCCTTGGTGTCACAGAAACACACCACTTCTGCTAAAGCAACATCTGGGTAAGCCTGATTGATTATATCAAACGTCTCTGTCGCAGATTTACAGAGTTTTACACAGAATTTAGTATCGTACCTCTGCTCTAACGAACGCTGCATTTTCGGTTTGCAACACTCACAGAAACACTTCGCGCGAAAATGTTTGTCCAGACTCTCCAGGTGCTTAGAGACAACTGATCAGCCGCTCGTTCGTTAGCCATGAACGCCGTCTACCGAATCCAGTCGATGCGCGCACGCTCCGAAGTATGTAATAAGTTGTCAAACAAGTCTTGCGGTATTTTCGCTAGTTGGCGCTGAAAGCGCGTAGTTCTAGTTTTATTCGTCGCATCGGGTCATGCTATACCTTTTTGGAAAGCTCATTTCACGCGCTAACACGTGTTTGATTGATTGTCGTTTCTTTTAAGTCGTTCGTAAGTTATAGCGTCGCAAACATGGAGCAAAATAAAGAGAAAATACGGCATATTTTACAGTACTACTACGATAAAGGCAAAAATGCATCTCAAGCCGCCAATAAAATTTGTGCAGTTTATGGACCAGATACAGTTTCCATTTCCACCGCACAACGATGGTTTCAACGTTTTCGTTCTGATGTAGAGGAGGTCGAAGATGCGCCACGCTCCGGAAGACCTGCCGTCGAAAATTGCGATAAAATCGCTGAATTGGTCGAAAGAGACCGGCATAGTAGCAGCCGTAGCATCGGTCAAGAGCTGGGCATGAGTCATCAAACCGTTATAAACCATTTGAAGAAGCTTGGAGACACTAAGAGCTCGATGTATGGGTGCCACATGAATTGACGCAAAAAAAAACATCTTTGACCGTATCGACGCATGCGAATCGCTTCTGAATCGCAACAAAATCCACCCGTTTTTGAAGCGTATGGTGACTGGCGATGAAAAGTGGGTCACTTACGATAACTTAAGGCGCAAACGGTCGTGGTCGAAAAGCGGTGAAGCGGCCCAGACGGTGGCCAAGCCTGGATTGACGGCCAGGAAGGTTCTTCTGTGTGTTTGGTGGGATTGGCAGGGAATAATCCACTATTAGCTGCTTCCCTATGGCCAAACGCTCAATTCGGACCTGTACTGCTAACAGCTGGCCCGCTTGAAGGCAGCACTCATGCAGAAGAGGCCATCTTTGATCAACAGAGGCCGAATTGTCTTCCATCAGGACAACGCCAGGCCACACACATCTTTAGTGACGCGCCAGAAGCTCCGGGAGCTCGGATGGGAGGTTCTTTTGCATCCACCGTATAGTCGGATCTCGCACCAAGTGACTACCACCTGTTTCTGTCCATGGCGAAAGCGCTTGATAGTCTGAAGTTGGCCACAAGAGAGTCCTGTGAAAATTGGATCTCCGAGTTTTTTGCCAATAGGGAAGCGAGCTTCTATGAGAGGGGCATTATGAAGTTGGCATCTCGTTGGGAACGCGTCATCGAACAAAACGGCGCATATTTGACTTGAATCGCATTATTGTAACCAATTTTGTGAACAATTGAAAATTCAATAAAAATACCGCAAGACTTTTTTGACAATCTAACACATTCGCGGCGAAAGACAATCAGTCCGATTACTTTCCGAACAAACCCTGTGTATATTGCTACAACTGAGTAATATTATGTATTTATGTATAAGTATACTCGTACAAACATGTATGTAATCACAAAAATCTTAAAATTAATTACCGTAAATCCAAGCGATAAGAACGATGACTTTTCTCCAAATTTGTTTATTAAATGTAGCGTATAATTAAAACTTAGGTAAACCTTCATTGTATTTAAGCAAGTACAAAGGTCACCAGTTTGTTAATAAATTAAATCAGTTCTACTATAAAATATCGCACAGTTATGATTGCTACTTCGGCTTTGTTGTTATAGTTATTTTAAAGCACATTGGTGCGGGACTTTGATAAATGTCTGTCAACTTAAGGTTCTGGACTTTGTTCTATTTATTGTTCTTTTTAGGCGTACAAGTATAAGGCACAAACTTTTTGCTGATTGATGATTTACATTTATGCATATTTTCTTTAGAAGAAATTAATTTTTTTGAAACTCAAAGCATAAATTAATAAAATCAGAAATATTGCATGTAATTATTATGCATTTATGCATCATTTTTCTTGATTGGAGAGCATTAAGTCAAGAAGCACTGTGGCCAGTGCTCAAACTTATCTATGGAAACTAAAACAATTTATATATTTATTTTTTTTTTTCTTTGAGGAATCGATATTTTCAAATATTGTAAAGTCTAATATAATAAAAAAATCCTTTTTTAGGTTATAATTGATTAAAGATTGAAAATTTTTCGAAATCAATAATTATATGTTGCCACATACATATTTGACACATTTATATAAAAATGTTTGATTAGATCATAAACTCTGCAAGCTGCTGCAAGAGGTATTGAAACTAAACATTTCTAGACAATAGAATTAATCAACCTGTTATTTCATGTCATATTAACCGAGCGATTCTGTATTGTGATACAGTCACAAGTTTCTAAATATTTAGACTTTAAATTAGAGATAATTTTTGTAACTTTAGACGATTTTGTAAGTGACAGTCACTAAAATCTATTACATTTGAATAGCAACTAATCCAGGGGAGAGTGGATTGTGTTGAGGTGGTGTTAGCTGCGGAGAGCTTCCCCCCAAAATTCGACTCTGGATCCGCCCCTGAATCGAACACAAATAGAGACTTTACCCCAAAATGTCTCAAATAGTGACTAGGGACTGCTAACAGAATTCCACTATAAATATTGGTTGTCAAAAAAGTCTTGCGGTATCAATGGTTAATAACGGTTTGATGACTACTATGCCGGTCTCTTTCGACCAATTCAGCGATTTTATCGCAATTTTCGACGGCAGGTCTTCCGGAGCGTGGCGCATCTTCGACCACCTCTACACCAGAACGAAAACGTTGAAACCATCGTTGTGCGGTGGAAATGGAAATTGTATCGGGTCCATAAACTGCACAAGTTTTATTGGCGGCTTGAGATGCATTTTTGCCTTTATCGTAGTAGTACTGTAAAATATGCCGTATTTTCTCTTTATTTTGCTCCATGTTTGCGACGCTATAACTCACGAACGACTTAAAAGAAAAGACAATCAATCAAACACGTGTTAGCGCGTGAAATGAGCTTTCCAAAAAGATATAGCATGACCCGATGCGACGAATAAAACTAGAACTACGCGCTTTCAGCGCCAACTAGCGAAAATACCGCAAGACTTTTTTAATATACCGCATATATAGTACAACAAAACTTGTCAGGATCATTACTGCAACTACTCGACTTGCTTTCCATAATAAATTTGTACTATTAATCTCATAAAAGCGATAATCAGATTGACAGACGTTGAATAAAATCGGAAAAAAATAAAAAAAAGACTTGTAGGTAAACCAGAGCTGTCAGCTGACTTCTAGTAGCAGCAATACAGTTAATACTACCTACTTTACCGACTACAGATACGAACAGAGCTGCACCAAACAAAAAAAAAATTTTTGTAGGCCAGTGTTATTGGATAATATTCGACCGAATAGACCACGTCCACCACGCAGTGAGGAAAATAATGCAGCCGAAGCTGAAAGTGTACACGAAACGACGCATGGACGATGGTACGACTTCACGCATTTTAAGTCGAGTTCTCAGCTTGTGCAAGAACTGAACCCGCTCGACCTTCCTAAGCGACATCACTTCGATCTGCGTGTTCCTGCAAAGCCCCATGTTCCATCCGAAGTATGTAAACAAGCTAAATTGCCGTATTTGGGACGAAAAGCAACTAGATTTTCTGAAAATTTTGGAAAAAAAAATATTTTAATAACTCCTAACAGGATCATCTAAAGCGCAAAATTACGTTAAAATCTTAATTTACAACTTCGACGAAGGATAAAAACTGAAAATTGTATTTTTGGCAGACATTTTACAAAAATTTCATGAAGATCGGTTGAGTAGTTCTCGAGAAATTTTGCTAAACCCATTTAAAGACGACGCACTTAGCCTACCTATCCTCGAGCGAACAAGTTTTCAAGGCTGTATCTCCGAAACTATTACTTGGATCAACTAGAAACCTTGGAATAATATTCCAGAGGTGCTGTAAAATTTAATAAGATAATAAAGAAAACTAAATTTTTTGAAACCCGTAAAACCCTTAATGCAGCATGTTTAAATTTCAGTGAATGATTTCAAATTTTTTCATTATGCCTTTGCGCAATCGGCAATGAAATCAAGATTTTGGAAAATCAAGGTCTACTAAACAGTTCCTTCAAAGCTATGTATAGAAACAGAAAAGCTTTCTTCTTGTTGAAAATCGTGTTAAAGCCTGGTCTGGATTTTTAATCTTTAATGTTTATATGGTTTAGATGAAAAAATTTATGTGGACACTGAAGGTGATAAATAATGCCTGCAGACGGCTTTATTTAACTCCACCCAGAAGGAGATATATATTCCATTCCAGAATTCAATATTATTATGTGTAACAGAATTTCTTTTCTTGTTAATTTACGAACTAATTTTATGTAACGGACGTTAATAATAAAAAATAAATAAATATATTTTTTTAAACTGGTTGATAACATGATCTTAGAGAATATTGTCTTCTGATTTCAGAAATTCTGGCATGGTTGAATTCGCTTTACAAGAAACATGGTCCTGTTTTTCGCATATGGTTTGGTAAGGATCTCACGGTCTTCTTTTCCGATCCAGAAGACGTCAAGCAAATACTAAGTAATAACAAATTGTTAAAAAAGTCCACAAGTTATGAACTCTCCGAGGTATGGCTTGGCAAGGGACTCCTAACCAGTTCTAACGAAGCCTGGCAACGTCGCCGAAAATTACTCACACCCGCCTTCCATTTTCGCATACTGGGCGAATTCAAGGAACCCATGGAGGATAACTGTCAAATTCTCATCCGCAAATTGCGCGAGAAAGCAAACGGCGAACAGTTCGATATATATCCATATATAACGTTATTCGCTTTGGATGCTATTTCAGAGACGGCGATGGGCTTAAAAAAGAATGCACAGATGCAGAGCGAGTCGGAATACGTGAAGGCTGTGCAGACGTATGTGAAGAATTTAAAAACCAATCTCTAGAAATGGCTTATTTTCCCTTCATTCCCATTCCAGCATGTGTCGAGTCTTGTATAAGAGGCTATTCTCATTTTGGCATCGCTTTGATTTGATTTATCGCTTCACCGATGCATACAAAGAGAGCATCGAAGCACTGAAGGTACTGCATGGCGAAACCAATCGTATGATCAAGTTGCGTCGTCAAATGCTGCAGGACACCAACATACATAATATGGCAGACGCTGAGAAATCCGATGAAGTCGGCGGTAAACGGCGTCTTGCCTTCCTCGATATGCTGCTGATATCGCAGCTAGAAGGTGGCGGTCTAACGGATCTTGAAATACGCGAAGAAGTCGACACTTTCTTGTTTGAGGGTCATGATACCACCAGCTCTGCCATGGCTTTTTGCATTTATCTGCTCTCTCAGCATGAGGACATCCAGCAGCGCGCTTACGAAGAGGCCGTAGCAATGCAGGGAAGTGAAAAGGAAACCATGCGTTACTTAGAGGCTGTGATAAAAGAAACACTACGCATTTATCCTTCAGTACCATCCTACTCACGAAAAACGCAAGAAGACTTACAAATCGGTAACATAACAGTGCCAAAGGGTGTCGCCATCAGCGTACTGGCCTACATGGTACATCGTGATGAAAATAATTATCCAGAACCTGAAAAATTCAACCCGGAACGATTTTTGGCCACCGACAGAGAGTTGCATCCATTCGCTTTCGTAGCATTTAGTGCAGGACCAAGGAATTGCATTGGTAAATGAAATTAAAATATTTCATTAAATTTTAAGTTCTGTAATAACTCATTAAATTTCATTTTCTGCTCGCTTCTAGGTCAAAAGTTCGCTATGCTGGAGTTAAAGCTTGCGCTATCGTCTCTTTTGAGGAGTTACGAACTATTGCCAGTGAAGGATTTCGTACCTAATCATTTGGCAGAGTTGGTGATGAAAAGTGAAAATGGCATACAGATACGTATGCAGCCCCGAAAATAAAATACCGTTACCAGTTTTTAATGCATTTATTGATTTTTACCGCCTTGTGTTATTGTTTATTAGTTGTTCTAAATAAATATTTTTTATTAATCGTTTGACCTGATAACCACTCTCAATATAACCGGCAAGCTTCTCTTTATACCCTGAACAGGCTATATTAATTTTGCCACAATATTTGTAACAACCAAAAGGAATCAGCGGAGGCCCCATAAAGTATAGACTAGTATACCAATACAAATGATCAGCTTGACATGCTGAGCCGATTTAGTCATGTTCTTCAGTTATATATGCGAAAAAGTCTTTCAGTTTTTAGGATATTGACCTGAAATTTTGCAGACGTCCTATTCTTTCCAGGAAGCTGCAAACTTTTCGGAACCCTCAATATTGGACAACTAGCTTATAGTTTCCATATAAACTGAACAATGGAAATCAAGTGCTTGTATGGAAAACTTTCTCACTTCACAAGGTATCTTCAAGAAATTTGGCAGAGATTCTTAACCAAAGCAACGCTTCAATCCCGTAAGATATTTTTCAGTTCGTACTACTATAACATATAGGTATCATATAAATTAAACGCTCAAAATCACAATAAAGATAAGCTATATTATAGCTTTTTAGCAGCCGAAGTTAACAATTTTTCTTATTTTTAAATGCATATTATACTATATATTATCCAGTCAAACTCAATAGGAAGAAGTCCACATTATATGGGATCTAGGTGCGACTCTGTTCCTACTAATATCATACTATATATTTTTTCATAGCGGTCGCTACTTGACAGTTAATGACAAAGCGTTGCAGTACAATCGACTTCAGGGAAATACCTCAGGGTGTAAAACCAATTATACTACAGTGCCCAAAAAATAAGGTGACATTTGAACTGCGCCCGTCGAAGGATTTGGAGAATTATTCTTTTTTTTAGGTTGGTAGTGCTGTCAGTCACATTTATGTCAAATTTCATGTCAAAATATTCATTAGTGTTTGAGATACGTGTCGTTTGGTGAGTTGCTAAAAGTGAGTTTTTCATTTTTTGCGATGTCGAAATTTGTTGAGCAACGAATTTACATTAAACTTTGTTTACGGAATCAATTTTCTGCTGCGGATACGTTGAGGATGGTGCAGAAAGCCTTTGGCTATGTCTAAAAAAAAAAATGTTTACAAGTGGTATAGTGAGTTCCAAGCCGGCCGTGAATGTGTCGAAGACGAAGAGCGTCCAGGGCGACCATTAACCTCAACTGACGAAGCTCACGTTCAACAAATCAAAGATTTGGTGTTGAAAAACCGTTGATTAACAATTAGAGACCTTGCTGATGAAGTTGGCATATCGAAAGGCTTAGCCATTACCATTTTGAAGGATGTTTTGGGCCTCAAGCGCGTCAAATCTCGACTGGTACCGAAAACATTGAAGTGTGTGAAACGATGCTTTCCGTTTCCGGGTGTCATTAAACGCATTATAACTGGCGATGAGACTTGGATCTGTGCTTACGACCCCGAAACAACCGATCAATCGAGCGAATATCGTGGCAAACGAGAGCCGAGACCAAAAAAATAGCGCCAAAGCCGCCCAAAAATCAAGGTCTTGTTGACTGTTTTCTTCGATTATCGTGGTGTTGTGCATTATGAATTCCTTCCAACCGCTCAAACAGTCAACAAGGAATATTATTTGAACATTATGCGTCGTTTGCGTAACGCTATCCGCCTAAAAAGGCCGGAATTGTGGAAAGACAATTTTTGGTTTTTACACCACGATAATGCACCATCTCATACTGCCCTCGTAATTCGCGATCATTTCGCCAAAAACTCAACCCATATCGTTCCGCAACCACCGTATTCAACTGATCTGACACCGTGCGACTTCTGGCTGTTCACCAAGCTCAAAAGACCGCTCCGGGGACACCGTTTTTATACGATAGAGGAGATTCAAGCCGCAGCGAAGACGGAACTGAAGGCCATCCCGGAAAGTGACTACAACCAGTGTTTCGAAGATTGGAAAATCCGTTGGCATAAGTGCATTGCATCGGGAGGGGATTAATTTGAAAAGGATGAAATTGATTTGGAAGAATAAATAAAGAATTTTCAAACTAAATACAATGTCACCTTATTTTTTGGACACAACAGTATAAAGTCAGCCGTATACTCGAAAAACTTCATATCAGTTATATAGAGGATAGGCCAAGTTTTCGCTCAAATTTATTTATTGTAGGTACAAAGATACACTGTTATGCATAAAACACGCTTTCTTATTTTCATTGGGATAACTCACATATTAGCCGATATATGCGGTACAAAGTTACCACGCAGTTCGAAAATCTTTACATAAAGTCTATGGGGCAGAGAACTTAGAACATATTTTAATAAAAATAATAAAACAATAATTAAAAACATGTTTTAAGTTCTCTGGTTGTAGTTTGTTTAGAAAAACGAAAAGACTACCAAAATTAAAATATAAATGAATTCATTGCATACTTTTCGGTTGAACAACTACAGTTGTGTCCAGTAGGTAAGAGAAGGTTAAATAATTTAGCTTTTAGGTAAATATTTTAGCTCATTTCCAATCTCTACCTCACAAAAAAATTTTAATTAAATTTATTAAGTTTAAAATATAAAATGAAACATCGAAAAAGGCATAAACTGTTTTAACGAAAAAAATAAATAAATAAATAAATGAAACTATATTTAGGGAACTTAATAATTCACCAGGCACAATTAAAAGTTTTTAAAATAACACTACACAAAATGGCGGCTGTACGGACTTTTAATATAATTTTTCCTAAATGTTTCTTCTTTTGAAATGACTACTTGAGTGACTCCTACAGAAATTCCTTAACAACGCCGAGTATGATATGATGACTGTAGCGGCGTTGAGCCTGACTTAAATTACCTAACATCATGAGTCTGTTGGCCGTGAGCATTGCATCATACTTCACTTGAATATGTATTCGCCGGATATCGAGCTCAATCTCCAAAGGCTTTGTCGATTTAGATTCTATTGCGTTTGAAATCCCCGTTAAGCAGACCTACTACACCTGTGCCAAGGGCTTAATGCGGCATTTTTTTGATAATTCCATCTATTAAACCACTCTTGTCGCACATTGTGTACGCCAGAGATAAAGAAATGTCCAACTATTGCTGAAATTTCAGACGCTGAACCCAATATTCGATGATTTTGAAACATAAATCGGACGATATTTCTGCAATTTCACGTTCGATATTCGTACGAAGTTCATCAGTCGTCGGTGGCGTAAAATGGCACGACCAAGGCGGCCAATTGACTGGGCCATTTCGTGAGATGCTTCACGTTCACCAAACTTGATTTTCAATGAATCTAGTGTGGCATTTGGTGTGTGGCTTGTGCGCCGTAGGCCCATAAAACGGTAATTTTTTCGGGATGTAATGCTGACTCATTGCGTACGTATGGATTACTGCCTGACAAATAAGCATATTTTGATCATTTTCAAGTTGTTGTTCAGCCCAATGCAATAACATGCGACGATATTGGTGGTCACGACGCGTCAGTTCTTGCGTCAATTAGATCTTGCAAAGATGTAGGCCAAGATCTTTTCGCAAAATTCGCCACAACGTCGTCACAGAGATGCCCAACGCTTGAGAACGACGTGTGAGAGAATGATTTGGGTCTTCCTCAATTGATGCGTTAGCGGCGGTAATATTCTCGACAGTACGGGCACTTTTTGTCTCACTGGCACGGGAACATTTTGTGGATTCAAATTTTTCCACTAGGCGCTCAATTGTTGATCTGGCAGGACGATTATGACGACCATAGCGCTCTTCAAGTTGAGTCTACTGTATATTAATAATTTCGACTAAATATCTTTCCATCATCTTTTGGCAAATATTACTGAAGAGAAATGTCAAAAGAGCGGGAAAAATAAGGTGTCGTTAGTTGTTCCTATCGAATAACTTTTGTAACGTCCCTATTGCAAACCCGTTATATCTTGAACATACATATATTAAGTTTGCCACGGCGTTTGTAATACTCGTATTCAGAAGGAACCGTCGGAGACCCTTTGAAGTATTAATATACAGTGTCTACCAATAGGCAGTTCGTGATTTTAGCAGCTTGTGGCGGCCAAATTTTCATGTACTATACTTCAGGAAACACAATTACGAGTACATTCCTAAAAATTTACCGTTTCTTGCGAATTGTAGTATAGTGGCAACATGGGGCCTTATTTTATACGCAAAAAACTCAGGAAATACAATTAAAATCAATAGCGAGCGTTAGAACACAATGATGACCGACAAGACAGTGCGCCACGTCATGTTACACGTCTATACCTGGACACATTGCGTGCTAAGTTTGGCGAATCTTTAATTTCGAGAAAAGGACCATGTAAAGTATGGAAAACATTTTCATTTGGCGAGATATCTTTAAGAAATTTCAGTTCGAACTACTACGGGGTATAGCTGCAACTGACGTTGTACGAAAAACTATTTTATCTGTCAAGGTATCTTCATGAAACTCGACATATGTAGATTATTATCCAAGGCTTTGCTAAAATTTTCGTACATTTTGTTCAGATCGTATCACTGAGCTTATAGCTGCCATCCAAACCGATCGATATTTTTATACTTATTTTATGCTATAAAAATGCAACTGTGATGTTTAATATAACTGCAGTGCTGCCAGAGTTAACTTTTTTCCTTGTTTTTTTCTATATTTATAGCTTTTTGTTATTTTAGTAATATGCCCCTATGGCGGTTTTCAACCCAACTGCATTTGGGTCGAAGTTTAAAAATTCAGTTTTGCCAACTTCAACTCAATCCGTCAAAAAAAATTGCGGTTGAAGTATGATCGAACTTCAACTTTTTTTTTGGTATTGCGGTTTTCAAATTTGTATAAGTGGGGTTGACTAGTATATAAATAAACTTCGACTGCTTAATAGTAGTTATATATAGCAGGAATAACTACTTGCGACTGGTGTACCATAGTTTAAGTTTACATTAAAAAATGAAGTGATATTGTTATTTAATAAATTTATTTAAATAAAATTTAAATATATGCCTGAATGAATAGCACATTAGAAAGAATAAATGAAATTTAATATTTTAATTATTTAGAGGGAAGTCATAACATTATTGCAAATTATTCGAGCCGTATCCTCTTCTTCTCTTTCTATGTCCAAAACATCATTGGTCATTGTAGTATTTGAAGTAGATGGTATTTTTTCCGGAGACTACACTGGAAAGTGTTGGCAAATATTGTGCAATGCGCAACAAACATTCACAATTTGCGTAGCATTTTCAGGAGTGTAATGTAAACCTCGCACAGATAAAAGACATCGAAATCTACTCTTGAGTACACCAATTGTCCGCTCTACAATATTCCGGGCCTTTGAGTGTACTGTATTGTAGCGTGCTTGGGGTGAAGAAGCTTCCGCCAAGCGATAAGGCGTCATTAAAAATTTGTGCAGAGGATAGCCAGCGCCGCCTAAGAAATTACATTACTCCAATTATTTAGCAATAAATACGATAAAGTCTTACCCAAGATCCAAGTGTTATTCTGTATGTTGTTCTGTAAATGCACTTTCAAATCGCTAACATTGAAAACAAAAGAGTCATGATTTGCGCCTGCATGCCTAGCATCCACGTACCGAATAGACATTTTATAATCACAAAGCTAAAAATTTTAAGAAATTATACCATTTTGTTTCTAATATAATTCAGATTTCATACATACAATCATCACGTTGAAACTGTAGTAGCCCTTTCTGTTAAGATAAAGGTGTTGCACTTCTTTTCTTGGTGAAATTATGTGAACATGAGTCCCGTCGATGCAACCAACTACTCCCGGGAAAGCACTTTTTGAATAAAATGAAACTTTTGAAGCGTTTTGCTCCTCCTTAGTCATTTGAATTTTAATCCATTGGGCACAAATACGTTGTTCAGTTATATTTAGAACCTCTTTAATTACTAAAGATATCGTAGGTTGCGCCAACCCAATGTTAAAATCATTTCCACAGCATTTTTGATAACCACCGTCAGCAAGGAAACGCAGAGTTGCGCATAATTTTAATATAGGAGGTATGGCCGTTCCTCGCACACGTTTGTGGAAATGTTCCTTCATCTCATTGAGTAAAAAACAAAATGCTTTTTTATTTAATCGAAAATAACTTATGAATATGCAACAAATATTATTAAAAAGCCACTCAATTGTGAACAAACTATGGCGTACTTTGCATTTGGATTTGAGTGATCACGAAGGCTTTTTCGTATACGTAGCACATCAATTTTGCCCCCAATATTTTCGTCATTGTAATATAAGTCAAAACTTACATCCATTTTTTATTTATTTTAATGTTTATTCACTTTTTCGCGAGCGACAACTGAATTCAATTGTTTAAATATGTCGTTTAAAAAATTTTAGCTGTTTCACTATCTGTCAAATTTCCCTTTCCTAGGTTGGCAACGCCAATCATACTTCGACTGAACTAAGAATGATAGAATATAAGATTACGACACTAGTTTATAGTTAGTTTTTTCGGCTTAGCTCTTGACAATTCTTACAAAAACAAATACATTGTGCAACAATTTCGTGACGTCACAGTTTTGCGTTGAGAAGAACAAGCATAGAAATGCATAAAAATTGTAAACAGAAAAGTAAACACTTTTGGAAATTCCCAAAATAGTATTAATTCATTCGTCTTTGCAGGAAAAATTTCAGTGGAATGTTTAGAATATTGTTGCGAGAAAAGATATAAGTAGTTTTAGGCACATCCACAATAAATAGAGTGTGGAAATTGTTCAAATGAAGAAAACCAGTGAGAGTGTACTGTTGTATTTATTTAAATTTCTAAGCATAAATATATTAATTTTTTAAAATGAAATGTGCAGTGGCTTGTTGTAATAATTATTATGCAATTAAAGGATCGAAAACGAGTTTTTTCAGTTTTCCGGCCGATTTAAAAGTTCCCAAAAAATGGGTGTTATTTTGCAAAAGAAATGATATATTTAATACTAAATCCTCTTTAATAAAAATATGTTACAAATATATCTTCAATATAATTTCACAATTCTTTTATTATAATTTCATACATCTGATACATCTGAACTTATAATATATGTATATATTTACATATATACAACACAAAAAACGTCTTCTCCGTTTGAATCACAACTTAATAGACAATTTTATTATCAATAGGCCGATATATTTCTTTAGAAATGATTCAAATCTTTTCACTCAACAATATTCAATCGCTTCACTAAAACTTTTCATTAAAATCGAAAGAATTAATAATATTTTGCGAATTTACAAAAGTGTTTACTTTTCTGTTTACAATTTGCAAGCCATTTGACAGTTTTTCACTCCTGTTCTTCTCAACACGGAACTATGACGTTTCGTAATGGCGGTCGTCGTAATCTTATATTCTATCATTCTTGGACTGAACTTAGTTGAAGTTCACAATACCGAAAAAGAGTTTGGTTGATCTGAAGTTGAATTGCCTTAACTTCAATTCGACCAAGTCGGGTTGAAAACCGTAATAGGGGCCATAATTTCAGAAAAGAGCAATAATAATACCGTTAACTCAATATTACACCATTAATTGCCAACTAAAATTAAAGCATGTTTTGCACAGTGTTATCTTTATCATTTATTGTTTTTATTTACATTCAATTTCATTATAAATATACGTAAATAAATATACGTAAATAAGAGTACAAATGTATGTATCAATGAATCGCTTTATCGCCAGCGATAAAAAGACGCACTGCTTAGCTCAGTTTGCATCTAACTGCCTCCAGTGGCAGAAGTGTCGTTGCGCGTTATTCCAGTTTACGAGCATAAAAGTGCATGTGTTGCTGTTTAGATCGTCGTAATAAGTAGTTATATTGAAAAACACAAACAAAGCACACAAATGAGCGCTTTGGCGTTGATCGCTTTCGCGCTCTGGGCGCTTTTTATGCGCTATTTGCCGCACATCGTAGAATTTTTACGCATAAGGAGATTCGCGTCTACCATACCGGGACCTAGTATTGGCGAACTGATCGAGAATGCGAAGAAAGGACGTGAGTGTAAAATTGTTATTGAATATGTATGTGGTAATTAGTTTTTGAACAGAATTTCAGTCCTAGACCGCAATATACTGTCCATAAATATTTCGTTAATAAATCATTGAATTTTTGTTTCCAATAATACATATGTGTAAAAAAATAATAAGACTTTGTGCATAATTTTAAAATTCTTAATATACCGATATTCTTACAATGCCAATAAGATCCCTAACCTTTAATAGTCAATTCACAAGCGCCAATTCCTTTATATTCTTGACGGGTTCAACATCAGCTGATGTTGATGACCGTAATGGATGTGATTCATTGTCAACGCGTCCACGACCCTCTTTGACTAATTTGTACCAGTTAAAAACATTTGATCGCGACCAATAATTACCACCGAAGACGTTTTCCAAGATTCTAAATTTTTCCAAACCAAAAATTTGCTTCCTCACACAAATTTTATGGGAACTTCTTTGTTGTATAATTTCATTTATTATAAAAATCGTCAAAGCACTTTAAGTATTATGCTTCAGAAAGACAAGCGTATACTAATACTAATGATTATTGTGATGTGACATAAGTCTTACTATTTTTTGCCGACAGTAAGCAAAAAATTAAGCAGTAATTAATTGAATGAGCCAATTGACTAACTGATATTGTCCATTTCATGGTATATTTGATCGCCAAATGTTCATCTCAATCAAATGATGGCATATATAGCACTCTTGTATCATCCTACGTCGCTCTTTTAACGATCAGATGATTAAAATTGACGAATGGAATCAAACAGTGGCGTATTAATTTGACTTGAACGCTTACCATTGATAGTAACATTGGCTCTATATTTGGTCACACAAAAGTGTGTATCAATAATGTATTCAGTATGCAACCCAGTAACTTTTCTTGAACTATTTGAACTACTCACTCTAAAAATAATACATTTTTCTTAATACATTTTTCTTAAGGACACGCCATGTTGAGGGATTAGCCATTTGATCTAAACTAGCCCGTTAAGCCAGACATGAGCCTTATTGCTGAAATTTAATTAACGGTAAAAATGAAAATATTATTTTGTAGAGGAGAACACAAGTTTTTGAAATAAATAACCGCAATTTTCAAATATTTTTCCTCTGCAAAAATTATAATGAAATGAAAGTTGTTAAAAATAATCGCTTGAAAATGTTCGCGATTAAATTCCATTTTTGGGTCGTGAAGAACATTTCAAGTTACTGTTAGCAACACAAAAGCGGCCGTATGTCAAAACGTGCTGACTTTGCATACCATCAAAAGTGTCAATATTTACGATAAAGTTGTTAGTTGACAGTTTGCAATACCGGGGTTGCGAAATCACGAAATATAAAAGCTAACCTACGTATGTAGTGTGTCTGTGTCTATGCCTCTCAACCTAGTTGTAATCAGACACTGACGTAGTTACATCGAAAATCTACATACATACATTTGTCCATATGAAGGCAGAGTATAAAAACTGTTATTAAGATGACTAGAGCTATTTTAGTAGATGCATTGAATCAATAACACACTCTATATAAATATATTAATAATACTGGCCTCATTCATAAACATAGAGGGAACTTGCATTCAGATTTTATAAGGTTACAATTCACATATACATACTATACATACATACATATATGAATATTAGGATGGGCTGAACGAAGAGTAGAATTTTATTCATTACAAACCGAGATTTTATAGTCGGAAGTGACGAAAAAAATTGTGGTAAAATATTAGCTCTTAATATTAATAATAGCAGATAGCGAATTGTGATTTTTGATATCCTAAATAAAAAACGAAATTTTGTTTTATTATATTTTTTGGTTGTTTAAGGGGCTATACCAGTGTGACGCATGAAAAAGTAGGCGATTTTCGGGAATTTTTTTTTTAAGAAAATACTAGATTGAATGTTTCGACGTTCTATGGACGTAATAAAGTGTATTTTTAGCTATATTAAATTTTTTTTGTTTTACAAAAATATTGAAAAATAACGGAGTTACATATGTGCTGTCTGCGGAAGTGCCGAAAAAAGGTGCCTCAACTGCTAGCATGATTCCGGTCGAATGAGTAGCTGAATCAAAATAATTCAAAATGTTTATTAAACTTAAATATATTTCCTATACAATGAACTACGCTCTTTGAAAAATATCAAAAATTAAGAAAATGGCGTAATTTTGAAAAAAAAAAAATCGTTTTTTTACGAACAAATTGGTCGTTTTTTTAATGCCAAATTGACAATTTTCAACCAATCAAAAGATCGTAGTCCATTGTATAACAAATATATTCAACTATACCCAGTTTTAATTTGAAGTCGATCGGCCAATTTCTCTTTGAGTTATGATGTCAGCAATTTTGAAAAATGTCGTTTCGAGAAAAACTCTTTTAAAATTTCAATTATATGTAGTATATATGTATGTTTGCACCTCTGAGCGGTCGCTGTTTAGAAGGCTGCCATTCAAAAACTATTCAAGATACGACCTTGCCGTTTTCACACGATATTTTCGAATATATAAACTACCCAAAAAGCAAAAAAAAAATTTTTTTTTGAAAGTATCATACTGGTATAGCCCCTTAATACATTTGAACAAATTGTTTTATAGTGAAAAGTCTAGTTTTTTTAAATTTTTAATAGTACGAAATCCAATCGTAAAAGAAAATTTTTTAAATTCTTTATGTCTTCCCATAAAATTGAGGCACTCAAAATCATAAAACATTTTATTGGGTAGTCGAAAAAGTCTTCTAGTATTTTTAATCAACCTTAAACTTATTTTTTTTTTATAATGAACAATAGTGCACAAAAAAGTAACATTTTGGTAATTTTTTGCCATTTGTCCGCTAGAGACAATAGTGTAAATCAGTGTAAATATGGCATGTCATTCCTCCTTCTTTCTTTTTTATTTAAAAATTTCAAAATACAGCGCATTTCTTCATTATTTTCACACATTTTTGAGCAGCTGTACGTTTTCTTTTCAACTTTTCCGTTTTTGTTTATTTATTGTTTTTTGGTTAAATGAAGCTTAAAGTCTCAATTTTCCAACACTATATGGTATGATACAATATAAAACAATACGAAGAGACTTTTTCGACTCAATATTTTTCATAAAACTAAAGGAATATTTTTGGTCTTTTGGGCATTATGATTGTTAGTACATGTTCACAGAGTGTAAGACTTAGCTAATTCTTCTCTCCTCTCTTCTTTATTATCACAAATGATTCAGTGTCTGCAATTAATAATATCTTGTTGTGTTAACTTCTTAACACTTTCGCTTTCAGAGGTAGATAAGCTTATCAAAATTAAATTTTTTGTTTGTTTAAGAGAGCGTGAATATTAATATGTACTCATGTATAAGTACACTCGTACATACATATGTAATCACAGAAATCTTAAAATTAATTGCCGTAAATCGAAGCGATAAGAACGATGATTTTTCGCCACATTTGTTTACTAAATGTCGCATATAATTAAAACTTAGTTTAACCTCCATTGTATTTAAGCAGGTGCAAAGGTCAGTTACTGGCATACACAGCGCAGCCAGTTTGTTAATAAATTAAACCAGTTCCAATATGAAATATTGCAATGTTATGATAACCAACTCGCGCTTTGTTTTTATTGCTGTTTTAAAGCACATTGGTGCAGGACTTTGATAAATGTCTGTCTACTTAAGGTTCTGGACTTAGAAACTATTGTTCTTTTTAGACGTATAAAGGCAACTTTTTGTTGATTGATGATTTACATGAATGCATATTTTCTTTAGATAATTTTTTTTTAACCCAAAGCGTAAAATAATATTAAATATGGCATGTAAAAACAACCTTTTTTGTGCTCTTATTTGCTATTATAGTACCTGCTGCTTTAATATTCAATCATTAATTAAAGATTTTCAAAATCAATAATTAAAGGTTGCCAAATATTTGACGCATTTATATAAAAATGTTTAATTAGAACACAAACACTGGAAGTTCTATTCTATTCAATAGCAAAACAGAACCTGTTTTTTCATACCCAATTAAATATGGTCAAGATAATTTGCAGCCGCAAGTATTTTAGAGGAGAGTTGCCACCAGATTGTACCTTTTGTTAACTCATAAAAAAATAAAATATCACAATAAACATTATGCAAAGTGTGGAATTACTATAACCATAAAAATAATAATGGAATATTACGATATCAAAAATAAAAAAATAAGTTCGGGTGCAACCGAACATTTTGTATTCCTGCAACTTGCAAGGATCAAAAGTCAGGGAAATATTTCAAAGTCTAAATCGTCAACCAGAGGAACGAAATTTTATATTTATTATGTCAAGTTTCGTGAAGATACTACGTCAAATGCAAAAGTTTTCCATACAAGAACTTTTTTCC
This sequence comes from Bactrocera zonata, assembly GCA_037783105.1. NCBI lineage: Eukaryota > Metazoa > Arthropoda > Insecta > Diptera > Tephritidae > Bactrocera > Bactrocera zonata. The sequence continues at coordinate 406,256 of JBAWJQ010005939.1, read as the reverse complement.
AATCGTTCAGTTTGTACGGCAGCTATACGCTATAGCTAACCGATCCAAACAATTTCTTCGGAGATTTCATTGTTGCCTTAGAAAATAATCTATACCAAATTTCGAGATTATATCTTGTCAAATGTGAAAGTTTTCCATACAAGAGCTTGATTCCGATTGTTCAGTTTGTATGGCAGTTATTTGCTATAGTAACCTGATCTGAACAATTTCTTTGGAGATTACATTGTTGCCCTAGAAAATAACCTGTGCCAACTTTTGTGAAGATACATTGTCAAATGTGAAAGTTTTCCATACAAGATTTTGATTCCGATCGTTCAGTTTGTATGGCAGCTATATGTTATAGTGGTTCGATATCGGCAGTTCCGACAAATGAGCAGCTTCTTGCAGAGAAAATGGCGTTTACAAAATTTCAAAACGATATCTTAAAAACTGTGGGACTAGTTCGTATATATACAGACGGACGGACAGACAAACAGGCGGACATGGCTAAATCGACTCAGCTCAACATACTGATCATTTATATATATACTTTATAGGGTCTCCGACGTTTCCTTCTGGGTGTTACAAACTTCGTGACAAACTTAATATACACTGTTCAGGGTATAAAAATTAAATCATTATATATAGTATAAGAGAATTGGGGTGTTACTCACATATGGACTACATCTAATTTTTCTCTTTTGGACACAAAAATACACTGTTATATTATATTGGCCGATATATGCGGCAAAAAATCACCCAGAAGTTCAAAAATCTTTATATTAAGTATATGATAGCTTGATTTAACCCATTTTTGGCATACAGACATACCATTGACAGGGAAATTATCTCTGAATTTCAACTATATGTCTCACACATTGATCGATATTTTCGATTAAAAATCAGCCATAGGTACTGGAGTCAAAAAAAGATTTGAAATCGACGAAAAGGTTGTGTGTCGATCCTCTTTTCACTGGTTTCTTTCCAAGATTTGATGCGTGGTGAATATTTGGTGATTTTTCAGACCTGAAACCACACTAATAACGTTCAATCAGTTTGTTGTCGGTGGGCCTTAGTCTCTCACACAGTATGTTCGATAGAACCTTATAAGCGATTTTGAAGAGGCTTATCTCCCGGTAATTGGCGCAGATTGTGGGATCAACCTCTTTATGGATTGGGCAGAGCACACTTAATTTCCAATCGCTGATCATTCTTTCGTCTGACCATATTCTACAAGGAAGCTGATGCATTCTCCTTATCTGTTCTTCGCCGACGTATTTGAATAGCTTGGCCGGTCTATCGGTTCTCGTCACTTTGTTGTACTTCAGACGGGTAATTGCTATTCGAACTTGTTCATGTTCGGGCAATAGAACGTCTACTCCTTCGTCATCGATTAGGGAATCGGATTCACCAACTTCTGATGTTATGCAGGTTGGAGAAATGTTCCCCCCATAATTTCAGTATGCTCTGGGCATCAGTCACTAGATCACTTCAGGGGGTTCTATAAAAGTATACTCCGGTCTTGAAACCTTCTGTTAGCAGTCTGCTTTCTCTTCACAGCGACATGGCACTTCTTATAGTACCAGTTGTTCTTTTGCATGTTTCCTTATGGAGGCTAAATTTACCAACAGTTGTGCCAAAGATACCTTCTCTGCCCAACCTCGCGTTAAAATTACGAAACAAAATTTGGATATCGTGGTGTGGGCAACACTCAAAAGTACGCTGCAAGCGATCAAAGAAGACGCCTTTGGTCACACCGTTATTTTCTTCCGTCGGAGCGTGGGCGCAAATCAGCGGTATATTGAAGAACTTCGCTTTGAATCGGATTGTGATTAGACGTTCATCCACCGGGTTGAACGCAAGGACTCAGAGGCGGAGGCTCTCTCCCTCCACGAATTCTATCCCGAATTTTCGCTGCTTTATATGGTCACTGTAGTAAATGCCACAAGGCGGCACAAGTCTCAGTCTTCCCGACCATCGCACTTCTTGGACGGCGGTAATGTCAGCCTTTACTCTTACGAAGACACCAACCAGCAAGGCAGTGGCACCTTCCTAATTAAGGGACCGGACATTCAAGGTGCATGCCCTTAAATCGTAATCCTTATTGAGTTTGGAGTGGTTGTCATCAAAACGGAGAATACTTTGTCTAAAACCGGAAGTCGTGAGCTGCTTGAGACATATGCAAAGAATCGTCCTGGCCACTACTCAGTGAATGGCGCTCAAAGGACTTTTCTTTCTGGCGTGAACTTCTACACATGGCTCCATCTGCATATGTGTCCAAAAGTTTTTGATAGCCAATCTAGAGAAGCTGTCATGATTTCTTCTTTCCACCCGCTGCACAAGCTACTCTAATGATTTAGGTCGTTGACCAATTGAAGACCCTAATTCTGACTTCCTAACCCTAACTACATGTCAGTCGGTGATATTAGAGTACCAAATCCTTATTTTGGTTAAGCGTAGCCAAACATGAACTTTTCCTGAATGATTCACTGATCGCAAGAGTAGCTTACCGGCTTTAGTGGACAAAACACGCTGAATTGTGTTGGTCATCCAAAGCGAGGACTTGTCTTTGAAGACCACTTGACTCCAAATATTATCTACATATTGAGCTGGTCATTGCTGAAGTTTTTTATTTGTTTTGCAATTAGTAAAGATTTGGTTCTAAAATTCCCTCAATCGGTTCCTTATTGTATTTAGAAATACAATTACATATGTATTTTCAGGCCAATATTTGTTTTGCTGCTTTCAAGGATATGGCTGGATTAACTTTAGTCAAAATTTTGGAAAATCAAGAATTACTTCATTTTAAAATTATGTCATACGAGAAGGCGGATTGCTTTCTTGTTGAACGTTTTTAAGAGTAAATCCATTTCTCCGACTCAAGCGCTACATTATAAAGAATGATTAAACAAGTTGTATGGTATTAACAAGAAAATTCATTAATGTCACATATTTTTTTTAAATTATTTCCATGCTTTCTCAAAACCGAGTTCTAATAACAATAAAAAGAAAAACTTCAATTTAAAGAGCTTTAGGCAGAAACCGACAACCTTCCGTGTTTGTTGAAAATCGTGTAAGAGCCAGACCGAACTTTTTTGGTTTATCGAAGTAAAAATTAATATATGTACTTATATAACGCAGTTGATTCCATATAAGAACCATTGATTGCACAAGAAATTTCAGACAGATAAACTTTAATGTTCCCGAAATGCCGATGCACATATTTTAGGCCAGAGATGGGCAAATGAAATGTATGGATGTATTGGTAACCGCGAGCGTAAAGTGGCTATCATGGGACAAAGAACATTTGCAGTCAGTTGATTAACAAACAACAGCGAAGCAACATCGTGCGCCGCTTGATTGTTTTATGATACTATTTATGCACGTACCTATATGTGTTTGTTCAAAATGAATGACAAATATTGCTTTATGATTTCCGATTTAGAAATTTATCGAATGCAATTTTAATAAGAAACTGTCACAAAAGTATAGAATTAATGTAGGCATTCAAAATAATTAAAATAAAAAAAAAAATTAATTTTTTTGGGGCGCCCAGAAACAACCCCGTTTTGACTAAAAGCTTTATGTAAGTGAATAAATTTCAAAGCGAAGGTGTTTTTGGCAAGCCTTATTTTTAAGCATGATTTCTCGAGAACTTCACAATTTCAACTTTATCTTAAAATTTCTGCTATCTAGTTTGCTAGTAACAGTAGTCAAATCCACCAAAGGTATCTGAAATTATAACATTTTATTTATGTTATACATTTCAAATGGAGCAAAAATATACTAGGGCATAAAAAAACATCAACATACCGACTACCTATGTTACCTCGTTGCTGTCTGCAGCGCAACTGGCAGGAAAATCAATTCATTATCCCACAGTGCAAAACAGTTTTTTTCGCTCTCAATAGCGACTGAAATAAAAGCGTAAGAATACGTGTGCTAAGAGTAACTGCTCATGTGAGTCAAAACGCCCATGTATGTTCTAGGCATAGACCTAATTAGGCTACCGAAAGTGTTCTGTGGAACAGAATACCAGACCTTTGTACCTTCTCTCAGAATTCTGCCTTATTTTTTGGTTTAAGGAGTGCAATATTTTCCTTAACAATTTTTCGTAAGTTTTTGATGAGATTCAGATCTGCTGATTATTCTGGCCAAGCCATAACGCTAGCACCATGATCTGAAAACCATTTTTCGCAAAACTCGAAGTATGTTTCAGGTCGCTCTCTTGTTGGAATTGCCAAAAAGGAAGGCGAATTCTATTCAGCATTTGGGAGTATGACCATATCTAAAACTTAACGTACATATGGCAGTCTATGTTTTCTGTATTCACAATATAGGTCCCGGAACACAATATGAGAAACATTACTTAACCATTATATTGCCTCCACGGGTTTTGAAGGACCTAGTCGTGTAGCGGACGCACATTTCTTTGTTTTTTGGGCGTCGGACTCACGCGAAAATATCATTTCCCATCATATTAATTTTGCATTGAGACCATAAAATGTCGAACAATTCTTTCTTAATTTTTAGCTCCGCATTCACATGTTAAGGACGCGAAACAATAACGCATATTGTGGTCAGACGAATCCAAAGTTGAGTTATTTGGTAGTATAGGATCTAGGAACTTTATTCGACGTCCCCCTAACTCAGAATATAATCCCCGGTTTACCACAAAAACCGTTATACTTGACGATGCCAAATCATGGTATGCGGTTGTTTTTAAACATTGTGGTGTTGGTCCAATGCACTTAATTGAAGGCATCATGGACCAAAGGGTATATGTCAAAATATTCGATAAGGTAATGGTATGTGGTACCTCACGGAATATGCCATTGATATGGGTATATTAATAGGATAATGACCCTAAACGTACCAGCAAATGCGCAAAAAAATGGTTTAGGGTCAATGGAGTTGAGGTCATGTGGTTACCTGCTCAGTCTCCTGATCTCAATCCCATTGAAAACCTATGGACAGATATCAACAAGAACGAAGCTGAAGAGAAACCAACCAATTCGAGAGATTTATGGCAAGTAGTGCAAGAGGCTTGGAAAAGAATACCAATAAAACGTTGCCAGGATCTCATAGACTCCATGCCTCGGAGATGTGGTGCTGTATTAAAAAATCGAGGTTATTCAACGAAATATTAATTATTTTAATATTCTGTGAAACTTTGGAAGCATTATATATTAAAATTATAGAACGGCCTCTTATTATGTAAAATACTCCTATTTTTTTGTGGAACTTGTTTTTTAGTTTACTTGATATAAACTGCGATATAAATTTTTGTTTATGTTTAATTGAACTAGATTGAATCTGGAAATATTATAGGTCTTTACCAAATTACATTATGCAAAAATTTAAAAAAAAATACAACATTTTTTTTTAATGAAAATTAACAATTCGTTTTTACCATGTGGTCACTCCTATTTTTTTGTGGACAACTGTATATCACAGTAGTTTTTCTTGTTAACTTAGGAACTAATATTATGGGTGTTAATATTAAAAAATAAATACTGTTTAAATTAGTTGACAACATGTTCTTAGAGAATATTGTCTTCTGATTTCAGAAATTCTGGCATGGTTGAATTCGCTTTACAAGAAACATGGTCCTGTTTTTCGCATATGGTTTGGTAAGGACCTCATGGTCTTCTTTTCCGATCCAGAAGACGTCAGGCAAATACTAAGTAATAACAAATTGTTGAAAAAGTCCAAAAATTACGAACTCACCGAAGTATGGCTTGGCAAGGGACTCCTAACTAGTGCCAACGAAGCCTGGCAACGTCGCCGAAAATTACTCACACCCGCTTTTCATTTCCGCATACTGGGCGAATTCAAGGAACCCATGGAGGATAACTGTCAAATTCTCATCAGCAAATTGCGCGAGAAGGCAAACGGCGAGCAGTTCGATATATATCCATATATAACGTTATTCGCTTTGGATGCTATTTCAGAGACGGCGATGGGCTTAAAGAAAAATGCACAGCTGCAGAGCGAGTCGGAATACGTGAAGGCTGTGCAGACGTATGTGAAGAATTTAAAAACCAATCTCTAGAAATGGCTTATTTTCCCTTCATTTCCATTCCAGCATTTGTCGCGTCTTGCACAAGCGATCCTTCTCATTTTGGCACCGCTTTGATTTGATTTATCGCTTCACCGATGCATACAAAGAGCGCTTCGAAGCACTAAAGGTACTGCATGGCGAAACCAATCGTATGATCAAGTTGCGTCGTCAAATGCTGCAGGACACCAACATACATAATATGACAGACGCTGAGAAATGCGATGAAGTCGGCGGTAAACGGCGTCTTGCCTTCCTCGATATGCTTCTGATATCGCAGCTAGAAGGTGGCGGTCTAACGGATCTTGAAATACGCGAAGAAGTCGACACTTTCTTGTTTGAGGGTCATGACACCACGAGCTCGGCCATGGCCTTTTGTATTTATCTGCTCTCTCAGCATGAGGACATACAGCAGCGCGCTTACGAAGAGGCCGTGGCAATGCAGGGACGTGAAAAGGAAACCATGCGTTACTTGGAGGCGGTGATAAAAGAAACGCTACGCATATATCCTTCAGTACCATTCTACTCACGCAAAACGCAAGAAGACTTACAAATCGGTATTATAACAGTGCCAAAGGGTGTCGCCATCAGCGTACTGGCCTACATGGTACATCGCGATGAAAATAATTATCCAGAACCTGAAAAATTCAACCCGGAACGATTTTTGGTCACCGACAGAGAGTTGCATCCATTCGCTTTCGTAGCGTTTAGTGCAGGACCAAGGAATTGCATTGGTAAATGAAATTAAAATATTTTATTACATTTTCAGTTCTGTAATAACTCATTATTGCTCGCTTCTAGGTCAAAAGTTCGCTATGCTGGAGTTAAAGCTTGCGCTATCGTCTCTTTTGCGAAGTTACGAATTGTTGCCAGTGAAGGATTTCGTACCCAATCCGTTGGCAGAGTTGGTGATGAAAAGTGGAAATGGCATACAGATACGTATGCGGCCTCGGAAATAAGAACCGTTACCAGTTTTTAATGCATTTATTGATTTTTACCGCCTTGTGTTATTGTTTTTTAGTTGTTTCAAAATGTGTTCTAAATAAATATTTTTATACTATTGCATCTGGTTTCTGGAGAGTGTTATATTTTTATTCACTTAACGGTTGTACATATCACTTAAAACTAAACGAGATAGATATAGAGCTATATATACATATATAAATGATCAGGATGACGAGAAAAGTTGAAATTTGTTTGGCCATCCGTCCATTCGTGCAAGCTGTAACTTGAGTAATTGAGATATCTTGCTGAAACTTGGTATGCAGGTTCCTCAGTACAAAACAAATTTCGAGTTCGTAGATGTAGTAGCAAGGGGCACCAGTGGATAAAAAATTTTGAAAAAGTGGGTGTGGCCCCACTCTCTTTTATGTTTAATGTGCATATCTCCTAAACCACTAAAGCTACAACAACCACATTCGTCTAACACGAATATTACAGGAACTCCTACCGATAATGCGAAAATGGATGTAATCGGATGAAAACCCCGTTCATTCCTTATATAACGGTACTGTTCAAAACTACTACGCTATAAATCGATAAATATACATATGCGCCAGAAACTTAAAAATTTGCCGCCGAGATGATGTGACAAGGCTTTAGAGGGGTCGGGGTAAAATTAGGCGATGGGCGTGGCACCGCGCGCTTTTTGTTGAAATCCTATATCTCAAGACCCCACTAATTTATTTCGACAAAATTTGTACGTGGCATTATTTTTATATTTCTAAGTCACATCGGACAATAACAACGCCTACTAGCAGGAACAATGTCTTTGATATGTGCCGCCTTGTGACCAAAAATTTTTCAAATCTAATAAAAACTATTCAAGCCCCCTCAATGTTCAAATTCAGGGACAGTACTTCTCTTATAATAGCATGTCTGTATGTTAAAAATGGGTTGAGTCGAACCAATATTTCTTTTAGTCCCCATATACTTATTATAAAGATTTTCGAACTCCTGGGTGACTATGTACCGCATATATCGGCCAATATGTGAGTTATCCGAATGAAAATAAAAAATCATAGTTTACTCATAGCAGCATATCTAATCAGTATTTTCGAACATCCGGGAGACTTTACACTAAATGATTAGTTGTTTAGAAAGTGACATGTAATATCATTTGTTATTGGAAAAAATAGATTGAATTTGGTCGATACTACCCCAACTTCCATATACTACATATAATAGTTCTCGTTTTTCTAACAAACCTTGTATGTCTGTCAGTATAGGAGTTATATAAAGTATTTGTACATATTGTATATATAAAAGTGCTTCGATTTCGATCCTCTGATTGACAGATTGATTTAAACCTCAAGGTATGTATTTATCTAGCTTTCATTCCTGCAAGTTTCGGGTTGCAGCTAAGTTCGCTCTTGCCTACTTGTTTATTAATCGTATGATCTGACAGACTCCCTCAATATGAAATGCAAACTTTTCTTTATACCTTGAACAGGGTATATTGATTTTGCCACGATATTTCTAACACCCAAAAGGAAACGGCGTGGATCCTATAAAGTATAGATTAGTAAACCAATATAAATGAAAAAATTTACATGCTAAGTCAATTTAGTCATGTTCGTCCGCTGCAAGCTTTTCGGAACCCACAATATTAACAACTAGCATATAGTTTCCATATAACAAGGTAACTTCAAAAAATTTGGCGGAGATTCCTAAGCGATGTTAACTATCTTTTTTGTTTTTAAATATACATAAATGTTACTGGCACTTTATACGTATAAGTATATTAATGAGTTCACCGAGTCAAACTCAATACGTAGAAGTTTTTCTTTAAAAAAACACTATTAAACACTATGTAGACTCTATGTGCGACCCTATTTCTACTAATATCATACTATCTATTTTTTCATAGCGGTCGCTACTTGACAGTTAATGACAAAGCGTTGCAGTACAACCGACTTAAAGCTTATAGAGTTTTGAAAAGCTTAAATCGTATATATTATTTGTTTCTTTTCAAGTACTAGTGGTTTTGCAATTTTTTTCTGAAGTGCAATTTGTTGATCTAATCGAGCAGGTACAAGCTTTCATAAGAGTGTACAGCTGCTTGCGTATGCTGATGATATTGATATTTTCGGCCTCAACACCCGCGCCGTTAGTTCTGCTTTCTCCAGACTGAACAAGGAAGCAACTCAAATGGGTCTGGCAGTGAACAAGGGCAAGACGAAATATCTCCTGTCATCAAACAAGCAGTCGTCGCACTCCCGACTTGGCACTCACGTCACTGTTAACAGTCATAACTTTGAAGTTGTAGAGAATTTCGCCTATCTTGGAACCAGTGTAAACACAACCAACAATGTCAGCCTGGAAATCCAACGCAGGATAACTCTTGCCAACAGGTGCTACTTCGGACTGAGTAGGCAATGGAGAAGTAAAGTCCTCTCTCGACGAACAAATACCAAACTCTATAAGTCGCTCATAATTCCCGTCCTGCTATATGGTGCAGAGGCTTGGACGATGACAACAACTGATGAGTTGACGTTGCGAGTTTTCGAGAGAAAGGTTCTGCGAAAGATTTATGGTCCTTTGCGCGTTGGCCACGGCGAATATCGCATTCGATGGAACGATGAGCTGTACGAGATATACGACGACATTGACATAGTTCAGCGAATTAAAAGACAGCGGCTACGCTGGCGATGTCATGTTGTCCGAATGGACGAAAACATTCCAGCTCTGAAAGTATTCGACGCTGTACCCGCCGGGGGAAGCAGAGGAAGAGGAAGAGCTCCACTGCGTTGGAAAGACCAAGTGGAGAAGGACCTGCCCTCGCTTGGAATATCCAATTGGCGCCACGTAGCGAAAAGAAGAAACGACTGGCGCGCTGTTGTTAACTCGGCTATAATCGCGTAAGCGGTGTTTACGCCAGTAAAGAAGAAGAAGAATTTGTTCAACAAAACCATAAAAGAAGTATTAGTGAAATAAGCAAGTGCCGGTAAATTTAAATTTGCACTTTCCTACCGGGTCATGTAATGTAAAAATGATAAATGAATTCATTGCATACTTTTAGGTTGAAGATCTACAGTTGTGTTCAGTAAGTAAGAGAAGCTTAAATAATTTGGCTTGTTTTGACTTTTTGGTAAATATTTTAGTTCTGCCTCACCAATTGAAATGATTAAGTTTTATATATAAAATGAACGTCGAAAAACGCAAATTTCGAAAATCTGAGGTGTTCCTCTAGGGTCCGTTGCTTCAAACGCTACTCGAAGGCAACCAATGGTCTGGGGAGCTTAGAGGAATTATGTTTCCAATTGTCCCAGAGCAGGTCAATTCGTCGGTCCTTTCCTTTCCTTCTATTTCTGTATGACTGGGTACTCAAATGATAATAACTGAGTTACCTATTGAGAGTAAAGTAATTGCCTGGTTGCACAACCTAACGCAGTGAAACTTTTTATTGGCGTTACGGATAGCTTCAAAAGCCGCTTGGCTGTCCAGAAAAAATATCTTCTAATCCTATTTTATCCTTTGATCAGCCGGTGAATATGTAGATTTCGCTGTTGAAACTGTCGATTAAATAATCATTGGTTTATTCTTCTCTACTGCGGGAATGAAAACATTGTTTTAAACTCCTCATGAATCTCCTTTTCTCGGTCGCATTGCCAATTCATTAACAACGACGAGTATGATATGATGTCCGCAGTGACACCGTGACACCGAGTCTGGCTCCAATCACCGAACTTAATGAGACTGCTGGCCATGAGCATTGCATCATACTTCACTTGAATCTGTATTCGCCGGATATTGAGGTTAACCTCCAGAGGCTTTGTCGATGTAATTTTCTTTGCGACTGTAATTCCCAGCAAGCAAACCCGCTGCACGTGTTCTAGGGATTGAATGCAGTATTTTTTCGATAATCCCATTTACCACAGCACCACACCATATGTTAGTATGGAATGGATGACACTTGGGTAGAGTCATTGGGCCACGTGAGGTAGTTACCTATACTAAGGGCAATGACTCTTCTGCAGGAGTTCCAGATTCGAAGGGGTTTGAAAGTTCTCTATGTGTTCTTTTGAGCTTATTTTTTAAGTAGAATAACTCCAATATATTTTACAGCGGTCGAGAATATCATAGTTCTAAGAGAGAGGCGATTGAATTGCGAAAATTTTGTCCTTCTTTTGAAAAGTCAGATTTTTTTCGATATCGACTTTAAATAAGTTTTAATCAGTTTTACATAAAAAGTATAAGACATTGAGATTAAAAATGATAAAAGCGAAGCATTCTTCTAATAAGAAATTATCGTACTTATTTTCAAACGATTTTTTTCCACCACTTCCCAAAGAATTCTCCTTAAATTCGAAAATAACATGTAGCTTAAGGGGGTATTCTAGTCTAGAAATTAAAAAAAAATCGAAATTTTTTTTTAAATTTTCAAAGTTTAACTATTCAAGAATATGTATACAAGAGGATTTTTCAAAATTCAAATTATTTTCGGAGATATAGGCATTTTTCTGACCCGCTATCCAAACTGGTTAGGCCGGAACGCGAAACTTTAAACGCGTTTTTCTCAAAACTGACTTTTTCGGAACGATGCCCACGATTTCTCAGGTTCTACTGGACCGATTTACTTGAAATTTTTATAGAGTCTTCTTTATAAGCTTGTCTATGGTTGGGACTAGCCCCATCCCCAAATCTTTATTCCTATTATTTTTAAAAAATTCGAAATAGTCAGAAAAAGTGATCCGAAATAATTTTTTTTTGGGAAAAATTTTTTCCACTTTTCCGCAGTTCCGGCCATTGCGACATTATTCTAGATTATTAACCTTTCTTTCTTTTTGGTTTCAGACAACTAAGAGGGTTGAAATCTTGGGTATGGTCACGTGGAAATTTTTAGAGACCCCCCACTTCGTCAGCTCATAATTTTTGATTACCCCTTAACTAAAAACAGAACCACCTTCATATAAAAGCGTCATGCACTTCAGTCTTCTTCGCCGATCCAAATGGACGCACAGCCAACCCGCAATATGGAAACCGCTCTTGTCGCGCATTGTGTACGCCCTAATTTTTCGTTAATGCTAACATAAAAGCGCGATATTTTAATATGCAAATGGCGTTTCAAATATTTTGTAAAATGCACAGCAAATGTCGGCAAGAAATGCAATCAATATTGCCAGCAGCAGTCAACGGTAGCGACAAAAAATAACCGGTGGGCCGAAATTCAAGGTTGCCATTCGCCACGCAAGAAAACCCGAGCGGTTGCTTGCAAAAATGTAACTGTATGAAATTGTAAGTGCGCGTATGAGTAGAGTGCAAAGTCATCGGTCTTTGTATTGGCAAAACCGATGCCTAAGCGTGCGAATTACCAAAGCCTTAGGACTGCACTTCAAACGCCAAACAGAACCGTTGCGTATAAACAATATTATTAGCTAGAAAATACTTACAAACAGCTATTTTTTGGCACTTGAACATTTCGTTAGCATATGAGTAAGTAGCAGTCAACTGCTGAAGCGCCGCTGACGGGAGCGTTGCGCATAAAAACGTGCCACCCTCAAACTCTGCCATATTTGTCACGTATCTACATAAGTACCCACAAGTATATATGTATGTACATAGGTACGACGAGTTTATATGGGAACCTAAAATTACCAGTACACACGTCAGTCTAACAAAACAGCCAAATACCTCATTGTGGAAATTATTGCGTTGCATAAATTTTTAAATTAGTACGCTGACTTTTACCTTATTTGCTAATAGTTTAACTTTTGCGTGCATACCCGCATACGAATATGCCGTTAAGTATGTAACAAAGTAGGTGGGTAATACAAAAAGTCTATCTATTCAATTCGTAGTTTTTGTTGTATATAATTTATTATATAATATTAACTAAGATAGCTTAAGTTAAGTCAAGAGATCGATACTAATAAGGATCTCAATTGGACAATTTAGCACGTTGGTCTGTTGAGCTACCTAAGCTTCTATAACGGGTTTTTCAATAACAGCACTACAAAACGCTTTAAATAAAACAAAAACGGTTTGGGATATCAATGAAATTCTTTATTTCAGTGAAAGTACATTTGATGCTATTATGTATGGAACTCGATTTCTGTCGCATGGCCACCATGGGCACGCTTGTAGAAATCTAGACACTGAACCCAATTTTCAACGGTTCTCAAGCATAAATCTTAAGGCCAATTGACTGGACCATTTCTTAAGATTCGGTGAACAAACTTTCAATAAATGCAATTGTGACTCATGGAGTACGTGTGGACCTGAAAATAACGCATATTTTGCTTATTGACGAATCCATTTAGCCGAAAATGAGCCTCATCGCTGGAGATGATTTTTCGATGAAAATCCGGATCATTTTCAACTTGTTGCTCAGCCCAATTCACGAATATAAAACGTTTCTGGTGGTCAAGTGGCTTCAGTTTCCGCGTCAGTTTGATCTTATATAGATGTTGATCAAGGTTTTTTCGCCAAATACGCCACAATGACCCCACAGAGATTCAAAATACTTGAGTACGACGTTGAAAAGACTGATTTGGGTCTTCTGATGTGTTAGCGGCAGTAATATTGCCGACACTACAGGCACTTCTTTGTCTCATTGGCATGAGAACATTTTGTACTGCGCCTGTGGATTCAAAATTTTCCTCCATGTGCTCGATTGTTGATCTGACAGCATGATTATGACGACCATAAATAAATTTTAATAAGTTCGACTAATTGTTGGGACGTATGTATAGTATATCTTCCTATGATGAAATGGCAAACCTTACTGAAGAAAAATGTCAAAAGAGCGGAAAAAATATGGCGTCGTTTCGGTCTACTTTTTAGCGTCCTAATTGAAGAACCCATTCGCTCGTACAGTTAAAATTTGATTACCTGGTTCGTGCAACGGTACTACTAACTAGCGAAATATTTGCGTTAATGGGTTATGTAACTAAAATAACTAATACTAATAAGCAAAAAATGTTATCTTCTACTGCAAAAAAGTGAGTTTAAAAGACTTAAGAAACAAACGTGTTTCTGTCAAATCTGAACCAGTCCTTTCAATTCACTTGGATTATTTATTTATTTATTTATTTAGTTAAGTCTATGAACACTAATTCCTACAGACTAATGGAGAATTAAATTACAGTTACATAAGTAGATAACTTAAGCTAAAAACCAGAATTGAGGGTATTGATGAAGGATACTCAAGAGTGAGAAAAATCTAGAAGAACTTTCTCGGAAACCGAGTTAAACTCACGCATAGCACGCTTGAAAGGAGCATATACAGCAAAATTAGTAATTTCCTTTTTATAATAAAATGGGGATATAGATCTGAGACAACGCTGAGGAATAATTGAAGTTAATTTTCCATAATAATTAGAGACAGTCAATATCTCCATTAATTACATTGAAAACAAATGAAAGGCAGAGAACGGACCGTAGATTTTCCAGTAATTTAAGCTCTAAAAGCAATAAGCGAGATGTAGACGATGGTATTAGGTCATCGAACTTTAAGGAGCGGAGAGCAAATTTAAGAAAAATCTTTTGAACACGCTCGATCCTATTAATTGACGAAATGCATTGTGGTCTCCAAAGAACACTGCGTACTCCAAAATGGACCGAACAAAACGTCATATACGAGTACAGTAATTTTAACGTGTAGGGGTCGGAAAATTTTAAAGCATTTCGACGGACAAAGCCAAGCACTGAGAATGATTTAGAAGTGATGTAGTTGATGTGATTACTGAAAGAAAATCTGTTGTCAAAGATTACCCCAAGATCTTTGATTTCAGTAGCACATTTTAGGACGTAATAAGAAATATTGTAACTTGAAGATAAGATGTTCCGTCACCTACCATAAGAGATCTGAGAGCATTTATGTAGATTCAGAAGAAGCTACGATTTCAGGCACCAATCATAAAAAGTATCAATATCACATTGAAGTTTGAGTACATCTTGTGAGTTTTTGATTATTGCAAACATTTTTAAGACATCTGCATATAACAGAAAGTTAGCGAAAGAGAAGCAACAGGCGATGTCATTGATAAACAGCACAAAGAGAAGTGGACCCAAAACGCTTCCTTGTGGCACTCCCGATGACGCAATGAATGAATCAGATGACACTCCATCGACACTGACAACGCATCGTCTATTGTGTAAATATGATTTAATCCACTGCAAGAAGACCGAGTAAAATCCTAAAGATGATAATTTTTTAATTAGAATATTGTGTGAAGTTTTATCAAAGGCTTTAGAGAAATCTGTGTAGACGCAATCTACCTGAAATCCAGCGGAGAATGCAGACATAAAATAATCATCGCTAAAAACCGCTAAGTTTGACACAGTGGAGCGTCCCGAGACAAACCCATGCTGATTGACATTAATTATTGATTTTACTACAAAAAAATAATTTATTTTTAACAGAGCACTCCAAAATTTTCGAAATAGTAGAAAGTTTAGAAATAGGCCTGTAATTGGAGACTACATCCTTTCTGCCACCTTTGAGAATAGCGGTAATGCATGCCAATTTCCAGTCAGAAATAAAATTCCCAGAGGAGAGAGACTTATTAAACATAAGCATGAGAGGATATACCAAGGCAGACAATGTTTTATAAGTACAGGCGGAAGCCCATCCAAATCCAATTTGGAAGACGACTGAATATCACCAATAGCCTTAACAATATCATCCTGTCAAAGACACAGTGAGCCAAAATTTATGGATGGGAAATTATTAGCCGAAAAAGTGGAACTAATACCAGGATTTGGATATTTACTAGTTTTGAAATATTAAGTTTTACTGATTTGGAGTAAAATCGTATTTAATTACAAAAATAAACAGTGAACTCTAATTAAAAATTGTCAGTGTGTCAACATTATGTTGAAGAAACATTGAAGTGTGTATATGTATGTATATACAGTGGTGGCTCGCTATATGTGATAATGCTTTTTACTTTTATCCTTTATATAGCGCTCAAAATTTAAATTAATACTGTAGCCATTTTGAATACTAAAAAAATTCTGTAAAATGCTACTCGATCACTGCAACGAAATCGTGTTGTGTAACACAATACCGTCACGCTCGCTGTATACGTAGCGCATTACCGGCATGGTCAAACAGTTACGAGTAACAAATGCTTCCTGAATTATTCAGAGTAATACTCTGAAAACTTAATTGACAAAATGAGGATGTTGCAAGCTGTACATAAAATTTAAGGCAAACAAATTTAAAAATATTATATGTTACGGGAGGATGGAGCAAGCAAAGAAAGTTCTCTGAGCGCCATTCACTTGGGAGTGACCAAAACCATTATTTTATATATGGCTCAAGGAGCTGGCGAGTTCCGGGCTTAGATCAAGTACCCTCTAAGTAACCTTAAACATCCGGTTGAAGACGAAATATCGGCTCCCCAGGGTTGTGTGCTGTAATTGGGACCCACCATGTAAAAACAGTACCAATGAAAAGAAGAAAACAGCCTCGAATGAGAGCCCGCCCTTTTGATAACGACCATTGCAAATGTATATATTAAGGATTACAATTCGAAAGTGCTACTGCCCAGCTGGTTGATGTTCTCGTTAGAATAAAGGCTGACATCACCGCCTTCTAAGAAATGCGATGGACGAGACAGGGACTGAGCCGTGTAGGTTATTGTGGCATTTACTACACGTACAGTGGACATTTAAAGGAGGTCAAATAAGGTGTGGTGTTCGTGATGAGAGAGAGACTCCAGCGCCGAGTACTGGCATTCACACCAGTGGATGAACGTCTAGCCACAATCAGCATCAAAGCGAGGTTCTTCAACATATCGCTGACTTTCACCCACACCCCGAAGAAAGAGAAGGACGAAGTGATCGTAGATGTCTTCTATGAGCTCTTGGAGCGCACCTATGAGAGCTCCCCCGCCACGATGTCAAGATCATGTTTGGTGACTTTAACGCCAGGGTGGGCAAAGAAGGTATATTTGACACAACAGTCGGTAAGTTGAGCCTTCATGAAGAAACATCCCCAAACATCTCCGGACCGAAAAACCATCAACCACATCGAATATGCTGTGATAGACAGAAGATACGTCTCCAATGCTTTAGACGTGCGTAAGCTCCGAGGTCCAAGCATTGACTCAGACCACTAAGTACACACCCGCCTGTGCAGCAAAAAACGATCGTCAACGAACGCAGGGAATGTCATAAAAAGGGAATGAGTACGGGTATTCTTATGAATATTTCTTGCCCATATTTACACATACATATGTGACCTGGTCTACGAAAAGGGAGCTAACGTGCGAAAAAAAAAAATGATTTTTTGACAAATAAGCTCCCTTTCCGTAGACCAGGTCACATATGTATTTTCTGTAGAATCGATAACTTCTGTATCGCACCTCAGTTATCACAAACTAATTATTAGTTAATGCGAGTATAATTCCGAGAGTGTAACAATCCCAAAAAAACTTGATGGCGATAGTTAAGAGTCAGGTTTTTTTGTCTATTATAGCAGCAACATTATCACAGTTGAGCTTAAATTGTTTAAATATTTAAACTAACACTAAAATGTATAAAAAATTATGCAGCGGTTTCAACACACATACATATGTACGTGCCCACATGTGCCATTAAAACTGAAATAAATTGCTTTGTGGTTGCATTGTGTACAAGCATACATTCAATGCCAATGCTAAAGCCGACACACATACATATTTGCTTATAATGACACTCACTGCCCAAAGATGCACGTGAAAATGCGCGTGCGTGTGCTTCCGATGCAACTGATTAGGTCACGAATGCAAATAGGAAACTATGCAACGGCAACACATTAACCAGTTTGCCGATGTTTGATTATTTATTTAAAGGGGTCACTGCGTGACCTTGTGGAAAACTATACGTAATAGCTTATAGGCAAGTTTTTTTCACGCCAACTTGTGCTATTTGGTACTCTGCTTGGTTGTCAGGTGAGATAGTCAATATATGTAAATACCAATGGTTAATTTGCTATACAACTGTTTAATGGGTAATACATAACTACATACATATGTAGATGCGAGTACCAGCCGAAGCGATGCATATTTGATGTAAAACTTCATATTTTCGTTTTTAATTTTCACATGTGCAGGATTCACTTAGAAGTCTCTCTGATTTTCAGATGAATTTCGACCTTATAGTTTTGCTATTCCGTTTCATCGCTGCGCTCAAACGGTTTGGTGCTCTCAATGAAACTACTTATATCCATTATACGTTTTGTGAACAACTATTAAAGATGTGGTGCATATGGTGCATGCCCTCCAAAGGCCAGTGCCCTGTTACAGTAGTAGTAAGTTTGTATATGCTATTTCTGGACCCAGGTAGTAGTTCCTTTGTTCTATTCCTGCCATATTTCAGCCATATCTGCTTTGTTATCTTGCAGCTTGTTGTTGTGCTCCATTTACTCTGTGCGATTTGTTCAAAATGCATATAATACTGTGTACATTGTATTTATTTTGAAAATTCTTTATTTCTTCCAAATCAATTTCATCCCCTTCAAAGTAATCCCCTCCCGATGCAATGCACTTATGCCAACGGATTTTCCAATCTTCGAAACACTGGTTGTAGTCACTTTCCGGGATGGCCTTCAGTTCCGTCTTCGCTGCGGCTTGAATCTCCTCTATCATATAAAAACGGTGTCCCCAAAGCGGTGAACAGCCAGAAGTCGCACGGCGCCAGATCAGGTGAATACGGTGGTTGCGGAACGATATGGATTGAGTTTTTGGCGAAATGATCACGAATTACGAGGGCAGTATGGGATGGTGCATTATCGTGGTGTAAAAACCAAGAATTGTCTTTCCACAATTCCGGCCTTTTTAGGGGGATAGCGCTACGCAAACGACGCATAACGTTCAAATAATATTCCTTGTTGACTGTTTGACCGGTTGGAAGGAGTTCATAATGCACAACACCACGATAATCGAAGAAAACACTCAACATGACCCTGATTTTTGAGCGACTTTAGCGCGATTTTTTTGGTCTCGGCTCTCTTTTGGCACGATATTCGCTCGATTGATCGGTTGTTTCGGGGTCGTAAGCATAGATCCAAGTCTCATCGCCAGTTATAATGCACTTCATGACACCCTGGTGGTCGGAAAGCATCATTTCACACATTTCAACGCGACGCCTTTTTTCCAAAAAATTCAATGTTTTTGGTACCAGTCGAGATTTGACGCGCTTGAGGCCCAAAACATCCTTCAAAATAATATTGGCTGAGCCTTTCGATATTCCAACTTCATCAGCAAGGTCTCTTATTGTTAATTGACGGGTTTTCAACACCAAATCTTTGATTTGTTGAACGTGAGCTTCGTCGGTTGAGGTTGATGGTCGCCCTGGACGCACTTCGTCTTCGACACGTTCACGGCCGGCTTGGAACTCACTAAACCACTTGTAAACATTTTTTTTAAACATAGCCTCGCCACCAAAGGCTTTCTGCACCATCCTCAACGTATCCACAGCAGAAAATTGATTCTGTAAACAAAATTTAGTGCAAATTCTTTGCTCAACAAATTTCGACATCGCAAAAAGCGAAAAACTCACTTTTAGCAGCTCACAAAACGACACGTATCTCAAACACTAATGAATATTTTGACATGAAATTTTACATAAATGTGACTGAGAGTACTACCAACCTAAAAAAAAAAATAGTTCTCCAAATTCTTCGACGCGCGCAATTTAAGTTCAAATGTCACCTTATTTTTTGGGCATAGTAGTAAAGTCCTCTTTTGATCATGCCTCGCGAGCATAATATTGGCTCCGTCTCGGTTTCGTTAAAATATGCTCCTAACTTTGCTAAATCGTCTCCCTTTTCATTGTCGAAAATGTTTCTGTATCCGGGAACTTCAATTAAAGACAAGTGATCTGAGCTTAAAGCCTTCTTCCAATTGTTGACTACGTTAGAATTAAACTGTGACAAGGCAAGCAAGTATATCCTTCCATAGTTATGCAATAGAACTTCACAGGCCTTCTATATACATAGTACTTCCGCTTGGAAAATGCTGAATTAACATGTTAGGCGGATCGGAGTAGAGACAAGTTGAGTAGACCTTCCCAGCCACTGTTTATCAATTAGTTCAGAATCATGGTGACATGAGACCGAGTGTTGTGATGATAGAAAATTATTGCCTCGCGTCTATTCACAAATCCCGAGCGTTTTTCGGCAATCACTCGCTCCAATTCGGTTCGTTATTGCCGGTAGTGTAATCCATTAATAGTTTCACTTGGTTTTAGAAGCTCATCCCATCAATTATAGAGCCCTACCTTAACGTCATGAATATTCAGCTTTGTCATTAAGTTTGCTTAGTTGGCCAGGTTTCACATACGATTTTTTACGTTTATGGTTGTAGTAATGAATTCATTTTTCATTACCAGCCACTTTACTATTATTAGTAAAAGTTGAAAGGTGGGCAGTTAAACGCAGGAGTAACTTTTAAAATGAATTTTCGGCACGAGTGTAGAGTTTACAAAAATTTTAGAGTGAACATGTATTTTTGATTCTTTTGTTGTCATAATTCCTTCAGAGTAACACTTTTAATAAATATTTATTAGTAACTTTTGATAGTGGCTATGTAAAACGTGACCAATATCAAGTAAATGTTCAGTAAATATATATACAAGGTGCGTTTCAAAGTAAAAGGAACTTTTTGAATCTATGAATCTAGCACCCCCTGGAGCGCCATCTATATGTCGACATACTTTTACCGAAACGTTTCAAATTTTCTTAAATTTTTATAGTTGTTCATCTTCAAATCTTCTGTAAAATAATAAAAAGAGTTTGTTCAATAAAATTTTACAAATATTTGGCAACCTTTACAAAATACATTTAGGGGGTATTCTAGTCTAGAAGCATGAATTTCAGGTAATTTTTAAAGTGTCGTAAAAAAAGGCAATTAATATTTCTACTATCCATTTTTTTATTTGTTATTTGTTAATTTTTGAAGAGTACAGAAAAAAATTAAAAACTAAAAAAAGTAAAAAAATTCAAAAATTCAAAAATTATGAGCTGACGAAGTGGGGGGTCTCTAAAAATTTCCACGTGACCACGCCCATGATTTCAACCCTCCTAGTTATCTGAAACCAAAAAAAAACAAGATTATTAATCTAGAATAATGTCGCAATGGTCGGAGCTACGGAAAAGTGGGAAACATTTTTTTTCACAAAATGGCGACTGCCTGCAAAAAAAATGTTTTTTTTTTATCACTTTTTCTGACTATATCGAATTTTTTAAAAATAATAAAAATAAAAATTTTGGGATGGGGCTAGTTCCAACCATAGACAAGCTTATAAAGAAGGCTCTATAAAAATTTCAAGTAAATCGACCCAGTAGAACCTGAGAAATCGTGGGCATCGTTCCGAAAAAGTCAGTTTTGAGAAAAACGCGTTTAAAGTTTCACATTCCGGACGAACCAGTTTGGACGCCGGGTCTGAAAAATCTCCGAAAATAATTTGAATTTTAAAAAATCCTCTTGTACACATATTCCTGAATAGTTAAACTTTGAAAATATAAAAAAAATTTCGATTTTTTTTAATTTCTAGACTAGAATACCCCCTTTAGAATTAATATTGTTTTCATTTTAAATTACATTTTTGATTAGTTGGCAACCCTTCACAGAAAAGTGCACGCCTTTAAGAGTTACATCGCTTCATTTGCAGTTCATATTATGGCATATCGTTATCTCATGAATACATAGATGTTTTACCACTTTAACCGCTTCGTTTTCTCCTCAAAGAGCTGCTCTTTCGCCGGAACCGCCGATATGGAACATATACATATGTACATACATACATACATATGTACGTATATAGCTGCTATACACACAGAACGAACAAAGTCCTTGTATGGAACTTTTTTTCTGTGACAAGATATCTTCACGAAAATTGGCATGGGTTATTGCCGAAAGCAATCCCTGAAGAAGTCGTTCAAACCACCATAGCATATGACATCCATATAAACTGGATGATCAAAATCCAAATATTGTATGGTATCTTTTGTTGTTGTAAAGGGTATTACAGCATCAGTGCAAGCGGAAATAACGTTTTTTGTTTTTGTTTATATTTTTTATTTATACCTTGGGCTTAAAATTATATCATCATGTCAGTAAACAATTATTTTTAATTTATTAGTACCTATAAATTAGCATTAGAGCTTAAACCACGTGAATCAAACATTAAACAAGTGAATACCCCTAACATGCGAGCATACATACCTACATACACATATGCAGAAACTTACTTATGTTTGTAATATCGTAAATATTGACTAAAATTCAAGTAGATGCCGCCCTTCAACTATTTAAATACACATTATAGTATAAATAAGAAGCTGTATTTACATATCAGTACATTTAAGCAAGCTGCATCACGTCCGTACTATATTTATGTAAAGGGTGATTTTTTAAGAGCTTGATAACTTTTTTTTTAAAAAAAACGCATAAAATTTGCAAAATCTCATCGGTTCTTTATTTGAAACGTTAGATTGGTTCATGACATTTACTTTTTGAAGATAATTTCATTTAAATGTTGACCGCGGCTGCGTCTTAGGTGGTCCATTCGGAAAGTCCAATTTTGGGCAACTTTTTCGAGCATTTCGGCCGGAATAGCCCGAATTTCTTCGGAAATGTTGTCTTCCAAAGCTGGAATAGTTGCTGGCTTATTTCTGTAGACTTTAGACTTGACGTAGCCCCACAAAAAATAGTCTAAAGGCGTTAAATCGCATGATCTTGGTGGCCAACTTACGGGTCCATTTCTTGAGATGAATTGTTGTCCGAAGTTTTCCCTCAAAATGGCCATAGAATCGCGAGCTGTGTGGCATGTAGCGCCATCTTGTTGAAACCACATGTCAACCAAGTTCAGTTCTTCCATTTTTGGCAACAAAAAGTTTGTTAGCATCGAACGATAGCGATCGCCATTCACCGTAACGTTGCGTCCAACAGCATCTTTGAAAAAATACGGTCCAATGATTCCACCAGCGTACAAACCACACCAAACAGTGCATTTTTCGGGATGCATGGGCAGTTCTTGAACGGCTTCTGGTTGCTCTTCACCCCAAATGCGGCAATTTTGCTTATTTACGTAGCCATTCAACCAGAAATGAGCCTCATCGCTCATCGGACGTAAAGCGCGAAACACATTTCGAACCGAACACTGATTTTGGTAATAAAATTCAATGATTTGCAAGCGTTGCTCGTTAGCAAGTCTATTCATGATGAAATGTCAAAGCATACTGAGCATCTTTCTCTTTGACACCATGTCTGAAATCCCACGTGATCTGTCAAATACTAATGCATGAAAATCCTAACCTCAAAAAAATCACCCGTTACATACATATGTAAAGTGTGCGATTATTGGCAGCGCGAGGCTTGCGCGTACTGCCACCACACTAATCAGCCACTTGCTCGGTGTATCGGCCGCTACTTAAACTTGATCTTCGTAATTATGTACACATGATTGACATTTAGTGTGTATGTGTATGTATGCATTATTTACTTAACGTTTAGTCTAACTCAATAAACATTATACTCCTATGTATGCATAAACTACCGTTTCACGGCCAAACAACGTACTTGCGGAACATTTAACACATGCACGAGCACATACACACACCTACATTTTTATGCTCATCGGCAGTCGTGGCAGTTTTACAGAGTTATATATTTGCAAATATGTATTCTTCAATTATTATCTAGCATTGTTGAGTCAACGCCATAAAATGATAACAAAATAATATTTTAAAAGCTTGGATATTAATTAGGCAAGATACTATTTTGTTAGTGAATCCTACAAATACTTAACCATGAAGAAGTCAAAATAGGAGAAAAGTGGTTGTTGTTATTTGCTTTGAAAAAAACACATACACCTAATTTTGGTATACTACATAAACATAATTTGATTTTTAAAGCGTTTCATCTTAACGGTAATAAAGGTTTAATTAATTCCCCACCAACCCATTATCTGGTGAAAATGTTTGTGAAAAAAGGTAGCCACCAATGCGATTGGATTACAACCAAATTTAATATGGTATTAACTGAATGCGTACGTAAGTATGTTCTAAGTCATTGACTCAGTTTCATTATTGATACAGTTTGGATTGCAAAGTCTTAATATTAAGATCTAATACTAATATCTAATTAACTCAAATAAGATATTCATATATACTTACATATGTATGCGATATAAACTTAATTGAATATAAAATTAATATGTGAATGGGAAATCTCAATTTCATTTTAGGCTAACGAAAATCGTTATACATTGCGCCAAAGTGCCCGGAAATTGCAAATAAAATATAAAGAGGATTCCTTACATATTGGCCGTTAGATGCAGTAAGAGGCAACTAGAAGTTTGAAGGGCATGATGTCACCACAGAAATTTCAAATACATATGTTCAGTAAAAATTAGCCATTTCCACCGGGGTTCACATAATTGGCGTCTTGGTCTCTGAAAAGTTGCAGTCTGATTTCGATAATCTTTAAGAGAAAGATGAAAATACTTGATGGCTCTATTTGGTTTTCTATAATAACTTTATTGATGATCAAATGTAAATGAAAAGATTTTTATATGGGAAGATGTCTTACGTCTATTTTCAGAGTGTGTGATAAGAGTGGTAGGGTAACCCCACATACTAAATTTGGTATAGTAGTTCCTAAGGTATAGGGTTTACCCTAAAGGTGAACGGTACCACCCCCATTGTCCATTTTTTACACCTGGTTCTATCCCGATGAAGGCCCGATCTTACTTGAGGTTCTCTATAAAGCAACCACTGTTGTATTATTTTTTTGATATCACAATTATTTGGTAGTCGAAGAAGTATTTTCGTACTTTGACAATAGATGTCGTTGCAATCGTATATCTCCAGTGCTACCATTCACATTGAGTGCAAGCAATGAAGAAATTCGCTATATTTTGAAATTTTTTTTTTAAGTTAAGAAGGCCTCGTAAGCCACCAATGAAATTTGTGAAGTTTCGGAGACAATGCTGTGTCAGTTCGTGTAGCACAACAATGGTTCGCTCGCTTGCGTTCTGGAAATTTCGATTTACACTGATGGATTTTTCTAGCAGAAAAATGGCAAAAAGTGGTCAAATGAAACATAATTGTTTATAAAACAAATAAATTGAAGTTTAATTAGAAATACCGAAAGACTTTTTCGACTACCCAATAGTTTAACTCGTCTCAATTCGACTGAATTTTTTTTTAAATTTTATATACAAGTATTTTCACAAAACTCAACAGTTTTCTTTTATTTTTAAGAAAAACAAACGGTTAGGGAATATTAACCTTAGCAAGCAAAATTCTCAGAAATTACGAATAAACTGCAGTGTTTTTCTTCATAAGTAGTACGCGTTAATTAAAAATTGAAATATTATGATTGAAATTTTCAATTAACAAAAGTTGTCAGTAACAGCACTGTATTTATAGCTAATAAATAATAAAATGAAACGTTTAACTAAACTTTTAATACCTTATTTGTAAACACTAATTTTGTTACCAATATAATTCATTGACTTTGAATATCAATATATTACTTACATGACTTTGGTCAAAATATTCAAATCATTTAAGTCAATAGACCCCTCAGATTTGCTTCTCCAACAACTATTTGTTTATTGTTTTTAATAAATGACATACAGGGTTTGTCGGGAAAGCAATCGATGCAATTCATTAAAAACTTTCAAAATAGGCTGCTTCTGCGTCGATGCACGATCGCCAGCGCGATTTCCAAGCATTGAAGGCGTCACGGAAGGTCTTCTCCGGAATAGCCTTGAGAGCCGAGGTGCATGCTACTTGACGACAGAGGGGATTGTCTCATCAAAATGCTTGCATTTCATCGGCCTTTTCAGGGATCATACTCAAAGATCCAAGACTCGTCACCTGTGTTTACGTTATTCAAAAATGAGGGGGTCACTTTCACACATGTTCAAATTTTCTTGGCACACTTCCAATCGCCGCAATTTCTGGTCGTCAGTGAGCACTCTGTGGTTCATGACATTGTGACGGAGCAATCACAATATCATGAACCACAGATTTTGATAAATTTAACATTTGGACAAGTAAACGAATACTTAGTCGACGGTCTGAGTTCAAAACTTTGCGCACACGAGTTACGTTATCTTCATTAGCGACCTCTTTCCGGTCCTCCAAAAAGCTCTGGAGCCACCGAAACACACCACTTATTGCTAATCTATTCTGGGTAAGCCTACTTGATCATATCAAACGTCTGTGTCGCAGATTTACTGAGTTTCACACAGAATTCAATCGCGTACCTCTGCTCTAACGTACGCTGCATTTTCGGCTTGCACCACTCACAGAAACACGTTGCGCAAAAATGTTTGTCTTGACTCTCCAGGTACTCAGAGACAACTGATCAGCCGCTCAATGGTTAGCTAGAAACGCCTTCTACCGAACCAAGTCGGTGCGCCCACGGTCCGAAATTCAGTCGGGGCGGAAGAAAATCAGTCCTATTACTCTACAGACAAACCCTGTACATATTTATTATGAATTTTCAAAGTATGCATTATAAAAAATTCATTTAAAAGTGTTTATTAGATTATATAAATTAATAGGCAAATGTATTAGTCAGATAGCTTATATAGGATCAGTCTGTTGAGCTGAGTCGATTTAGCCATGCCCTTCTGTCTGTATATATACGAACTAGTCCCTCAGTTTTTAAGATATCGTTTTGAAATTTTCAAACATCATGTTCTCTTCAAGAAGCTCCTTATTTGTCGGAACTGCCGATATCGGACCACTATAGCATATAGCTACCATACAAACTGAACGATCGGAATCAAGTTCTTGTATGGAAAACTTTCACATTTGACAAGATATATTCACGAAATTTGGTACAGATTATTTTCTAAGACAACAATGTAATATCCGAAGAAATTGTTCAGATCGGTTAACTATAGCATATAGCTTCCATACAAACCGAACGATCGGAATCAAGTTCTTGTATGGAAAACTTTCGAATTTGATGTGGTATCTTACCGAAATTTGGTGTGAGTTATTGTTCATAGAAATAATGTATTATCGGAAGAAATTGTTCAGATGGGTTAACTATAGCATATAGCTGCCATACAAACCGAACGATAGGAATCAAGGGCTTGTATGGATATCTTTCGCATTTGACGTGGTATCTTCACGAAATTTGACGTGGATTACTGCTTAAGGTAATAATATAATCTCTGAAAAATTTTTCACATCGGATTACTATAGCATATAGCTGCCATACAAACTGAACACATACTTACTAAAAAAAAATGCATCTGTGAATGGTATACATAGGTTGCTATATATATTTCTGGACTAGGCAACACTAAGTGTTGCCAGGTGCAATCTGACATTTCCATTGGAAAGTTTGACATTTTTTAGCATAACATCACTCAAAACGTTTTGTCATTTAATCGTGAATTGTTTTATTTACAGGGAATTAAAAAATTCATCTCGGCCAAAAAATGGAATTAACTCGTGAACATTTTCGTGCGATCATTTTCACAACTTTCGACGTGGATTATCACGACAAGAGTGCATCGATGAACTAAAATCTTTGTATGGCTATGAAGCACCATCCTATAGCACTGTGAAAAACTGTTACAACGAATTCAATCGTGGCCGACGCTCGCTCAAAGACGAATTCCGTGAAGGTCGTCCAAAAACAGCCGTTGTGCCAGAAAACATCGATGCCGTACGTGAACTGATAATGCAAGACCGTCATGTAACATACCTTCAGATGGAGGCATGCATATGCATTTCTCCCACCAGCATACATTCGATTTTGCATGAACACCTGGCCGTAAAAAAGGTTTGTTCTCGTCTGATCCCGCACAATTTGACTTTTGAGGCTCGTGTGGATTGGTGCAAAGAAATGCTGAAAAAATAAGATAAGTTTACGAGATCGAACAAAAAAAAAAATTCTCAGTCTGTAACTGAATTATCGCTTGAAAGAAATTTAAAAAAATTTAGCAATATATTGATTAAAATTTTTTTATTTGGTATCAGAAATGGTTGAAATCGATTAATATCTCACTTTAATCCACATATGACGAAAATATCGAATTCGATGAGGTAATCTTAACATAATTTTAAATAACTTTTTTTTCGAACTTAACTAAATGAAACTTCGTTAGACTGCGAACATAAGAATAAGATTTCGGCTAACCGATTTTAGCCAATCGTCGTTGCTTAATTGGTTCCAAGAATGGCTAAAAACGATTAATGTAGGTGACAACCCACATATGACAAAAATATCGAATTCGTTGTAATTTTACTATAATTTAAATAATTATTTTTTGTATGCCAAATTAACTTACAAGAATGAGATTTCGGCTAACCAATTCATTGCTTCGCAGCAAACGCTTTCTAAAAGTGTGGTGTAAAGGTATGAATGGAAGGTAAGTAGTTACGCTCCGCTCGTTAACAGCCTCGAAATGAAAAATCGATAATTTGACCATTTAGCGTTTAAAAGTAGGGGTGTACATTATAAGCTGCCATTCACTTAGATGACGGTACATTTGTATACATACTTATATACTTATAAATATTTTATGTTATTTTATAATTATAACCACGATGCATTCACCCACTCCTTCAAATGCTTAATGAGTAAGTCAAATCGACTGAAATGAACACTGCAAATATGGACAAAGCGGTGTATTGTCCAATCAATCACATTCACAGAGGGCATTTGCGAATTGCCGTCTTCTTATTTGCTACCTCAAGTTCAAAGTACACAGCAAATTCACGCCGCCAAATGCACGCACACAGTCAATCTTATTTATGTACATGTATATGTGCATATTCAGTTGAAGTGATGTGGCATATGCGAACGGTGTGTGGATAAAGAAAAAAATTTAAGTTAGCCAAAGTCAGGTAAAACATAGTTATCTGCATGGCAGTTTCATTGTCTGGGTTATTATTACGCTGATTAAAGTTCAAATAAATATTCAATTAGGAACTACGCATGGCATACAACAAAAGTACATGCGGACTTACATGCATAACAACATAACTATGTACTCTTGTATGTCTATATGTATGTATATAACCAAAATTTGTTTCTGCAGCGCCTATAATTTATTTTTTGATATGTATGTACATATGTATGTCTTAAAGTGACTTATGTAAAAATGCCAATTTTACCGAGCTTTGTTTGTCTTTCACACGCTTAAATGTAGTCAGCGCATTCACTGTATAACTGCGATGCATGATGTGTTTTGTGCAAACATACATACATATGTACATGTGTACATACATACATATATAAATAAGGAATAAAATAATATGAATTATTGGCTCAAAACTCTCCAATATCGGCGGTTAAGACAAATAAGCAGCTTCTTATAGCGAGAAGAACTTGTGCAAAGTGCCAGATCGATATCTCAAAAGCTGAGCGATAAGTTCACTTACATTTATGTACATATGTATACAGGAGGACAGGCGGCCCAATGATCCGGCTAGATCGCTAAATCTACACAGCTTATCATGCTAATCATTTTTACACATACTTACTATTGTGTCCAAAAAATAAGGTGACATTTGAATTTAAACTCCGCGCGTCGAAGGATTTGGAGAACTATTTCTTTTTAAGGTTGGTAGTACTGTCAGTCACATTAACGTCAAATTTCATGTCAAAATATTCATTCGTGTTTGAGATACGTGTCGTTTTGTGAGCTGCTAAAAGTGAGTTTTTCGTTTTTTGCGATGTCGAAATTTGTTGAGCAAAGAATTAAATTTTGTTTACGGAATCAATTTTCTGCTGCGGATACATTGAGGATGGTGCAGAAAGCCTTTGGTGATGAGGCTATGTCTAAAAAAAATTTTTGCAAGTGGTATAGTGAGTTCCAAGCCGGCCGTCAACGTGTCGAAGACGAAGAGCGTCCAGGGCGACCAACAAACTCAACCGACGAAGCTCACGTTCAACAAATCAAAGATTTGGTATCGAAAAATCGTCGATAAACAATTAGAGACCTTGCTGATGAAGTTGGCATTTCGAAATGCTCAGCCAATATCATTTTGAAGGATGTTTCGGGCCTCAAGCGCGTCAAATCTCAACTGGTACCGGAAACATTGAATTTTTTGGAAAAAGGCGTCGCGTTGAAGTGTGTGAAACGATGCTTTCTGACTACCAAGGTGTCATGAAATGCATTATAACTGGCGATGAGACTTGGATCTATGCTTACGACCCACAAGCAACCGATCAATCGAGCGAATATCGTGCCAAAAAAGAGCCGAGACCAAAAAAATCG
This sequence comes from Bactrocera zonata, assembly GCA_037783105.1. Classification (NCBI taxonomy): domain Eukaryota; kingdom Metazoa; phylum Arthropoda; class Insecta; order Diptera; family Tephritidae; genus Bactrocera; species Bactrocera zonata. The sequence continues at coordinate 376,024 of JBAWJQ010005939.1, read as the reverse complement.
CGCCAAGGTCGCTCAAAAATCAAGGTCATGTTGACTGTTTTCTTCGATTATCGTGGTATTTGTGCATTATGAATTCCTTCCAACCGGTCAAACAGTCAACAAGGAATATAATTTGAACGTTATGCGTCGTTTCCGTAACGCTATCCGCCTAAAAAGGCCGGAATTGTGGAAAGATAATTCTTGGTTTTTACACCACGATAATGCACCATCCCATACTGCCCTCGTAATTCGTGATAATTTCGCCAAAAACACAACCCATATCGCTCCGCAACCATCGTATTCACCTGATCCGGCGCCGTGCGGCTTCAGACTGTTCACCAAACTCAAAAGACCGCTCCGGGGACACCGTTTTTATACGATAGAGGAGATTCAAGCCGCAGCGAAGACGGAACTGAAGGCCATCCCGGAAAGTGACTACAACCAGTGTTTCGAAGATTGGAAAATCCGTTGGCATAAGTGCATTGCATCGGGAGGGGATGAAATTGATTTGGAAGAATAAATAAAGAATTTTCAAAATAAATACAACTTATTTTTTGGGCACAGTAGTGCATATATAATATATCTAATAGAGTCTCCGAAATTTTCTGAAAAAATCGTAATGTTTTGTGCAGAAAACGTTTTTTGCAAAATTCGTTTTGATTATTCACAATTGTTGCCATTGAGCGATCTTCCAACTTTGCAATATAATTCTTGTAGTGCAAATTGTCTTCAACCTCAAAAAGACCTCAGTCTCGACGATGTTGACTTCCTTACCAATATAATTCTTCCCAACCATCATTATCTTCAATCTTGCGAACATAGACTCCTCGACTTTCATATCCAGAGAATAATACAATCCATTTCGTATTCTGACATGGTTTTCATCGATTTAAGACATGGTGCATTGTATTAAAGAAATGTGGATGGTGTAAGTCTTTTAAATAATTTAGATTATAGATCACAATCACATCTTTATTATTATTTAAATATTAACTTAAAAAATCCATTTATGTGAGAAGTAACCGTATTAAGTACAATGAGTAAAATGAAGTTAATCAAAATATGCGCGACTGCAAAATCACATCAAATGAATGTATTGAACGTAACGCTCTGAAAACTTCGGTTTGCAAAGGATCAGTAGACGGTGCGTGCCACTCGAAATATTAATCGAGACAAGAGAGAAAATCGAGAAAAAGAGTGTCAAACTGGAATCATCTTATTGCCGTTATCAACATTTTTGCTGTCATTAGTTTTCGAAAGATCGTTCGCTGGAAAGAAGTTTACTTCGAATGAACTAAGTACTAATAGCCGAGATTGAGGCCAAATTTGAAACTATTTTGAAACAAATCGGACAAAAAATTAAAAAAAAAACTGAAAAGTTGAATGTTTCCTATAATCGGTGGCGAAAACAATGTTGTTGTAACTTTCACAATCTTTTCCCTGTTTATTTAATCTACCAATGATGTCTGCTGCTGTTTGGAATCTCGTAAATTAATTGACCAAGTTGTAGTGTGGGGGAGAGGGATATACATATATAACAATATATATTCCAGCGAGGGAGATATATTACAAAAACTATAACGTGGGCTTTTATTGCTATTTAACTGCGACTAAAAAAAACGACGACAGAAATTTTATTATATTTTCAAAGTTATGTTCTTTTGGCGAAGCAAACGTTGTATCCAAACGAGGCTTGAAGTCATCCAAAAGCACGTGCGACATTGGAATTATAAATAGCAAAGAACATAATAACAATTTTGGAGGAAATAGTAGAAGAGCCTACAAAGAACCGGTGGAATTCGTATTATTTAATAAACTATAAACTTGTTTACATTACAGATAAGCGAATTTAGCAATAAATTTGAAACAAAGAATAATTAAAATCAGCATAAAAAGTGCAAATTTGAATAACACACAAATACTGCTAACTGTAAACGAGTTTAAAAACCAGGCAGGCCTCTAAATATTCATACGCACTTTTATAAATTAGCAGCCAAAGAACGAATACGAGTTGGGCCTACGAAATGAAAGTAACTGGCCAAAGCGTGCGCTAGTGGACACACTCTCAGTCACGTCGTCAGTCTTTCACGCAACGTTAAACATACATACATACATACACATATAATTAACTGTTACTATTGTGTATGTTTCTACATACAATGAAAATAAAGTCAACGACCAATTCAAAGGTCAAAATCGAAGAGCGTATGAAAATAACAAAACAGTAACCAATTCCTACAAAAGCTTGTTTTCCGAAAAATCTGCATTTAATGAAGCAAAGTTCATTCTTTTTAATATCTTCTTCTTTATTGGCGTAAAAACCGCTTACGCAGTTATAGCCCAGTTTACAACCGCCCCAGTCGTTCTACCTTTTCGCTGTTTGCGTCTATTGGTGATTAGAAGTGTAGCCAGTACCTATTTCACCTGGTTTTTTCAACGGAGTGGTGGTCTCCCTCTTCCTCTGCTTCCCCCGGCGGGTATATCGTCGAATATTCTCAGAGCTGTAGTGTCCATTCGGACGACATGATCTAGCCAGCGTAGCCGCTGTCTCTTAATTCGTTAAACTATGTCAATGACGTCGTATATCTACTGCTCATCGTCCCATCGACTGCAGAATTTGCCATTGCCAATGCGTAAAAATCATAAATCTTCCGGATAACCTTCCTAACTCTTTTTAATATGGGCCATATAAATATTTATAAGGTCCAATAAGCCCATGGATAGATATGATGGATTCTATATAAAACCCCTAATTGTCTTTTTTGGCATCAACGGCGTCGTCCACCATGAATTTGTTCCTCCTGGACAAACCGTCAACGCTAAGTTTTACGTGGAAATCCTCAAGAGACTTAAACGAAGGGTCAATCGGGTCCGACAAGACATCGCTGCCAATTGGAAGTTGCACCACGACAACGCTCCGGTACACACCGCCTTCTTGTGAACAGTTACCTAACCAAGGCCGACATTCCAATGCTTCCACAGCCGCTCTACAGCCCATATGTGACCCCAAAGGACTCTTTTTTTGTTTCGTTACCTGAGACGATAGAAGGATCCAAACAGCATGCACCTTGGCTCTCAAGGCTATTCTGCAAGGCTCAAGACTGCTGCATCGACGCAGAAGGAGCCTATTTTGAAAGTTTTTGAAAGAATTGTAACGATTGGTTCAATATTTTTTTTTTTTTTTTTAATTCGACTCACTCCTATTACTTTCCGGACAAACACTGTAAATGCTGCGGTAGTTTAAATATAGCTTAAACTTGAATAGCGGCGAAACTAAGAATTAATTAGTATAAATCAAATAGAGGTTAAACCTCTTTAAAGATGTATTTACATAATAAGTTTTATTGAATTCAGCACTATAACTGTGCTAAAGTTAGCAAATTATCTTAATATTAATAAATTTGATTAACGAGTGCAGAAGTGAGGATTCGAAGACGACGTTTATTATCTTCAAGTTAATTTTGGTCCACATAAGGACCGCCTAGTATTATCAATGTTTTTCATATCATCGGAATTTGCAATTTTTGACTCCAGGCAGTAATTTATATTAAAAAACGAATCATCTTAATATGTATATAAGTAATTTACATGTAGTAAGTTTTGCGCATCTCTTTGACTTCGAACTGACCAACCAACCAACCAACAGGTTTTGAAATGTCCTCTAAATTATTTAAAATTTCTTTATGAATTTACCTGACTCATCAAGATTTCCTCATATTAATATAAGCACATACATATACATATGTATTATATGTACATATGTATATGCCCATGTATATTTTTGCAAATGCTTGCTCATCTCGCTTGCAAGTTCGTTAGCCGCTTTGGCAGAACCTTTACTAAATGCCATGCCGTGTTGCCATTTTTCACTAGTTTAGATGTTTATGTATGAATATATATACATTTTTGTCCGCATCAGATCCTGTTTCACACTCTTGATAGGCATCTTCCCTAGGAATTTCTTGTTTTCTTAGTTCTTTTACTATTCGTTTTCAAAACAAATTGCTTGGCTGATCTCTCCAACGTCGCTGGCAGGACAGATACAGTGCAGTGACTCCCCTACATACATACATACTCACACACTTATAGTAAGTTCAACGGATTGCAGTTTGTGGTGTAATTCCCCTTTGGCGTATGCCTGCATTTGATTAGCGATTTACAAGTCTGTCTCGGAGAGTAGTAGAAGCCATGAAGAGTTTCTAGCAATAGTTGACGGTAACTGGTTCTTAGCATATGCATTTACTCATACATATACATAATTTATACATATTTAAGTAAGTATACATAATACCAATACATAGGTGAGTAATTATGTATGTATGAGTAAGCCAATTACCTGCCTTTAACCTTCTCAGCTTTGAAATTTTTACCAAAAATGCAATATTTGTTACACAAGTACAGATACAGATGAAATCATATGAATTTATACTACATATGTGCGTCTGTCTGTTGTTAAGAGTGGTAAACATACATATGTATATATATATAATATGCAGGTGGCTATGGAAGACTTTGACCTGATTTTGTTGCTTTGCGGGTACGACATATTTTTTTCAGAAATAGATGACCTTTGAATTTCATAAAGAAGCCCCACAGATTGACAAACATATGGGGTATAACGTGTAAGAGGATGTTTAAAAATCCATATACTTTAGCTATATCAGGACCAGAGGAAGAACCTCCCTGGCTGCGCTTTTATTATACGCTTGCAAGATGTGGCTATAGAGTACGATATTCTCGTATAACAGGTTTGTTCATCTAACCGGATGTTTGTAACATCTAAAGCTAATCGAGATAAATATAAAGTTATGTATATAAAAATGATCAGGATGAGAGAGTCCACATATTCGCTGCCTGGGTTCTTGAAAAGTAGTCCGATTTCAACAATTTTAACGTTTAAGTTGAAATAACTTAAGGACACTATTTGTGCGAAGTTTTGTTCAGAAGACTTTATTGGTGTTTGAGTTGTATACTGTAAAGTAAAAGAAGCAGGGGAGTTTAAAAGTTTATTATATGGAAGCTAATTTATTCTTCAAAAGCTATGTATTCTCCTACAAAGTAATCTCCCTTGGCCTCAATACACTTGTGCCAACGTTTTTTCAAATCCTCGAAACAGTTGTTAAAGTCAATTTCCGGAAAAGCCTTCAATGCGCGTGGCGATTCACGTTTAATGTCTTCAATTAAATAGCCAAAAGTCCCTTGAAATTATTTAGGAGAATACGGTGGTTCCGGGACGATATTGGTTGAAAATTTTGTCGAAAAAAGTTGTCGGCTCATGATTCCAGCCTGTTTTGGCGAATAACTTCGCCCAAATGACGCATAACACTCAAATAGTATTCCTTGCTGACAGTTAGGCCGGTCAGAAGGAATTGGGAATGCACCGTACCTTGAGAGTCGAAGAAATTTGTTAACATAACCGTGATTTTTGACCTGATTTGACGTGGTTTTTTCAAGACTCATCGACATTAATACGTTTCGTGACAACCTGGTAGTCTGAAAGTATTGTTTCACAGACGTTAAAGCGACGCTGTTTTTCGAAAAAATTTATAAATTTTGGAACACAACGTGATTTCATTTTCTTAGGCCCAATGATGTTTCAAAATGGTTTTCACCTATCCTAACGATGCCAGTAAGAACTCTGACTGTTAATAGCCGCTTCTCAAAAGAAAATTTAATGGAACTTCTTTATTGACTAATTGAACTCATCGTAAAAATCGCCGAATGCACTTAATATACTTCAGAGAGATAAGCGTGAACTAAACACTAATGATTCTTCTCATGTGACATGTGGCACAGTCATACCAACTTAGAAAAAAATATGTTGACGAATGGGTTTTCACGCGAAATTTATTTTAAAAAGATAGTCTTACTATTTTTTGCCCACAGTAATTTGTCATGAAAGTGGGAGTAGCTTAAAGGCATATTCATGAATATTTCTGGAGTGTTTCGAGTGGACTTCTCTTCTTAAAAATATAAAAGTTGCCGTAAAAGTGAACATGATCTAAAAAGAATTGAAGTCTTCACACCTATGGTAGTAAAACACAGTTATATGTTACAGCGTAACAATTTCACTGGCAAGTTCAACCACAAATTAAAAGTTACTCAACCTCTTTGATCACGTGCAACAGCCCATATGCGCCGCACTAGGTGATTGCTACGACTGTGAAGGTGACTATGACAACACCGCAATGGTAAAATTGGCCGCAGTTGGGCATGCAAAGCGAACGAAAGTGGGTAACAGTGTGCAAGTGCTGTTCATTTCAATTTCATTTTTCAACCAAAGCACACTTTTCATTTCAATAACTGTCCGCATAATAAAGCCAAGCGGCAGCTATGGTGCGACTACTGGAACGCGACACGCCAAAAAGCGCGAGTGTCTAGACCGTTCGGATAAGGCGAAGCAACAGAAGACTTGAGAAACAAACGTGCTGCCGCAATGCAATGCAAGGCAAAGTAAGTAAAGATATCTATATACTAGTACATATGTATGTATGTATGCGTTTATGTTATGGCATTGCATGTGCAATGACTTCGCTTGCCTTTTGAATAATTGTTTTGTGGTAATTTTTCTTTTTCCTGCACTTTTGCTGCTGTTTTTGTTGTATTCTTTGTATTCCTTCGATTTCGAGCTGCATGCCACACGCGATGTGCAACAGTGTGTAAGTCAGTGGCACTTTGTTGACGTCACAATTGCAGCTATTGCGGCATGCAGCGTTGTTGGAGTTGTTGTTGCGGCAGCGGTTGTCACTCGACTTCGCCATTCGCTGTCTGAATTTAGTATTGCGTCTCTTGACTGTCGCTTTGTGGCATTTTCTCACAGCTTTTGCATTTGTTGGTCGCGCGCTTTGTGTGCCTGTGTGTCAGTTGCTTGTCTTTTCTGCTGATTGCTGCTGATTTGGCACGTTTCGTTGTTGGCTTTCGTTGTTTGTTTTTGTTTAGCGGCAGCTGCGCGTCAGCCGTTTTGTACTATTTCCATTGCCTTCAACGAAATTGGCCGACATTGATGCAATATTTGCGCGCTTGCCGCTTTTCGCCAATTCACGCCCAAGACAACACTTAAGCGCGCATGCCTCGTTTATGACTTAATTTTAACTTTGTTGTTTATTGCATTCATTAAAGGTCTTTGTCTTAGCTGCCTTGCTGCCTCAATCTAAAACAGCTAAGCTTGACTTTTATAAAGAAAAAAAGTAGAAAATTTGCTTAAATTGCACATTTTATCGTGAAGGTTGCAACATTTTTCTGGCTTACGTTTTTATCTAGCCATGACGCTAGTACGTCGTGAGTAAAATTTTGAAAGTTTATATATACTTTGTAGCAGTTAGTTAAATTTGTTTACCATTGGCCGATCTCTAAGGTTTGGTATAAACTGGTATAAAGAAAATAGACTCCCATAATCAAATAGCGATAGAACAGCGAGAATTTTGATGGCGAATCGAAGCCGGATTATACCAATCGATGTTAGTTTAGGTTAGGTGTAATTGTAGTTTAAATTTCCCGGGTAAATAATATTTATAAAAAGTTTATTTTGCTTAGTACGATTGGTGTAAAGCATTTAAAGACGGTAGAGAGATCGTAGAAGACATGCCTCGTTCTGGATGACCCGCAGTTGGCCCTTTAGTTACGTATATATGAGTTATGTACACTGAATTAATGGAAACTCCTATTACTACCATTATTTACTGAGCTATTGATATTTTATGACAAACATTTTCAAGTACTTATAGTTTTAATTGGGTAATAAGATATATGTATGGGGTATTCCATACCAAATCGACCACTTTTAAGCCCGACCCCTTTAGATTTCGCTGAAACTTATCCATCCTTTTCTATCCTTTGAAAAACATTTTTGAGAATTTTTTCAAAATTTTTAAATTTTTTGTACAACTTCAAAAAAGTTATGAATTAAAAAAAAAAATGGCTTTTTTTATTTTCAAATAGCCATAACTTTTGTAGAAATTGACTTTTGTGGACCCTTTTTTTTAAATATTTGTTTTTGAATAAACTTTTCGAAAAAATACATGAAAATAATTTAACATGATCAATTATATAAAATAATCGGTTTTTTTAAGTAAAATCGTCATTTTTTGGAAGTTCGCCATTTTTTTCCCTCAAAAAAAAACTTCAATCAATTTGACAACTGAGTGGGTCGATTTTTATTTTTTATTTTTTTTATTTATTTAAAAAAAAATTGTCAAATTTTCTAAAATGAAAAAAATTTTTTTCCGTAAACTTTATTTAAACCTTAAGAGGTCGGGCTCAAAAGTAGGCGATTTGGTATGGAATGCCCCGTATATTATTTTGTTAATATTATAATATAATACAGGCTTTGACCGGATAGTAATAGGACTGATTTTCTTCCGCCGCGACTGTACTGTACCGACGATTAATAGAGGGCGTTCCTAGCTAACGAAGGAGCGGCTAGACAGCTGGTTTTCTCCGATCATCTGGAGAGTCAGAACAAACATTTTCGCGCGACGTGTTTCTGCGAGTGGTGCAAGCCGAAAATGCAGCGTTCGTTAGAGCAGAGGTATGCGCTTAAATTCTGTGTGAAACTCGATAAATCTGCGACACAGACGTTTCATATGATCAATCAAGCTGATCCAGATGTTGCTTTAGCAAGAAATGGTGTATTTCGGTGGCACCAGACCGTTTTGGAGCGCCGGGAAGAGGTCGCTGATGAAGACCGTGCTGGGAGACTGCGACTTCGACAAATGCGCAAAGTTTTGAACTCAGACCGTCGACTAAGTATTCGTGTAATTGCCCAGATGTTAAATGCATCAAAATCTGTGGTTCGTGACATTGTGACGGAGCACTTTAACATGCGCAAGGTGTGCGCGAAGAAGGTCTCAAAAGTGCCCACTGATGACTAGAAATTGTGGCGAAGTGGTTCAAACAACATGCACCTCGGCTCTCAAGGCCACTCCGGAGAATGCTTTCCATGACGCTTTCAATGCTTGGAAATCGCGCTGGCGATCGTGCATCGACGCTGAAGAAGCCTATTTTAAAAATGTTTAAAGAATGCAACGATTGCTTAAATATTTTTTTTTTTACGTGTACTATGTTTTTTCGTTATTTCGGACGATATTTTCGTTGAATCTAAGGAAAACAAGAAAAAACGTTACTTTCGGTTACACCGTAGCTAAATACCCTTCAGAGATGCATTTATGTTAGTAACTGTTATATGTGTTCAGTTCGTATGGAAGCTATATGCTATAGTAATCCGATCTGAACACTTTTTTCGGATATTATATTGTTACCTTAAGCAGTAATCCATGCCAAATTTCGTGAACATATCTTGTTAAATGAAAGTTTTCCATACAAGAACTTGGTTCCGATCGTTCAGTTTGTATGGCAGCTATATATTATAGTAGTCTGATATCGGCAGTTCCGACAAATGAGCAGCTTCTTGAAGAGAAAATGACGTTTGCAAAATTTCAAAACGATATCTTAAAAACTGAGGGACTAGTTCGTATATATACAGACAGACGGACATGGCTAAATCGACTCAGCTCAACATACTGATCATTTACATATATACTTTATAGGGTCTCCGACGCTGCCTTCTAGGTGTTACAAACTTCGTAACAAACTTAACATACCCTGTTCAGGGTATAAAAATAAAGAGTAGTGTACCAAAAACTAATGTATATATGTATGTATATATATTTATTTGTTAGAGTAACAACAAACCCTTAATAAATTGAATTTAATTAGTTTAGGACAGGAAGCCACTGTCAGTAATTATAAAACTTATCTTAACTCTAGTGAGTGCTCGTAATTTTAGTATTCAAGCTCACACTTGATACCCTTCAACACTTAATTCATTTCAATTAACAAATTTACGTAATTACAAATCTACGTATATAAATATATTTGAATAGTAAATATAATGAGATATCAAGAACTTGATTAGCCTTCAACAAAAAATAAACACACACACATACTTAAAATAAAAATCGTTTCCGTTCATCGTTTTAAACATATAGCCCAGGAGAATTGAGAAGAATTAAGACAAAAATAAAATACATTTACGCTTGACATTCGCTGCACGACTATTCGTCTGGGCATCCGTCAATGTTTGCTTTTCAATTGGATTTTTAATAGTTGGTATAAAAACAAAATTTTTTGTACGGGTTCTATGTACTCGCCTATAAAAATTTTAGAGTGTGCACTTTACATAAGTTTCTTTGTACATATGTATTATCTTATATCATTCAAACAGTAAAAATTTAAGCTATAATTTCGTTAGCCTTGAGATGAAAAAAAACTGGTTTAAGCCCCTTCAATTTATAAAACACATATTATTTTACTGAAACTAAAGGGTGATCCATTTCGAGGTTCCCTACTTTTTTTAAAGACACAGAAACTTCAACTTCATGGGGAATCTTTATTATCATTCGAAAGGATATTCCATGACATTTATTTTTTGAATATTATCTCTTTGAAATGCTGGTCGCGTCTACGGCTCAGATGGTACATTCGTTGAGTTAAATTTTCGATAACCTGTTCGAGCATTTCGACTAGTAACTGGCGAATGACATGCGTGATGTTTTGCTCCAAGATCTGAATCGAAGCGGGATTGTCCGCATAGACTTTATACTTTACCTATCTCCACACTTGAATTTATCTGCTCACCGAAGTGCTATCTCAATAAATCCATTGATTGATACGATGTGTGGGAAATAGCGTAGTCTTATTGGAACCTAATGTCGCCGAGATGACGTTGGTGGACGGACGGTTCTTATAAAAACATAAATGCGTTTTCTCAAATCTATGTGTTTTGAACTGCTGACCTTCTTCTTTTTTCCTGGCGTAGGCACCGCTTACGCGATTATAGCCGAGTCAACAACAGCGCGCCAGTCGTGTCTTTTTTTCGCTACGTGGCGTCAATTGGATATCCCAAGCGAAGCCAGCTCCTTCTCCACTTGATCCTTCCAACGGAGTGGAGGTCTTCCTCTTCCTCTGCTTCCCCCGGCGGGTACAGCGTCGAATACTTTCAGAGCTGGACAACATGACCTAGCTAGCGTAGCCGCTGTCTTTTAATTCGCTGAACTATGTCAATGTCATCGTACATCTCGTACAGCTCATCTTTCCATCGAATGCGGTATTCGCCGTGGCCAATGCGCAAAGGACCGTAAATCTTTCGCAGAACCCTTCTCTCGAAAACTCTTAAGGTCGACTCATCGGTTGTTGTCATCGTCCAAGCCCCTGCACCGTATAGCAGGACGGGAATTATGAGCGACTTATAGAGTTTGATTTAGTTCGTCGAGAGAGGACTTTACTTTTCATTTGCTTACTCAGTCCAAAGTAGCACCGGTTGGCAAGAGTAATCTTGTGTTGGATTTCTAGGCTGACATTGTTGGTGGTGTTTACGCTGGTTCCTAAATAGACGAAATTACCTACAACTTCAAAGTTATGACTGTCAACAGTGACGTGAGAGCCAAGTCACGAGTGCGACGACTGTTTGTTTGATGACAGGAGATATTTCGTCTTGCCCTCGTTCACTGCCAGACCAATTTATTTTGCTTCCTTGTCCAGTCTGGAGAAAGCAGAACTAACGGCGCGGCTGTTGAGGCCGATGATATCAATATCATCGGCATACGCCAACAGTTGTACACTCTTATAGAAGATGGTACCTTCTCAGTTTACACAGCCGTATTAGTTTTGCGGGGATACCAAATTCAGACATCACGGCATAAAGGCAGCTTCTTTTCGTGCTGTCGAAAGCAGCTTTGAAATCGATGAAGAGGTGGTGTGTGTCGATTCTCTTTTCACGAGTCTTTTCCAAGATTTGGCGCATGGTGAATATCTGGTCGGTTGTTGATTTGCCAGGTCTAAAGCCACATTGATAAGGTCCAATCAGTTTGTTGAGGGTGGGCTTTAATCTTTCACACAATACGCTCGATAGGACCTTATATGCGATGTTGAGGAGGCTAATCCCACGGTAGTTGGCGCAGATTGTGGGGTCTCCTTTTTTATGGATTGGGCATAGCACACTTAAATTCCAATCGTTGGGCATGCTTTCGTCCGACCATATTTTACAAAGAAGCTGATGCATGCTCCTTATCAGTTCTTCGCCGTCGTGTTTGAATAGCTCGGCCGGCAATCCGTCAGCCCCTGCCGCAGGCGGGCAATTGCTATTAGAACCATCAAAAGGGGGGTCTCTCATCCGAGGCTGTTGTTTATTTTTCATTGGGGGTGTTTTTTACGTGGCGGGTCCCAAACCCAGCGCACAACCCTATGCAGGAAATGTTTCGCCTTCTCACTTTAACTCGCCTTCAAACGGATGTTCTTAGGCTACCCAGAGGATACTTGGTCAAAGACCGGAAGTCGTGAGCTGCTTGAATCATATGTAAAAGAATCGTTTCTGGCCACTCCCAAGTGAATGGCGATCAGAGAACTTTCCTCACTTGCGTGAACTTCTACACATGATTTCATCCTCCAACTACATAAATATAATACCATCATATCCATATTTTAGCAAGGTTGAGGGCTAAACGCCATTACTACAAATTTCTGAAGGAAAACCAAAAAAAGTTATAGACTTGGTTTTAATTAGATATTCAGTTCTAATTTTGATGTTTTGAATTTCGCCTTCGAGTAAGATGTAGTATAAAGAACAAATACTTTTATAAAATTTTTTGAAAGAATAAATATATAGCTTATTTCTGAGATGGAGCGTTGAAACCGTCTGCTGTTGACAAGTCTAAGTGCAATAGTGCTTCAAAAGTCTGACCCTCTAGAAGTAAATTTAGTAAGATGAAAGCTGCAGAATCAGTTATACTAGTGAAAACGGGTTTGGATTTGCTAATAAAAACTTTATATTTTTAAGTAATTTTCCAGCACCTACAAAGAACCCAACCTTGAAATAACGATGTACAGGTAAATTTCATGGAAACCGATTCCCAGTAAATAAATCAGTCTCAAAATTATAGTAACTTCCAATGTTAATTTCTTGACTAAGATGAAGAGAGAAATCTGAAATCCATCAAAATTTTATTAAAAAATATATGCTTCGAAAACCAATTTTTGAAACAAGAAGATAAATACAGACATATGTCATCATATAAAGTGCAAAGAACACATTTTCTGTCGAAAGTACCTTACCACCATAATGATCATTTACTGTTTTCTAAATGTGATATATTTTATGTAAACGGGTACTGTGGAGACATAATTCTTATTAATATATATGCTAAATGCTTAGAAATTTTAGATTGAACTTCTTTGTTCAAAAACTAAAAATTTTGTGCTCGATTGAGTTCTACATTCACAACACACCCAGTTTCACTTCCCTGCCTCGTTGTACGCACACTAATTCTGTTTTGATTTTTTATTTAAAGCCTGATATTGCTCCGCCTAAAAATACTATATATTTATTGTAAAATCATGTTTGGAGTTATATAACTCAAAAAACGTGAAATCAGAATAATTTATCTCCTCCAAGAATCTCTCAATTTAAACCAGAATAGTAAGAAAGTGAATCCATTTTTTACTACTTTTTGCTACTCCAATAATATGCTAGCATCAATTGCAGTTACAACATCATATGTATGTGTACAGTGGGCATAGTTGTAGTATTTTTAAATAAATTACTTATGTTAAATAAATTGCTTATGTGTACTCTGAACAAGGTCTGACATTTTGAACGCGTACTTTTCTCACCAAGAAGCCGCCCCTTTGTTCGACTATAGTGTGTAGCTAACATACAAACTGTAGGATGGGACTAAGATGTTCGCATGAAAAACTTTTTAATTTACCGAGATATCTTCACGAAGTTTGGCATGCGCTTTTTCCTAATACCATGTTCAGACCGACACTTAATCACACGATTTCGGCTGTTGACTGGATTATCCAACTAATTTTAAAAATTTATCAAGATTTCGCCATACAAAAATGACAGTTTCAAATCAATTCATTGAAATGATTTGAAACTGATCCACACTAAAATCTCTCTGTGCGACTCTGATTTTGCGCAATCTACTTGTCAGCACTGGAAATCTGTTACATTATCACAGCTGATTTAGACACTACAAAGGGAAAGAAATGTAAACAAACAAATTTTTTTAAAAGCAATGAATCTAATTTCACCTGAAAATCGACTTAACAAATGAAAAAATGCATCCATTATTTCTATTATATGAAAAATATTAAAAAAAAGACTGCTTTTATTTCAAAATACTATAACACAATCTTTTCTGTTGATAAATATTAAGCGATCTGAATTCTTGAATGACAATAACAGCTGTCTTTTGATCTTTCTAACGGCAGTGAGAACACTGTTGGGTTATGAAATGCTTAAATGTAATCTAATATTTTATATTTTCGGTCCGAACATGGTATGAAGCGCTATTTCAGATCAGATCGCAGTAGCCTATAGCTACCATACAAACTGAACGATTGGAATAAAATGTGTTTATCTATTTTTCATTGGTTTACACATTTTTATCAAAATTTTCATTGGCTATAGTTAGAGGCAATGGTGCATTCTTCGAGAGACTTGTCAAGATCGGATTGCTATAGCACATATCTGCCATACAAACTGGCCAATCAGTGTACATTTGAGGAATATTTGTATTTTTGAAGGGTATTATAGCCTCGCTGCAACCGAAGTTAACGCTTCTCTGCTTATTATTTATGTACAAAATCTTATTACTATTAAGTTTTATTCATACACACGCCCAAATCATCCACGGTGCAACGCTCAACTGTCTCAGTTTACCAGCTACTAAAACAGCGCATTGTTGCCACAGCCGGACAGAAAGGTGTCAGCAATAATTCGCAACCTGAATAGCATGTTAGCCATTCTCCAACATTCAACCATATTGCTTCTATGTTCGCATCTACTTTTTGCCGGTTGTCCAACAGCACTCGTACGCAATACGCGGCAACGCGATTCTTGCAACGGCGAACCAAACAAGCAAACAAGGAACTTGCAAAAATAAAAGTCTGTAAGAGCACATACATATGTGCAACAGACAAAAATGTGCATTTTTGCGTATATGCTAGCCAGTCAAAAGCCAAAGCGCTGAACGTGGAACAACGGACCAGCAACTGCGCATGCGCAGCGCACCAGCGACCTAAAAGCCAAGCGGAATTAGCTTGGAAATGTTGGGACAGCAACACAAATACTGTTAAGTGTGTGTATAAAGCAACAACAACAATTGTGCTTGCAACAAACACATTTCATATGCAAGCAAGTTTTGAGTTAGAAGCTCACCAACATTCTCTTTCGCGATAATAATTAGACTGGCGTATCGGCAAAAGCAGCCAAAAGAAATATACTCATATGTATGTATGTATATCATGTAATCAACAAATGTTGCAACGCAATGCAATATAATTGCACTGGAATATTGACGAATCTACGATTGTTGCAACAACGGCTGTGGCAAGCCACTCCAAGTGTATGTGTGTAGCCAGTTATCCTTATTAGCAAAAAATGGCAACACAAGAGCAACAACAAGTGCGAACATACTAGCGCTGACTGCGCCAAAACTGGTCGAACTCATTCGGCGGCATGCCATCTTGACGGGCAGCGCGCAGCGATCATTACCACAGAACGCCTCTAAATTATTATTAGCCATTGAATATGGAAGTTGCACACACATACGCATACTTGCATTTACTGGTGACCACGGACAGACATATTAAGCGCTTGTCAAGCTCACACAGCAGACTAAGTGAGTGCCGTCTTGGAGGCCGGTTTTTCCGCCACATGAAAATTTCAACGAAATCGAGGCGCAAAAGCGCAAATGAATTAGCCACTCGCTGCACGGAAGCACGACAGGCAGTTGGCCAAGCTGCAGCGCACAATTACCCGCACTTTGAGTGAGGAAATTCTCGAGTGCAACGAATAAGTAAATATTGGTCAAAAAAGCGTCAAAAAATTGCCAATTGAAAATAAATAAAAATACACCACACACTCATACAATGCGCTTTGTCTGTGTGCGTGTTTGAACAAATGGTGAACGGTGCGCCGCAATCGCGCAAGACTTGCACTTGCGGTCTGCACGCTGAGTGCATATAGCGGCTAATGCGCGTGCGCTTTGAGTTTTCTCAATACAGTTTTCACAAGAAAATAATGCGATCCAAGCGCTTGGCCTGTTAAAGTTGTGTGCGCGCAGTATTTCATGTAGATTTTTTCATGTAACCCAGTTTTGTTGCGGCAACATTTCAGAATTTGAGGTTTTAACACAATTTAGGCGAGTTCGTCGGGCAACTAATGTGGAGTAAACTTTCGCAATATCGCTTAATTAAGAAAATATGAACTCCCACAAACATGGAGTGGCGCGTAAATGCAAATAGTTCTTTATGCAACAATAATTAATATGCATACCAATATTACAACCAAGTTTTACAAATAATAATGAATTTATGATTAATTTATTTATTGTAAATTATAATTTTTATAAATGAAGCGTAAAATTTAACTCGTGACAAGAATACACTTAAGGTTTTCGACTTAACACTAATGATATTATTCCAAACTAAACAGGGCTTTTTGAATCTAGTGCCCCCTGGTGGCGCCATCTATATGTCGACTGGTACTCTCTGC
Organism: Bactrocera zonata; assembly: GCA_037783105.1. Taxonomy (NCBI): domain Eukaryota; kingdom Metazoa; phylum Arthropoda; class Insecta; order Diptera; family Tephritidae; genus Bactrocera; species Bactrocera zonata. The sequence continues at coordinate 359,487 of JBAWJQ010005939.1, read as the reverse complement.
TATCTTTACCGATTATCCAGTGAGAATTCATGACATTTCATCTATTGGAAATGAAGTTATTGCGTTTTAAGTGTCAGTATGTTTGTGTTATCGATGCGAAAATGAGCTTCGAAAAAAGAGCCACCTGATCTGGCGCCGTGCGACTTCTGGCTGTTCACGGCTCCGGGGACACCGTTTTTATACGATAGAGGAGATTCAAGCCGCAGCGAAGACGGAACTGAAGGCCATCCCGAAAAGTGACTACAACCAGTGTTTCGAAGATTGGAAAATCCGTTGGCATAAGTGCATTGCATCGGGAGGGAATTACTTTGAAGGGGATGAAATTGATTTGGAAGAATAAATAAAGAATTTTCAAAATAAATACAATGTCACCTTTTTGGGCATAGTAGTATGCGGTATAAAGTCAACTGGAAATTCAAACACCTTTATATTAGGTATATATTGTATAAAAAAACACCCGGAAATTGTAATTAAATTCTCCGCGTAAATGATATTTCAAAAAAATATATTTTTTTAATTAGTAGGAATGTTAATACCTATGGCAAATATAAACGCGATCTGTCAAACAATTTGTTTACAGCAGCTGCTTAAGTCAGTACACTTCAATAATATGTAGTGTTTTTCACAATGGTAAAATAGTCGAAATTTTGCATTTCTTACTAAATTTCGTGTGAGGAATCGTTGCCAATTTTGGAAAGGAATTACGGTGATTCAGTTATATTAAAAACACAAACCTACGAGAGGTACAAAGCCTTCAAAGACGGTCGAGAAATCGCTGAAGACATGCCTCTCTCTGGACGACCTTCGACCTGTTCAACTCATGAAAATTTAAAAAAGTGTACATGTAGGATATGGCGTCTGAAGGCAAATGTTAGAGATATGACTACAAGTCCGTTTGAATGGTTTTTGTGGATATTTTGCGTATAAAACGCTCTACTCGTCAAAATAAAGCTGATTTTTATTCAAAAAATTGTGACCGCATTTAAGGGCAAAAACGCACTTAATACCATCGATCAACCACCGAATTCACCAGATTTTTTCTTGTTCCCCAAACTGAAATTGCTGCTTCGTGAAACTCGCTTTCAGTCGATCGAAGAGGTAAAACAAAATTCACTGAAGGAGCTGAAGACCGTCTCAAAAAGTACATATGAAAAGTGTTTCGGAAACTTGAAAAATCGTAGCCATAATTGTATTACATCTGGTGAGTATTACTTTGGCGACAAAATAAATATTGATAAATAATTAAATATTTTGAGTTTTATTTACAATTTCTGGGTACTCTTTTGTCACCATAATCTGGTGGTGCTGAACATGTTGACCCAGCGCTCAAAATGGACTTGTTACCGAAAATATCGGTCAATGGGTGAGACATATTATTGAAATTTGGAGAAAATAATTTTCATAATGTCTGTTTGTTAAAAATGGGTTGAACCAGTTCAATATTTCCCTTAGCACCCATATACCTAATATAGAGATTTTCGAATCCCATTGGGTATAATAATTTACTGTGTGAGAAGTAGGAAACTGGGAAGCTCCTTACTTAATATTGAGAAATTTTGTGAAATTCAACACGGAACTATTACAACAGACACCCAGCCCATTTATTAAGTTAATATTCAAATTAAACTTAGAATGAGGAAGACTCTATAACTTTATTACACATACAATATGCATAAAATAAGTAACGGGTGGGCCATCTAACGTTTTAAATTTGAATTATCTATATTTCGACATTAGAAACGTCAAATACCATTCGGAAAGTGACAGATATTCAGTAAAAAGTCTAAAATTTACGAAATGGGTCGCTATTCACTAGAAGAAAACTGGGAAGTATTGAAAAAAAACCGAAGATGGTCAATTTTACCCAAAAATCATCTTTTCGGACGAGGCATATTTCCACCTCGATGGTTACGTTAACTAGCAGAATTGTCGCATTTGGGGCACAGGACGGCGCTACTTGCTATACAGCAAACGCTACACTCAATCTTTTACGCCCTATCTTCGAATATCGCATAATCAGCAAAAGAGGTGATGTGAATTGGCCTCCCAGAAGCTGCGATTTAACTCCGTTGGACTATTTTCTGTGGGGAGCTGTTAAAGATAAATGTTACGCCAACCATCCAGAAACCATTCAAGATCTAAAGTACGAGGTTCAAGCTGTTGTAGCTGCCATAAGGCCTGAAACCATCGAGAAAGTACTCCAAAATTGGGTGGATCGGATAAGCTACTGTAAACTCAGCCGTGGTGGTCATTTGTCCGAAATTGTTTTCCACAAATAAATTTCATAAAACAACCTTTTAAATAAATGTTAGACCTTTAAAAAATATAAAGCCGTTTTTTATGACTTTTTAAATTTAAAATTTTATATGGCCCACCCTTCAGCATTTAAAAAGTTCTCTTATTTGTAAAGGCGCTAATATTAGTAAATATTAAAATCATAAAATAATAAATGAGTGTTTATTTATAAATATCAGATAATATGGGTAAGTCAATGACAAATTTAAGTTAGAACGGCCTACGTTATTTATAACTGTCAATTAGCAACTAACACTTCTTAATTAATATTTCGCGCTATATTAAATCACAGCAAAAATATTTATTTAACTCATTAGAGAATGTAAAACAAATAAATTTTATTAACTCAGATAAACAAGTTTTCTTCCCATAAATATTACGGATAATATGCGAAAATAAGTCTGCATAACGCGTTCCTTTCATGGGCCAATGCTTTTTTCCGAAAAGGAAGAAGTCACACGGTGCCATATTAGGTGAATATGGGGATTGGTTAATGGTTAAAATGTGATTTTTGATCAAATAATCGACCACAAACATCGATCGATAAGACGGCGCATTATCGTGCAACAAACGCCAACCTCCATCTTCGCGATATTCGGGCGAATACGGCGCACCAAACACTTCAAAACACCAAGGTAGAATACCGCATTAACGTATAGGCCGGGTGGAATAAAATCTTTGTGGACAATACACCCTTGGAATCATAAAAACAAATCAGCATTGTCTTCCCTTTTAACTTCTCCATGCGCGATTTTTTGGGTTTCGGCTCGTCCGGTGCCTTCCATTCAGCACTCTGGCGTTGCGTTTCGGGATCATATTGGAAACAGTCACAATATTGTAAAGGAAGCGTTTGTCCTTTTTGACCACTTTAATGATGTCCTTCAATTATTGGATTCTGCGCAATTTTTGGTCATCAGTCCGGTGGTCACGGATTTTGATTGATCGTCATTTATGTCCTCCCGACCACTTCGAAAACGTTGAAACCACTCGTGCACTCTGCTATGGGCTCATCGCATAACTTGTTGCATCAATTGATAGGTTTTGGTAAAAGTTTTACCAATTTTAAAACGAAGCTCATTTTCGCACCGACAACACAAACATACTGACACATAAAACGCAATAACTTCACTTCCAATAGATGAAATGTCATGAAATTCTCACTGGACAATCGATAAAGATAGCAGAGTCTAACGCACCAGTCGACATATAGATGTCGCCACCAGGGGGCGCTAGATTCAAAAAGTCCTGCTTACTTTGGAAGGCACATTGTATATATGTATATAAAAAGCAGTGCCACTTTTCGTTGAAATTTTATAACTTAAGAACGGGCTCACCTATCTAAACCAAATCTTAAGGCTTTGTTCTCACTATTTAGTAGATGGTTTATTTAAAGTTTGCACAAAATCGGTCAAACGGCACGAAATACATCTGTGTACCTTGTACTGAAATTACACGGTGATCATGAATACGTCGTGCTATTTTGGCTGCAATGATGTGTGCTGCTTTTAATTACAACAGTCAGATTGATTACAGTGTGTACGCATATATTGAACTGATGACCGCAATTTGTGCACTTTGTGATCCGGCTAACTTTCAAGGTGATACACCTGGGATATATTGTGCTAATGGCAAAGGTAGGTTGCCAGCATTAAAAACTCCACTAAACCCATTGAGTTCATTAATTCTTGGGACATCTCAAATGTCGAACCTTTGTTTGAGTCATGTTCAGTAATAAAATTCGACATTTCAAATGATATTTTTTGGTGCTTCAAAAATTATTATACTCTTGCCACATGCTGCTGCTGGCAGTGGAAAAGTTGTTGCCAATTATTTTTTGCTACCGCGTATCCCTGTGATTCCAACTGATATGACATCTCAATTCAAACAATTACAATTAAGTCTTAAAATAGCTAACGAATAATAAAAAATTTTGTTGTTGAAATAAAATGGTATTATTATTTCACTTTGTACGTACCGAAGTACATACCGGGCCGCTAGTTAGACTATATTATTGATAGATACCAGTAAAATTGAAGCGGGATATGGGAAGAACCCAGAAGTCAGTAGTTTTTAAATGATTGCATATACATTACGCTTAATTTTGGGGATTAATGATAAAGTTATATATTTTCTCATAAAGTTTTAAAACATCGAGTCTTACTTTTGGTTTACAAGAATAATGTTTTTATTAAATGATTAAAACTAATGTTAATAGGCTTTTAGTGAGGGTTACCTATTTTTTTGTTTTTAATAGGAATTTTGTTTTAGTGTCTAATCGTAAATATTTATTATCAATGCTTTTAAATTTAGAATATACTATGTATGTTGGAAAAGACCTTCGGTGATAATTGTTTGTCGCGAGCAAGTGCTTTTGATTGGTACAAATTATTTAAGGGGGTATTCTAGTCTAGAAGCATGAATTTCAGGTAATTTTTAAAGTTTCGTAAAAAAAGGCAATTAATATTTTATTTTTTTATTAGTTAGTTATTAATTTTAGAAGAGTAGAGAAAAAAATTAAAAACTAAAAAAAGTAAAAAATTTCAAAAATTATGTGCTGACGAAGTGGGGGGTCTCAAAAAATTTCCACATGGCCATGCCCATGATTTCAACCCTCGTTATCTGAAACCAAGAAGAAAAAAGATTATTAATCTAGAATAATGTCGCAATGACCGGAACTACGGAAACGTGAGAAAAATTCTTTTTCACAAACGGGCGACTGCCTGAAAAAAAAGTTTCTTTGCAACACTTTTTCTGACTATTTTGAATTTTTTTAAAATAATAAAAATAAAAATTTGGGGATGAAACTAGTTCCAACCATAGACAAACCTATAAAGAAGACTCTAAAAAAATTCAAGTAAATCGGTCTAGTAGAACCTGAGAAATCGTGAGTATCGTTCCGAAAAAGTCAGTTTTGAGAAAAACGCGTTTAAAGTTTCCCTAATGTATTTTGTTCGATTAGTTCCGGCCGAACCAGTTTGGATACCGGGTCAGAAAAATGCTTATATCTCCGAAAATAATTTGAATAATTTTTTTTTTAATTTCTAGACTAGAATATCCCCTTAAAGAGGGTCGTGTTGATAACGAACTACGTCGATAATGGGCATCGACATCAACTGAGGATCAACACGCCAATTAAATAAAGGAATTGATGCTTGAGAATCGGCTATTAACAGTCAGAGATCTTACTGGGATCATTGGAATATTGGAAGGATCAGTAAAAACCACTTTAAAATATCATTTGGGCCTAAGGAAAGTGAAAGCACGATTGTTTTCGAAATCATTCAATTTTTTTCAAAAAACAGCGTCGCGTTAATGTGTTTGAAGCAATGCTTTCCAACTGCCAGGATGTCATGAAACGTATTATTACTGCCGATGAGTTTTGAATTTATGCTTATGACCCGGAAACAGACGATCAATCGGCGGAATATTGTGGCAAAATTCAACTGTTTTGAGGATTGGAAAAATTGTTGGTCATGCAGATTACTTTGAGGGGGACGACATAGATTTTGAAAAATAAATTCAGAATTTTAAAGTTATGAACAAAGTCTTACTATTTTTTCTTCAGAGTAGTATACATATTGCTCCATCTGTCAATATAGTTTCGTTTGAGTTCGTTACAGTTGATTCATCAATTTTATACGTTGGTCTTTAAGGTCAAAACAATTATCGAAAATGTAAATATATTTACGACAGCTTCATTCCGTTGCTTTTTTGAGAGAAAATTAACGGCTTGAATCTTAAATATGAAGACGGAAATAAAAACACAGAGGCCAATAGTCAACGGAGAAGTGGTCCATATTTTAATATAATTTGTTTGTTTTGCCACCCATGACTAGAAAAGAACTATGTTTTCCAATATATGCTCTCTTTGCTCTGTCATATGTTGCGCTGCTTCCATCATTCACACACAGAGAGTTTGAAAACATTTAATAATTTTCTTTTCTAACTAACATAGTTTCCTTCGTGGACATGTCAATCAAATCATTCAAACTAACTCGCGAAAGATGTCGACATATTCTTTGTTGGTTATTTTCATCCATAGTAAAAAATCGCTGGGCACCACTGAAGTGTTCCGACTTAAGCAGGTGCTGTAAACAAACTGGTTGACAGATCGCGCTCATATTTGGCATGGTAATTAAGGATAGTCCTACCAACTTAGCAAAATACAATTTTTGGAATTATCATTTCAAAAGGTGATATGAAGTGCCAGGTTTTAATTTTGGCAGTTATTTAATAATCCTAATTAAGTGTGAGCCAACACTCGGTTAACATTGTGGGCTCAAAACTCGGCTGAGAATATTTTGCCTAACTGAGAAAAAAGATAAAAAAACTTCTCAAAACTCACTTGATAGTAACTGGTCTAAAATTTGTAAGGCCCACCAATTGTGTTGAAATCAAGAAACTTGGAATTAAATTAGCAGAAACTCGGCCAAATATCGTAACCTGACGATATAAGTAATCAATTAATAGAGACAAATAATAATATCGCGCGTTTGAATTTTTCACTCGATCTGTTCTAGTTAGCATTCAGGAAATTCACCTCATACATGTTCCTTCAAAGTTTTCTATGGGAAAGAAATGCAGCAATAAACCCCGCCACCCCTTCTTTCGCCTTTATCGCAAAGTTCTGAAAATTTATTCACTGCATTCCAGTCACGATCAAGAACTGATGCTGACGTCTCAGCATATTTTAACGCTCGCAAAAAACAACAAAAACTAAAAGATGCGTAACAAAGCGCTTATACATCACGCTGTCAGCACTACGCTGCCTCAATATCAACGCCAGTGCTAACTTGGCGCACAATAAGTCAACTTAGTCACCGGCCGCGTTGTTAACGGCAAACTGCTAATAAACTGTTTAAATGGCGAAAAAAGTAACGAAAAGTAAAAGCGCAAAAAAGCAATAACAATAAGAGGCCGAAAATTGAAACAAAGTTCACAAAAGTACCGTGATCGCCGCTACCGCCGACGCTAATTGCCATCCATTCGCCACTCTACCTTTGACTTTGCGTCAGCTGACTTTGTTTGTTTTTACATTTGCTGCTTTTGCTTGTGATTTTGCATTGATTTTTATTTTCAATTTGATTACTTCACTTATTTGCCGCGCTGCCGACGATGGATTTTGCTGCTCTTCATTTGTCAAAAGCGCAGCCAGCGCATGCACGCGTTGTGTGGAGCTGAGCGCCGCAGCGCCGCCTGGCTTCGTGCAAGGTGTGCAAAGCCGCACAGAAGTTGGCTTAGAGGTGATCGTCGCAGCTTGGCCATTCAGTACGATTTGAGCGTTTCGTCTTGGCGGTTGATTTGATTGGAATTCCAGTCGACGAACTTGTGAACTAAAGAAGTGGTTTATCTGAAGGTATAATTCTAGGCAGTGCATGCTGAAGACGTTGCACTGGGTTCACGCGAAGTGATTGTGTTACGTGATCTTTGTCGAGGGCGCAATTTGCGCGAGTAAAAGTCCAAAACGTTTAGCTTCTTCAAGAACACTCATTTGAAAAAGTAAAATAAACGGCAAGTGTTTAATAATAGAAGTGCATAAACTAATATGAAATTCTCTCGACATGCACATATGATTTTTAATAAAGTGAACGTTCTTGACATAAAAATATTTGCTTAACAAGCAGTGTTTTTCTAATAATGTCATACCTACATATGTATGTAAACATACTTGTATAATATTGCTGGCAAAGTGCAGCGCAAGCTTTCATGCAAATAAATGTGAAACTATAAATAAATGATAGGTGTATGTGCGAAAAAGCGGGTGCTAAAATTTGTAGAATTTTTTTAAAAAAATCGAAATCTTCAAAGTGCTAAATTTCAGTCATTAAACAGCAAATGAAAACACAAAACAAGGATTGAATTAAATGAAGCAACATTTGGACTTAAAAATATAAATGGAAGTATTCTAACAAGAAAAAATACAGAGGAAAAAAATATTTAAAAATTTTTGAACAAAAAATTAAAAGTAAAAATAAAAAATATAAAATCTAAAATCTAAAAAATTATAAAAAAATATAACAAATATTTCAAAATAAAAAAAACATTACCTCAGGTTTAAAAACAATAATTAGAGAAATAAAAATAAATGATATAAAAAATAATAAAAAATGATTATATATAAAAAATAAAAATATAAAAAGAAGTATTCTAACAAAATAAATAAAATAAAAATTTAATGTTTCATGAAAAAATTAAAAATAAAAATAAAAATTTTACAAATTTTCAGATTTAAGAAAAATTATCTCAAGCATAAAACATGTTTTAAGAAATAAAAGTAAATAATATTAAACTAATAAAAAGAAGTTATACATATTTTTCTAAGTAAAAAAAAAACAATATCTCAAAACTAAAAAGTATATATTTTTCGTGTAATTTCAATGTATACTATAAATATAATAATATAATGTAAATATAATAATACTACAAAAATTTCATTAAAGACAAAAAAATAAAAATTAGAAATCTAAAAACAATAAAATAATGTAGTAATTTTTTTCTCGTAATTAAATAAAAAACAAATGTTTTTTTAACCAAATAAAAAAATATCTCAAATAAAAAAAAAATTTTTTCTTTTAATTAATAATAATAAAATAACACTATAAAAATTCATTCATTCAAAAATTTATGTCAAAAAAATTATATTAGCCACTTTTAGAAATACCACCTTTTTAGCAATGAAAATTAAATCTTTTGAAATAAAAAAATTAAAATGTCTATTAGGAAACTTTCACAAAATAAGAAATAGATACATTAATTTATCCAATTTAAAATAAAGGATAATTTATAGAAATAAAAAATATTAATTTGAAAAAATTTTAAAACAGCTTTTTAAAGAAAGATTATATATAGAAATAAAAAATTAATATATATTTTTCAAAATTAAAAGAAGCAACATTTGGACTTAAAAATATAAATGGAAGTATTCTAACAAGAAAAAATACAGAGGAAAAAAATATTTAAAAATTTTTGAACAAAAAATTAAAAGTAAAAGTAAAAATAAAAAATATAAAATCTAAAATCTAAAAAATTATAAAAAAATATAACAAATATTTCAAAATAAAAAAAACATTACCTCAGGTTTAAAAACAATAATTAGAGAAATAAAAATAAATGATATAAAAAATAATAAAAAATGATTATATATAAAAAATAAAAATATAAAAAGAAGTATTCTAACAAAATAAATAAAATAAAAATAAAAATTTTACAAATTTTCAGATTTAAGAAAAATTATCTCAAGCATAAAACATGTTTTAAGAAATAAAAGTAAATAATATTAAACTAATAAAAAGAAGTTATACATATTTTTCTAAGTAAAAAAAAAAAACAATATCTCAAAACTAAAAAGTATATATTTTTCGTGTAATTTCAATGTATACTATAAATATAATAATATAATGTAAATATAATAATACTACAAAAATTTCATTAAAGACAAAAAAATAAAAATTAGAAATCTAAAAACAATAAAATAAGATAGTAATTTTTTTCTCGTAATTAAATAAAAAACAAATGTTTTTTTAACCAAATAAAAAAATATCTCAAATAAAAAAAATATTTTTTCTTTTAATTAATAATAATAAAATAACACTATAAAAATTCATTCATTCAAAAATTTATGTCAAAAAAATTATATTAGCCACTTTTAGAAATACCACCTTTTTAGCAATGAAAATTAAATCTTTTGAAATAAAAAAAATTAAAATGTCTATTAGGAAACTTTCACAAAATAAGAAATAGATACATTAATTTATCCAATTTAAAATAAAGGATAATTTATAGAAATAAAAAATATTAATTTGAAAAAATTTTAAAACAACTTTTTAAAGAAAGATTATATATAGAAATAAAAAATTAATATATATTTTTCAAAATTAAAAGAAGCAACATTTGGACTTAAAAATATAAATGGAAGTATTCTAACAAGAAAAAATACAGAGGAAAAAAATATTTAAAAATTTTTGAACAAAAAATTAAAAGTAAAAGTAAAAATAAAAAATATAAAATCTAAAATCTAAAAAATTATAAAAAAATATAACAAATATTTCAAAATAAAAAAAACATTACCTCAGGTTTAAAAACAATAATTAGAGAAATAAAAATAAATGATATAAAAAATAATAAAAAATGATTATATATAAAAAATAAAAATATAAAAAGAAGTATTCTAACAAAATAAATAAAATAAAAATAAAAATTTTACAAATTTTCAGATTTAAGAAAAATTATCTCAAGCATAAAACATGTTTTAAGAAATAAAAGTAAATAATATTAAACTAATAAAAAGAAGTTATACATATTTTTCTAAGTAAAAAAAAAACAATATCTCAAAACTAAAAAGTATATATTTTTCGTGTAATTTCAATGTATACTATAAATATAATAATATAATGTAAATATAATAATACTACAAAAATTTCATTAAAGACAAAAAAATAAAAATTAGAAGTCTAAAAACAATAAAATAAGATAGTAATTTTTTTCTCGTAATTAAATAAAAAACAAATGTTTTTTTAACCAAATAAAAAAATATCTCAAATAAAAAAAATATTTTTTCTTCTAATTAATAATAATAAAATAACACTATAAAAATTCATTCATTCAAAAATTTATGTCAAAAAAATTATATTAGCCACTTTTAGAAATACCACCTTTTTAGCAATGAAAATTAAATCTTTTGAAATAAAAAACATTAAAATGTCTATTAGGAAACTTTCACAAAATAAGAAATAGATACATTAATTTATCCAATTTAAAATAAAGGATAATTTATAGAAATAAAAAATATTAATTTGAAAAAATTTTAAAACAACTTTTTAAAGAAAGATTATATATAGAAATAAAAAATTAATATATATTTTTCAAAAATAAAAGTAAAATCATTTATAGTTTAAAAGCAATATTTTAAGCAATAATAAAAAAAAATAGTAAAAAAAAATTATTTTCTAAATAAAAAAAAAATTTGTAAAATCTATAATTTTTTTTTTTTGTAAGTTAAAAATAATAATATAATATTATCACAAAAAGTTCTTTAGTGACAAACAAGGAAACAAAAAGTAAAAGTATAAAAATAAAAAAAATTAAAAAGCTCTTAATATCAATTCAACCTAAAAAATAATTTATAATTTTATTTACATATTTCTTTAAAAATTACAAAGCTTATGTCTTTTTATTGCTTTAATTTTGTTTTTATCAGGAGACATCGGGACAATACAAATAAATAATATTTCCACTTAGTGCTTTGAAAATCAAATTTTTTCTAAAAATTCATATTTTTTAAACATTTATTAGCACAAACAATAAAAATAAATAATATTACTCTTGTCGTATGAGTTAAAATTCGTGTTTTCTACAATTAGTAAAAAAATAATGTCTACAATATAAAAATTCTATAAATAATCACGATATTTTTTATTTAAAGAATAAAAAAAATAAAAAAATATATAAGAAGTATGCGTCAGTATACATACAGTTCTAAATATAACTGATATACATATATTTATATTATTTTTAATTATTCAATTTTTTTAATTTTTAATACTATTAGAAAAAAATTATTTTTTATTAAAAAAAATATTTTGCAAATACTGAGCTCTACAGAAATTACTTTTATAAGTTAATATACTATACTTAAAATGTCCTGATTTTTCTAGAACATCAAATAAATGAATTGGAAAAAAAATTTTGAAAATTAACGAAAACACTTTAAAACCAAAAATAATTTAATTGTCGAAAGAAACCTAAGAATTGCAAAGTTAATCAATATTATGAATAAACAAAAAAAAAAAGCAAAAGAAAACCATCCTATTTTTTTTTTTTTTTTAATTTAATTACAAATATTATAAAGTAATTCTGATAGTTAAAGTTAAATAAAACAATTCATTCCTACACAATTAAGTAAAAATTAAAAAATTGAATTAAAAATTAGCTAATTTAAATTTAATCATTTTTTTATTTAAATTAATTTAATCTAATTAGTGTTTGTTTTTTGCTAAAAAACTAGTTTTGTAAAAATTACAAATTAAATAAATTAAATTTAAAAAATGTTAACCTAATAAAAATGAGAAAAAATCGATTTAAATTAGAGGCAATAAATATTTTACTTACTTTTTTATATACATTTTAGTTTGGCATAAATTTTTACCATTATCACTAGATGTTTTTAATTCTTTTACTACTATTATTTGAAAAAAAAATTTTAAAATCGAAAATATTTAATTTAAATTTAAAAATTAAAGTTAATTAATCTTAATTAATTAATTAAATTAATATTATTTGTTTCAATCTAATTTTTTAAATTTAAGTTAATTAATTTTAGTTTCAATTAATTTTTTATCTTAATTAATTAAATTTAATTTTTTTAAATAAATAAATTTTTTTATCTAATTTATTTATTATTATTTTTTGCTATTATTAAAATAAAAAATATTTAATTTAAATTTGAAAAATTAAAGTTAATTAATCTTAATTAATTAATTAAATTAATATAATTTGTTTCGATTTAATTTTTTAAATTTAAGTTAATTAATTTTAGTTTCAATTAATTTTTTATCTAAATTAATTAAATTTATTTTTTTTTAATAAATAAATTTTTTTATCTTATTTATTTATTATCATTTTTTGCTATTATTAAAATAAAAAATATTTAATGTAAATTTAAAAAATTAAAGTTAATTAATCTTAATTAATTAATTAAATTAATATTGTTTGTTTCAATTTAATTTTTTAAACTTACGTTAATTAATTTTGGTTTCAATTAATTTTGTATCTTAATTAATTAAACTTAATTTTTTAAATAAATAAATTTTTTATCTTATTTATTTATTATTATTTTTTGTTATTATTAACAATTTAAAATATCTTATAACATTGATAGAAATAAAAAAATAATATACTTATGTTAACGAAAATTAACATATACCTATAAAAAATAAAATACATAATATCTCTAATTCAAACGAAATTTTTCTTCTTTTTTACTCGGTTGACAATTTATTATATTTATTTAATTTTTAATGTTTCCAAAAGTAATTTTTTATAAAAAAAGTTAATTAAATTTATTTTACATTTAATGTAATCTTAATAAATTTTTTGAATTTAAATTAATTTTAACTAAATTACCGATTTTTCTTGTGCTAAAAAAGTACTTGTAGAAAAATTATGAATAAATATTATTAATTGAAGAAAAATTATAAATAAATATAATAAATTTTCAACCTAATAAAAAATAAGTAAAATTACATTTAAATTAGAAGAATTTTTTAAATTTTTAACATAATTTTATTTTTTATATATATTTTATTTTTTATATATATTTTAGTTTGGCATAAGTTAATTAATTTTTATTTTTTACCATTATTTTATGATATTTTTACATTTTTTTTACTATAATTATCAGGTTTTTTAACTTTTAAATTAAATGAAATATTGTGGGCTATTCCAACCACGAGATATTTTTTGTTTCTGGTTTTTTATCTCTGTAAATTTTTTTAAATGTTTTATAAATTTTTTCATTACTTTTCCTTCATACACCAATTTTAATTTTCATTAAATCTTCTTAAACGTAAAAGAATTTGCCGCTGACCGTCTGCAGGATTTTATTTTTTTAGTTAGCACGTGGGCCGCCATCATTTCTAAGCTATATATTTAGACGAAATTATAAAAAAAAATTTATTAAAATTTTCGTAACTTCAATAATTTTTATAAACAAAAACAATAATAAGTACAAATATATACATATTTCAGTAGATTTAAAACGAAGTCAACGAGTAACGGGAACTAAATATATTACGATCACATATAAACAGTTGAGCGAATTAATTGTGGCATAAAAGCCGCGCTGATATTATGTAATCAAAAACTCAAAACACATTTAAATCAACAAAACTGAAAAGAACTTAAACTCAACAAGACAACTTTGTGATTAACACAACAATAATAGCAAAAACATGCGTCCGAAAATCGCACCCTATTTTATGGGCGCACACCTGTTGCTGCTCATGCTGCTCGCACTAAACACCAGCAGCAACAACAACAACTTTGCGTACGCGCTCAACACCGCCGAAACGGCAAATCCGACTTGTTCGCTGAAGGACAATTGCAATTTGAATGACAACTTCCTGACAGGCACCGGCGAGGCGGGCGAAAAGGCGGCGAGTAAATTGGAAAATAAAATTGCCTCGATATTCGAGGATAAAGTAAATTACAGCCTTAAATTGTTCGCTGATGAAGATGTCATCGAGTACAATGCGCGCGAAAGTAACCTAACGGAACGTGCACATATGGCAACGCCAGCAGCAGCGAACTTTACGCTGCGACAGTTGCAGGACGCCGCCGATGTGGAGGAGGATGAGCGAGGTGAGTTTCTATTTTTGTATTTTTTCATGTGTTTGTTCAAGTGCCTTCATAATTGACATGGCGGCTGATAAGTGGTTAGATAATAGCCGCGTTGTTGTACTTGGCTTGTTTTGTCTTAAAAGGTTCAAAATAATTGATTACGAAAATGCAAAAGCGCAGACGCAGCAGTTTCTGACCTTCATTACAATTTTTTTGCTGTTTTTTTTTCAAATCCAAATCACGCATTTACATACTTACAAACATGCGAGCACAACGCTGTCAGCTTTTTTTATAACTTTCATATACAAGCGTTCAAATATTGGCCTTTTCCTCTCTTTCTTTTCCACTCTTGTATTTTTGCAAAATCACCTTATCAATTTTTTGTTGCTATTTTTTGGCCACACTTTTTTGTAGACCTAAACCTTAATATCGAATTCTCAAGTGCGCATAGTCAAATATTGGTCAGGCATATACATATATGCACACATACATACATATGAGTGCCGTACGTGCGCGCATTCGCATTGAAAATAATTTTAAAATTTCTTCGCACATAAAATTTCAACACCGCCACTGACCGTCGCAGCCAAACCAATTGCCAAGCAAGAAAAAAATTAAAAACCAACAACAACACAAAAAGTAGGTAGTGAAAAAACCCAAAAATTTGTATTTTAATTGTAAACTTCAAACACGTCGTCGAGCGCAAAAATTATTTACCGCTCCAGACATATATTTACCCAATTGCCATGCCGCTTTGCGGTACTCAAATGGTTACAAGGCGGCTAAAAGTATTTTTAAATGCTTTATACAAACAACTCGTCTCCAACATATTGACACTTTCATTGAAGAAGCGGCAGATAAATATTATTTGCTAATTTTAGCAAATCTATGTATTTTAAGACTCATGTGAATAACTCAAAAAATATTAATTTTGAAAATTAGGAAACTATTTTGTAATAAGAAAATAACATTCCATGGCTAGAAACCATTTTGCATACTGTATATACAATTTTGGATATTATTAGTAACAGTAAGACGTTGTTAGTCCACCTCTGCAATGAAATATATTTCAACTCTACAAGGACATTGTCTCCTGAAATTTTTCGCAAACAAACTGCTCCGCTCATTAAGGCAGAGTTTTCAATGTAATTATACCTTGAACAGGGAACGCTAAGTTTCCCACGATGCTTGTAACACTCAAAAGGAAATGTCGAAGGCCCTTTAAAGTCTGTATATACCGTATGTATATTAGTATATGTGACCTGGTCTACGAAAAGGGGGCTTAGGTGACAAAAAAAATAATTTTCACTTTTTAGTTGATTCGGATGGAAGATGAGATGCTTTTTCACGTGAACTAAAAAGTGAAAATTGATTTTTTTGACACCTAAGCCCCCTTTTCGTAGACCAGGTCACATATGATCAACGAGACAAACTAAATCGATTTAGCCATGCCCGTCTTTTAGTATATCTATCTATCTGCCAGTCCTTCCATTGATTTTTATGCACTTGACTATATCTAAGTGACTGTAGAGCTCATATAGTACGAGGTGGAACCTCTTCAATATTCATCGCTCACGCAGACAGCTCCCAAAACCTTGCAGAGAAAAGCAGTTTTTTCATCTCGGTTCATCTATTGTACTGCACCATGCAATAGGACGGGAATGATAACAGACTTATAGAGTAATCGGACGGAAATGATAAGAAACTTATAGAGCAAAGAGTGTGATCTACTTCTCAATTGCCTTCCGATCCCAAAGTGACACCTACATACAAGAGTTGTTCTGCGCCTGATCCAAGAATAGATTGTTGGTGGAATTGATTTCGGTTTCGAGATAGACAGAGTTCTTTATTGTATCAAATTTAAACCCTACTAACAGCAACACAGTTCGCAAGACACGAGGAATATTTGTTTGTGGGCAATGGTCCTTTGTTTTGCTCTTATTCACCACAAAACCAAACGCTTTCGCTTCTTTTTCTAAACTGGAAAAGCTCTGTTGATATTATTTGCGTACACCAGCAACATTATACCATACTTCTAGAGTACACAGTGCCAGTAGTTCTTATCATTACTTCCAGCATTATATTGAAGAAGAAGCACGAGAGATAATCTCCCTGTCTAAAATCTCGTCTGGTATCCAATGGTTCGGAGAGGTTCTTTCGATTTTGACGGCGGTTATGCTCTATTTTTCAGGAATCCCTAATTTAGATATGACGTCGAATAGGCATCTGCTGTCAACCCCGGCTTTGAAATCGACATAAAGTTGAAATATGACGATATGTTTGTCGTGGGAACGATTTGTGACTACTCGGTGAAAAACTCGCATCCGAGTTGTATGTAAAGGTAGTAGAACAAGAGAAAACTATCTTTAAATTGAATACCTTTTGAATACTGCTTTTTTCAAACAGTTCATCTCTTACTCGCATTTATATTCTATATGTTATATGTGGGGTCGTGGACAAAGTTGTAGAGTTTCGAGAATCTAAGAAAGTACATGCATTTTTTAACCAGGCGAGTAAAGTCTGTACTTTGCAAAATCTGCACGTACCTCTAAAAAGTTTTTATGCTTAAGAACTAAGTAAAGCATTCATAACAAATTTAAGTTGGCTTCAAATTACCTATATTTTTTTTCATAAATGTAAAATCAAATTTTGTACCAAATATTTTTCCAAACTAATATAAACTAACTTTTAAAGTCCCTAGTTTTCAACTATTTAATCTTTGGATTTATTTTCGCTGTGGGACTCTGCAGAGTTTCTAAAATTCGTGTTTAGAACTCAGATTCCGGAATTTATTCTATTTTTATAAAGCATAAGAAAACCGAAACAAAACAAACAAAAACTTTAGCGACGCACTTAATCTTATAATCACGAATAAATGAGATCAATAAACTTATTTGTAACATTATATCTATTCTTTTTTATAGTTTGTAAATTGTTGTTTTTTTACGATACTCAACACCGCCTCATAGCGATGACATACTGAAAGTCGGTATGCGTCATTAGCATATTTGTAATTTGTATCCACTAGTGTATTTGGGCATGAGCATATAATTATATTTATTTATGCAAATTTTATATTTCATAGATTGAGCATAAAATCTGGTTTGAAACACGAATTTTTTATTATCTTCATTTTCGATATATTCTCGCCTACAAAAAAATGCGTAATAGGCGCGTGATCTATTATATACACGTGTTTTTAAAGAACTTAAATTTCAGCTTTGAAATAACGTGTTGTTAAAAGCTTTTTGCGATACATTGTAACAAAGAAGTACCCAGAAATTGTAACTTAAATTCCCCGGATATATGATATTTCAAAAAAATTTATGTTTCGATTAATTTCTATGTCGCATTCGAACGCGATCTGTCAACCAGTTTGTTTACAGCAGTTGCTTAAATCAATATACCCAGCAATGCGTTCCTTGTTTTGCAATGGATTAAAATATCGATTGTGTTTATAGCCGAATTTCGTGTACGAAATCGTTGCGAACGTTGCAACAAGGCTTACGGTAATTCAGTTTTATCAAAAACACAAGCCTACAATTAACACAAAGCCTTCATAAACGACCGAGAGATCGTTGTAGACATGCCTCTCTCGATATTCGACCTCTTCAACTGATAAAAATATTAAAAAAGTGAAAGATATGGAGCTTGAAAATCGTCAGGTAAGTGCTAGAAAGATGACAAGAGAGCTCGACATCTCTCACGAGTACGTTTAATGATTTTGGTGGCTATTTTCCCAATAAAACTGATTTTTTTTTCTAAAAGAGTAAAGTAAACAGGTCTTTTGGACAAGGTTGATCGTGCGGATTCCGATCCCACATTCATGGAGAGTACTATAACTGCTGATGAGACATAGGCTTATGAGTTTTTTGTAATGTCGTATTTTGTTATAAGAGACGTCTTGTTTAAAATATTTTCAATTTAAAGGAAATAATGTACAAATTTCTGATTTTAGCTCGATTGCCAGGTGAGTTCAGTTCCATTGCTTTTACTTTATTTTGGTTTGGTCCATTTCTTTCTCTTGGTATTTTCTAAATCAACTGTGATAATGTGATAGATTTCCTTAATGACAAGCAGATGGCGTTAAATCAGAGAATGATTAGAAGTCGTCGTAATCTCTATCAATCTATCATTTTTGATGTAGTGTAGGGTGTTCTTTTTTTACTAAAATTTTCTTTTTTAATTAAAATTTTCTTAGACACTTTTCTTAGACCCAAATTATCTTTCAAAATGGTTTTCACTGATCCTTCTGATATTCTAACGATGCCAATAAGATCTCTGACTGAATAGTGGATCCCCAAGCACCAATTCCTTTATTTTATTAACGTGTTGATCACAGTTGGTGTTGATGGCCGTCCTGGACATGATTCGTCGTTAACGAGTTCTCGAAGATCTTGACTAATTTTTACCCACCAAAAACACAAAAAACTACCAAATTTTATTCCGCACACAAAAGGTAATTTAACTTCTTTGTTGAATAATTTCATTCATAGTAAATTTCGACTATTGCACTTTATGTACTTCATAAAGCCAAGCATATACTAAACACTAAGGCACTGTCACTTTGAATAAGTTTGATGTGACATTTGGCACAGATGTCACAGACAGTCATACCAACCTAAAAAAAATATTTCGACGATTGGCTTTTCGCGCGAAATTTAAATAAAAAGTCTTACTTGAGGCTAAAAAGGCCACAAAAAATAATTAACTTTTCAAAAGATGATGACAGACCTAACCATAACAAAGCCATTTGAGTTATGTCTAGAAATTCAGCATACCGCATCTGTGGCCTTAAGTGAATTATAAGACTTATTTAATTCGTTAAGACTCGATGAAGTAAAATAAGTGAAAGATGGGCACAATAGACCAGAAGTCGTAGTGGCCCTCCGTTGCTCACCTATCCATACAGATATCTAAAACGAAGACCACTTAAAACGTCAACAATTGCACTGATTCTTTTAGTACAACTATAAAAACGTTTTTTTCTGATGAACATACAGAACACTGGCCAAACGACTTGGTCTTCTGAATGAAAAAGATAGTATCTGAGTAAGCTAAGCAGTATACAACCAAACAACTGGTACAAAAATGACAGTTTTCAACTCGTAACTAATTTTTAGAAAATTGGTTCAGAAAAAAAACACAGATAAATCGGTGGAGCAGTATTTTTTCATTAAAAAACCACATAAAAATCCCGATTTAAAGCTATATGAATATGTCTGTTTTGAATAAGTTTGAAACTAGTATATGTACATATTTCATGCTGGAATCTAACATTGGCATTTCATAGGACTTTCATTCGTAAAAGGATTAAAAGAAGGCTTTGCTTGTAAGAAAGGAAGAAAATCGGTTGACTAGTTCTGCTAACAGTTTAAGCTAATTATAATAATACTTAAACTTAAGTTAATTTCACTACAGACATATCAATTAAAAATATTTGAAAAGATAATTGGAACTGAAACTATAAAATTTTAAAAACAAAAATATATTCAGAAAATTTCATTGAAGTCTAGTTATCATACAGACTCATTAAATATTTTATATTGAAGCAGTATTAAATATTTTATATCATCAATATGTAATTAATTATGGTGAAAATAAAAATAAAACATCATTAACTAATAAAGTAATTAATGGTTTATTAAATACCGTTTAAAGACTTGTTAACCTAATAAGAGGTTAAGTGACAAATAAATAGCCGCTTGAGTAGGTGATAATAATATTCATATTATTAGGTAGGAGTAAGTCATACGCAGGCTAATAACGGGTTTCGCGATGTATGTTTTCTAATCAACAATTAGCTATTAGCTCGAGTATACCTTATTGGTTCGGTACGCCCCTCAACATAGGTTGAGAATGGTAACTCATTCTATTTTCTAATTCTTATTTTTATTCTAGTAATGACTAAGCAGAATTTTTGTTTAGAATATGTCAGACACACGTGTACATGTGTTTATAACTACATTTGCCGGTCACATATCCGTATTTTCACTTTCATTCAAGTTTCGAAAATCCGGTTATTAATATTTCACTTTTGCTGAGTCATTATGTGAATCTGCAGTTAATTATTTCATTAATAATTTCGAGTCACAAGTTTTTATACCCTTCCAACATATTGCTACAGAGTATACTAGTCTTGTTCACCTAAAGGTTGTTTGTATCAACTAAAAGTAAAGAGATAGATATGAAGTTGTAGGTAAATAAATGATCAATATGACGAGGCGCGTTGAATTTCGAGTGACTGTCGGTCCATTCGGCTGCTGTTGCAAGCGATAACTAGAGCAAAAATTAAGATAACTAAATGAAACTTGGTTTTTTAATGCACATATCTCCTTAGCCGATAGAAGCTACAATAACCCCAACCGTCACTGTAAAATTGGATGAAATCGGTTGATAACCCCGCTCACTCTCCATATAATGATTCCGTTAAAATATACTAAAAATACGATAATTCATTAAATAAATAGGCCAGAAATATTAAATTCTAAACCAAAGATGGTTTAAAATAAGACAATAGACGTGGCACCGTCTACATTTAGGTGAAAACCCACATCTCAAGACTTACACGACCGATTTCAACCAAATTTCGCTCATGGAATTATATTGACATTTGCATATCTCAGTATGATGGGCGAAATCGAACTACAACCACGCCTATTTCCCATTTAACACAATTTAATTTCCATATGATTATTACGCTTTATGTTCGAATAGTGCGTTACGAGAGTATAATATGTTCGGTTTCATCCGAACATAGACCTTTCTTACTTGTTATTATTATTTTGAAATACAAAGATTTATTTGTAAGCTTTATAGTACAGAAAATTGTGAAAAAGGAAAAATGTTACTGTAAACTCTCCAAATATGAAGTTTTAGTTGTCAGAGTTACCCCAAAATTTGAAGTGTGGTGAATCAAACAAGCAACTGAGTGAAACCATTTATACTGGTATGATGAAATATAGAAAGAAAACGGTCATAACGCTTTAATGTGTATTCACATACTCTTTTATAATGAAATTAACTAGATAACTTTGTTGTTGGTTAGACTTGTCACTTTTTTAACAATCTAGTGAGCTCAAGCTTGGTGAACAATGTAAAATAGAAAGACGCATAATGACTGGAGTTTTCATGGAATATGGGTCAAAAACAACGAATGTCCTTTTTTCGCTACGAACTCTGAAAAATTGGTTGATAACCAACTCTGGAAAGGCTTTCCAAGAAAGAGCTCTTAAGGGGGTATTCTAGTCTAGAAATCAAATTTTGGGCAGTTTTTTTAATTTTGTTAAAAAAAAAAACAAATATTTTTAGTATCCATTTCTTTATGGTGTTTTTTATTGATATCTTAAGAATACAGAAAAAAAATTTTACAAAAAGATATTAAAAATTAAAATAATTAGAGGGGGGAGAGACAGGTGTAAAAAAATGGCGCTTCCTGGTGACATTGATCCTGACTCTCCTGTTGGTCTGAAAAAAAAGTCAAAGAAATTCCTTATCAGTAAGGTTGCTGTTATAGTCGCTACCTCAGGGAACACGAAAAAAAATTTTTTTGAAAAATGGCGACTGTCTGAAAATAAAAATCACTTTTTACACTTTCTTTTGAAATCCCTGAATTTTTTTAAAATATTAAAAACAAAAATTTTGACACGATGCTGGTAGAAACGATAAAAGATTATTTAAAGAAGGTTCACACAAAATTTCAAGTAAATCGGTTGTATAGAACTTGAGATAATGCCGGTACCGTGTGGAAAAAAGTAGTTTCGAGAAAAACGCGTTTAAAAAAATGAGTCTACCTACCTACCGGGCTAGGTACCGCGTCACTAAAGTAACTGTAGCTCTTAAAATAATTTTAATTTTTAAAAATCCTTTGAAGGATATGTTCCTAAGAGTCTAAACTTTAAATATATGAAAAAAAAATCAAATTTTTCAAAATTCTAGAGTAGAACACCCCTTTAATTGTAAAGGGAAGGTCCTACGCCTTACTGTTTTCTATTTTTTCTTATTATCAGTTGAAAGAATTTGTATCTCACTTCCAACTACTGGAAAAAATATTTCGTTTTGTATATAAATTAGGAAATTTAATGCTCTTCTTCATAGGTCTCAATAAATTTTTTCGTAAACCGTACATTGTATTATTTTCAAGAAAAAAAAATTTTAAAGAATTCAATAAAAAGTTTAGTTTTAATTTTCAAACCAGCAGTTATCGTATTAAATCCTGTCATTTAAGGAATAAGGAATTTATTCTTACAATAATATTCTAAAGTTTATTTTTAGTTTTTTATAACGGAACAATTTAAATATAATCTAATCAAAAACTCCTTAAGTCGTAAAAGTTGTTTTTCAGCTAATCCTTATAGACCTCTCACTTTATGTGCAATTCTCCATATTATATTCTAGGAAGATGACTTGCGAAATATAAATATTTATTTTAGTATAAACATGACTATTGACAAAATCTATCTGACAAAACTACTATTTGCCTGCATCTCTTGATATCTCAAAAAATAAACAAAACAGTAATCAGAAGCTAATAGACATGCGAATATTCCTAAGCAGCATAAGCTAACGTGTATTTAGAAGCAGTAAAGTCAATGTAAAGTACAAACTTGTATGTACATAACTTTTTAGTAGCTAGAAATGTGTGAAAATATGAAGGTGGCAGCTCACAAAATCTTTAACTTATATATATGTTTGTATGAAAGCTGGTCAGATATGATAGAAAAATACCAAGAATTCGCAAATTAGTATTTAATTTTTGCTGTAATTTTTTTTTTAAATAATTTGCTAAAAGTATTTGTTTGAAGGCCATAACCTTGCACGCAATATCTGGAAAATAATGTTACTTTGTGATATATGTATGGTCTAGACATATATTGGAAATTTAATTAGAAGCTTGTTAGAATAAACTTTAGAGATCATGAAATAAATAATTATTACAGTAGGCACCGCTAGAAGAGAAGACACACAAACCAGCTGTCAGAGTCCACACTGGTATTTGACATTTATGATTCGAAAAATTGTAGCCAATTAGCATGTAAAAACTTACACCCAACCAATGCTAAAAATGGAGAAAATATTAATAAAAAAAAAACTGGGATTATGTACCGTGAACATTTAATGAGCACGTAAATAAGTGAAATTGCCATAACCGGGGCAACCGCCAAGCCTGTATACTTATGTATCTTGTAAAAAGCATTAGGCATAAAGCAAGCTTTGCTGAAAAAGTGTATGCTACGCTAGAAAATAATGTTTTTACAAGAATGGTTTCATTCTAAAATTTTTTATAATTTATTTTATGAAACTTAAAAACTTATTATTGAGTATTATACCAGCAAATTTGTATTAGATATCTCAATTATTCAGGAACATTTTGTAGAAAAATACTCGAATTTTTGCGCAAAAAATGGTTAATTTATTATTGTAAAATATATAAAATATAAATATAAAATAATATTAATATAAAATATGGAATATATTAACAAATTTGAAAACCTTTTAAAATATATACTCAAAATTTCAAACCGGTAGGTGCAGTAGTTTTGAAATTATGAGAAGCACTGACTTAGAAAACGTGTATTGTAGCGAAAACGATTTGCAGTTTCGAACACTAAAGAAATGGTAGAAAAACCTTTATAAGAATACTCGTAACTTCGTAAATTTTGCTGGGATTTTTAATTAAAGAGAAAATTCTTAAATATTACGCATTCATTTAAGACAAAAGAACGATTCAAAAAAAAATCTAACAACTCTACTCTCCTCTTAACAAAACTCAAGTAAGTTTTGGTGTTTTTTAAGCAATGGCTGCTGTAGTCATTAATAAATGCAAGCAAATATTTCGCCAATTCGCGAAAAATTAAAATAGCAAACAAACTACAAGCGGCAAATCATTAGCGCAATAGAAAAACCGTGACTGTGCAGTTATGAAAAGGCATTTTGCATAAATATACTCAATATATTCAATATATTACGCAATTAATGACTCAGTTAAGAATTAGTACTAAAATTAAAATTAGCACTTAATAAATTATTAGCAAGTTTTAGCCCCAAATATGGGCTCCTCTTTCCTTGGTCAACACATACCTACGATTTGCTAAGGGGTTGACTCTCAGAGTTGAATTGCTTACGTCCTGTGGTTCAGTATGTTCAAGATTGCTCGTACGTTGAACTTTGATAGTCACCACTAATTTAAATTCGGGCTTAAAGCTTTCTCATTATTTTAAGGGGGTATTCTAGTCTAGAAATCAAATTATGAATTTTGTTAAAAAAAAACCAAAAAATGTTATTATTATCCATTTTTTATGGTGTTTTTATTGAGACAGGTGTAAAAAAATGGCGCATCCTCGTGACATTGATCCTGACTCTCCTGGTGGTCTGAAAAAAAAATCAAAAGAAATTCTTAATTAGTAAGGATGCTGTTATAGTCCCTACCTCAGACAACACGAAAAATTTTTTTTTTGAAAAATGGCGACTGCCTGAAAATAAAAATCATTTTTTACGCTTTTTTTTTTTGAAATTCCTGAATTTTTTTAAAATATTAAAAACAAAAATTTTGACACAATGCTGGTAGGAACGATAAATGATTATATAAAGAAGGTTCACACAAAATTTCAAGTAAATCGGTTGTATAGAACTTGAGATAATGCCGGTACCGTGTGGAAAAAAGTAGTTTCGAGAAAAACGCCAGGCTAGGTACTGCGTCACTAAAGTAACTGTAGCTCTTAAAATAATTTTAATTTTTAAAAATCCTTTGGAGGATATGTTCTTAAGAGTCTAAACTTTAAGTGTATGAAAAAAAATCGAATTTTTCAAAATTCTAGAGTAGAATACCCCCTTAAACTTCATTTTATTTTATACCACTCAGTGTTTTTTGTATATTCGTTTTTTCCCCTAATTCTGTCCGCATACAACTCAAGATCAGTTTTAAAATGAGCTATAAAAATTGTATTGGGATAAAAATTACTGACAATTATTTGACGTTGACTTGCCAAATTGGAATATCCATTGCTGATATTGGTTTCCATATACATAGATGATGTTAAGACCAGTCGACGATATTAATGTTATGAGCTTTTCTAATTAAACGGATTCCAATTATTTCTTCTACTGATAATATAATAAGACTATCCTTCAATTGGTACCAAACTTTTGATAAAGATCCGTACTCGAACTGACAGTAACATACATACATAAGTACTACTCAAAATTATTTTATGAGATGAAGTTGAATAAGTGCGCTAATCGTGGCGAAATTGTCATCATCACGGATTTTACTACGTACTACTGTGGCCAAAAATAGTGAAACTTTATAAAAAACCCATTCGTCCAAATACTTCGTTTTAGGTTGTTATGACAGTCAGTAACATCTGTGACAAATGTCACATCAAAATAATTATTAGCTTTTAGTATTCGCTTGGTTTTCTGAAGTACATAAAGTGCATTCCGGAAGCCGGCAACAAACGATCGATCGCCCGAATATCGTGGCAAAGGTAACCCGAGGCTGAAAAACCACGTCAAAGCAGATCCAAAATCAAGGTTATGTTGACACTGACTGGTCGAGCTATCAACAAGGAATACTAATTGAGTGTTAAGCCTCATTTGCCCGCAGCTATTCGTAAAAAGAGGCCAAAATTATGGGCCGAAAACTCTTGGTATTTGCACCACAATAATGCACCGTCGCATACTGCATTGATTCTCCCTGAGTTTTTCGCCAAATATAAGTTATAAAAAGTGAAGCTTTAAAGACATCTCTGAACTCAGCTTTTTGGAAAAATTTTCTAATCTAAAACTTCTCAAAAACTTGAATTTTAAACTGGCTGGTATTTATGTCACTGAAGCATTACTATCTCTATTCAAATTAACCTATTGGTGGATTTAATAACTTTAGTAACATTATTTTTCATAATCAATTATATACATATATACAATTACCAATACATTCATGCAATTTAAGTATTTTTCTCAACTTTCAACAGTATAATGACCCCTTTTCGCTGTGTCTTTAATTCTTGTTTCGTTTTTATATTTTCTGCATTGCAAAACAATCAACAATGATTGGACATTATATAGATATGTATACATAGGTATAGTTATAATTATTGGTTAACATTTAACAACAAATATTTGATCCACTCAAATGCTTAGCGGCGTGTAATGAGACATGCCGGCAACATGAAGAATGGCAAAACAAGTCTGGGGGTTTTGAAATATGTTAAAAGCATTCAGTACACGGAACATTGGTCGCATTTATACATACACATATACAAATTTTGATACATACATATATGTGCTAATAAGTACATGCAACTTCGCTTGAGAAATTTTATTTGTTATGATTGCATTGATATCTTGGCATTTGTCAAAAACTCCTAAAACATATTGTGGTTTATTCATGTCAGATAATAGCTAATATTCCACTTCCAAACTCTTGTGATAATTTAATATTTCTTTAACTTCGGTTGAGACGCTGGGCCAAAGGTACCTTACTGCAGTTATTATTATTATTATTGGTATTACTTATTTAGTAGTAATACCATTTTTTGATACGTGAGTCGATTCAGGTTGAGTTATTTTTTTACTTTGCCATCGATTCCGTTCACAAGAAGAGCTCACACAGAGATAATGTATATTTGGTGGTTGGTCATTACTAAGTTTTTTGGAAAGCTTGGAGGTCTGACAACTATTTAAAGAAAAGGATGCTGTACACTCAAGCTTTCTGAGCAATTGAATTTTATGTTGAAAAATTATTATATTATATTATATTATATTAGTATTATATATTATATAAACTAAATTGTTAAATTTGGCACATTACTTTCAAAAAGGTTGAAAAGACTTTATTGATAAATAATTGTGTCTCTAGATCTTACTAAAAGTAAGAAAAGTGTCTTTAGTCCCAAAACAACTAAAGAGCTTTGACTCATAATGCAAAAATCAGCTATTATGCGCTCTTTTTATGATTCAATGTTTCAAATATTTCAGCCATTAATTTATATTTTTTGTGGGATAGCTGAATAGAAAGACATTGTAAAATTCTCCAAATAACCTCAATATAAATAAGAAGGGCTTGAGAAAAACTTAAACAAAATTTGATTGACATTGATGATTGAAAAATATCTGCATAAGAAGAAGAATACTCTGTAGTAACTCAATCTTATACATACAACTGAATCTAAATTGACATCTTTATTTTTGAAGTCGTTTTTTCATCAAAAATAAATGAAATTTTTTAACTAATATTTAACTCTGGATAATGTTATCTCAAAACGTCAAAATTTTAGGTAATGATAGCAAATTAAAGTAACATTGTTATTAGTAAACTTATACCAGTTATTTTTTAAATTTTTTCAGAATAATTTTTCAAATAAAAATAAATAAAAGCTTCAATATTTTCACATAGACATACTACTACTGTATTTTCGAACATTTCGCAACAACCTCTTTGTTTTCTATAGTGAGAGCATACTACTATGAAAATAAAAGAAATAGTTAGACTTTGTTCAAAGTTTTAAAATTCTTAATTTATTCTTCAAAATCTATATCAAATAATTTCACTCATCATAAAAATCGCCGGATGCACTTTATGTACTTCTGACCAACCTAGAAAAAAATTTTCGACCAATGTGGTTTTTGGGCGAAATTTTATTTAAAATGTCTTACTATTTTTTACCCACAGTAGTAAATTCCGAGAAAAGTAGTCTATTACGCTCTCTTTCATATATAAAGAAAAGTGGATCTTCATACTACTCACGTATTTATCAAAAATTATGGAAGTCAGTAGAACAAATAGTTTCGTCAAGACTTTTCTACTCCTGGTCTCACTTTCTAGAGAGAGGTCGCAAAGATATAAGCACTCTTATCAACTTAATCGTCACCTAATTGCCTGCAAGGAAGTGAAATTATTACATTATACACACTTCTCAAACAGAATTAGCCACTTTCTCATCATTTCATACATCTCTTTTAAATCCTGCTACCAAAAACCAATTACTTTACTTCTTGTTCAATCACGCTTGAAGCATTTGATGTACAACTCTATAATGCAAAAAAATACATTTGTCAAAATGAGAAAATTTATTTCAGCTAATTCTCGTTATCCGTTCGTATGAGTACACTGCGTAATTTATGTTGATTTATCGCCTTTGTTTTCGTGGGGTTTTCTTCTCAACTGCTTCAATCTGCCGCTATACCCAATTACTCATGATTATCACGACAATGAAGATTGCTTGATAAGTGAAGATGTATCCTAAGTGCTGAAGAAGCTTTGTATGTTTTCAAAAAAGCACAAAAGTGTTGGGTGGAGTTTCAATAAAAAATACACACTAAAATCTGGACGAACCCACAGCAACGAAAGCGGCATGTGACAAGACAAATACAAATTGATAGTTGAAAAGTTAAATGCTAATTAATTATAAGCATGTTTAATTCGCTTTTTGCAAATCTTTATTACCAGACATTATTCATGTCTTCACTTTGTGAAGTGCTGCTCCGAAGTGAAATAATAAAATGTAATTTAATTAAAAAGTTAACATTAACTGCGCATGGAACCAAAGTGTTTTGTGATCATTTAGTATAATAAAGCAGTTTATTGTAGTTTTAACAGTTTTAGTGTTTCAAAATTAAGTTGAACTACACTTTTTTGTAAATCTATTCCTTTCATAATAATTATTAATTTAAGATAAAAAGATTAGAAAACAGTCCTAACCAGAATTTTTAATTATCTTCTTAAGCAACGAGGAACATAAAATTGTTGATGGAGCAAATTACATAAAATCTCACTTTACTGTTATAAGTATGTGTGCTTGAGATTATCTTTCATACAAAAAAATAACGATTTACCATCATTGCGAATATTTTGATTAAAATTTTTTGAAAATTTAATTTTTAATGCAAGATCTTTAAAAATTTAAATTAAAAGTTGAGAGAATATTTTTCAAATTAAAAATTTGGTGTAGCAAATAAAAAAATAGTTTTCAGAATAAATGCTGAAATGAAAAAGGATGAAAAGAAAAAATTTATATTGTTATATCAACAGAAGCTTTATAATTAAAAGTAAATTGTGAATTAGACAAATTTCAATATTTTATTCAAAAAGCTTTCCTTTACAAAATATAACTAAAAAAAAGGCAATTAATATTTTTACTTAAAATTTTTTATTCGTTATTTGTTAATTTTAGAAGAGTACAAAAAAAAATAAACAACTAAAAAACTTTTTCTGAATATTTCGAATTTTTTAAAAATAATAAAAATAAAAACTTGCGGATGGAGCTAATTCCAACTATAGACAAGCCTATAAAGAAGACTCTATAAAAATTTCAAGTAAATCGGTCCAGTAGAACCTGAGAAATCGTGGGCATCGTTCCGAAAAAGTCAGTTTTGAGAAAAACGCGTTTAAAGTTTCGGGTTCCGGCCGAACCAGTTTGGATGCCGGGTCAGAAATATGCCTATATCTCCGAGAATAATTTTAATTTTGAAAAGTCCTATTGTACACATATTCTTGAGTAGCTAAACTTTGAAAATATAAAAAAAAAATTCGATTTTTTTAAACTTCTAGACTAGAATACCCCCTTAAATCCAAAAATCGTATTAAGAGATTTTTTTTATTTTTATTATCCTGTAATTTGGGATACCCATTAAACAAAAAAAAAAATGTTTTATTGCAGAATGCGGGTTTTGGAATTAGACATTTGAAAATTATTTTTAATAAAAATTTTCGGGATTAGTAAATAAAAAAAAGTCAATTTATATAATAATCCAATATTTTTTAATGCGTTGTTTGTAACTTTTATGATAACTCAAATTTAGTTAATTTAATTTCTGCTTCGACATCAAGGAATTAAATTCTCCAATAAAACTCATATATATAAATTTATATTGCTTTATTTTTTAATTAGCAAATTATGATTCTCACAACGTTCGACGAGACTCGAAAAATATGAATTCTTTGTTCTTCCTCATTGCCTTTCGCTCTTAAAGACATTATATAAAGTGAAGAGCTGTCTCCATTACTAAACTTTATTAAGGAAATATTGTCAGCCATACCAACCATACTCTTAAAAACCCTCAATTTTTTACAGGAATTCATGAATATATTTAATAATTTAAATAAGTATCGAGTAAGTTTGAGTATCGACTATTTTTGTGGATTATGAATTCCGGTATCCATACTTGAAAAGCTCGAGCATTTTCGCAAGTATCGTGTGAGGGGATAACCTGATATATAAAAAAAGTTTTTTTTAGTGTCTCAAAATAATCGAAATAATATTTAAAGTTATTTAAAAGTTTCCAAAGTATAATTATCTATACTAATATTATAAAGAAGAAAGATTTGTACCTATTTTTGTATGTTTGTAAAGAATAGGCTCAAAAAGTACTGGGACGATTTAAAAAATTCTTTCACCAATAGAATGCTACATTCTTCCAATTTGACATAGGCTACATTTCATTTTGAAAAAAATTAGGGATTCTTGGTAAAATTTGAACAATCTAACCGAAGGAGTAGAAAAATGAGTCTTAAAATGTCTTTCGTCGAATGCGCTGGCGAAACTATTAGCGATAGAACAAAATAATGTACAACAATATTGAAGAACATCATAATGTCTACAAAAAACTCCGCGGTAGCATATGTCCAACTATTGTATTTATGTCACTACAACAACTTTTTTCATTTTAAACATTAATGAAAATGCTAAACAAATTCAAACCATGCTATTTATGTGTTTATATTAATCCTTATCCAAATAAATTATTTTATGGTCAAGACCATTTAACTACCTATAAAATAGTTTTTAAATTGGACTTTCCATTTAAAAGATATTACGAATTACAAAATTCAAAAAGTAAACAAAACCGCCATAGCGCCGTGGCCGTTGTTTGCGATGCACTCTGAAAAGCGCGCCGGGCCAGAGAATGTAAAGTATAGAGAAGGTGCAAATTGAATTCTGTATGATGTTCGATTTGGCGGCTAACAGAGCCAATAGAATCAAAGTAAGGAATTCGACGTTGTCGCTGCTATTTAGCAGAATTGAGCACGTGCAGTGGCAAAAATATATGTAAAACGACTGGATTCATTATTTATTACTGTTATTTTAATTTTTTGATTATTATTATTTTTATTTTTTAATTTTTCATAATTAGTATTTTTATTTATTTTTTTTCGTAATTATTACTTTTACTTATAATATTTTTATACGCTAATTTTGAAAGAATATTATTATTATTATTATTATCATTATTTAATATATTTATTTAATAATTTATTATTTACTTATATGTAAAACGACTGAATTCATTATTTATTACTGTTATTTTAATTTTTTGATTATTATTATTTTTTAATTTTTCAAAAGTGCCCGCCACTTAAACCATCAATGAAATTGAACATAAATAGACTTACATACAAATATAACTGTGGGATTTTTTTTAATACAAGTAAAAATATTTGTGCAAAAAAGTGTTTTATATCCAAATTTCCAAAAATAAATAATTGTCTACCCGTGCGATGCCGGGACGGGCT
The DNA here is from genome assembly GCA_037783105.1 of Bactrocera zonata. Lineage (NCBI taxonomy): Eukaryota > Metazoa > Arthropoda > Insecta > Diptera > Tephritidae > Bactrocera > Bactrocera zonata. Next base: position 327,344 of record JBAWJQ010005939.1, on the reverse strand, counting down.
GCTAGTATATAATATTTTCGATAACTTTAATAAATCAAGTATTGAGAAAACACTTTTACTGAAGCCTATTGAGTAACAAAATGAATACTTATCTTAGTCTGACAGTAGTAAAAGTAGTAAACTATGCACTATTTTGTTACCAATATCGAGGCATGACAGATGCCTGAGGAAAATAAGTTTGGTTTGGGACTATATTGCTTTATGCCGCAGACATGTGTCATCAATAAATGGTTTTCGTTCTTTAAATCACTTTTGAATATTTCATTCAAAAGCTTGCACGCTCTCTTCATATGCCCCCAACAAATTGTTGTATACACCCGCCTACAATTACATAAGTATATGCATACGTATAATTGCTAAGTACATTTGCTTTTAGGCAGTCATCAGGTAGTCACTCATCCGTTGCTCATTTGCACACTTCGTTCTGCTACTGTCAGTGAGAAATGTATGCTCTTTGCGTTCGATTGCGACGATTTCATTGCACAAAAACTCGTGCGAGGAATTCATAATTCGTTCCACATACAAGAGAGCTTTTGAACATAATTATCAAATGCTCGGCGCACGCTGTTTGAATTTTAAAACTTTAGCGAGAAAATCCCGCCAGTATTTTAATTTTATTTACTTTTTTTTTTTTTTGCTATATTCTTACTTATGCAACGTGTGTATTTTTTCATGGACTTCAAAGCAGTGACAAAACAACCCGCTGACTTTTGAATCTCGTAAGTCTTATGCCTGATAATATAAAAAATTTGGTATTGTCCAGACAAATATCAGAATAATTTAACTTAACTGCAAAAATTTGGCAATAAATTCAATATTTAATGGCACTTATTAAGGCATTTTGACTATTTTCTCAAAATTTGTTTTGAGATTGTACGGAATACTCATTTTACGAATACGCGTCCTCTCCCAAAACTGTATTGAAAGATTAAGGTTGCGCTCGATTAATAACTATCGATATCACAGTCAAAAGTGGCATAGTAATTATAAACAAACCAAGGTATCCTTATGGCAAACACACTCCATAAAATAAGTGGGCGAAACTGTTGTAAAATTGTTTACCATTCTTACTGCAGATCATAAATATTCTCCATGAACCTTCTGTATAGTTCTTATAGTCCGCAATTTTTTACTTATTCAAGAGTGTTTTTCTACGAGATTTTCTTGACTTTCATAAGACTGAAGAGAATCCCATTAATATGGGTTTTTGAAAAAAAATATCGAATTTCAGTGCTGGCTACTGATAAAGTCATTGATATTCTATAGTAATAGTGATCTTTGACTTCGTGAATATCTAAATATATGTATATCGTTTGCTCAATGGTAAGTACTTTCGATGTAAAAACCAGTGCAATAGTGCTATCCAGTACAAATTTCCCGACACGAATTTTAATGCTCTATGTAGAGCCTTAGTTTTTCCACCCACATCGCTATAAGTAAGATTTAATAACGAAATTCGATGAATAGTATATATTTTATGGAACTTCGCAAGACTTGTAAACATTAAAACTGACTTACAGCATTGAAAGCTAACATTTATTGCATTTTATATCTCAAATAAAAGATACTGATTTTAGCGCGAGCTTAATGCATCCCTTCTGTAAAGTATTCATAATCCTCATTATGAGCCTCTTCTGCATTTAATCTCAAATATATAGAGTATATAAATATAATATAGTAATTTGTTACCCCATTCATTTTTAAAAACGGAGTATATAAATATTTATTGGTACTCATATATTGTACATAATTAATAAGTCTACATATTTCCATAACAACATGCCGCGCATATATTTAGTCTAGTGTCGTCTGACGCAACGACAGACGTGTCGTCTTGTTTCCTGATGCTAATGTGGCAGCCAATGCCTACTCTGAATACTCAACAATACTTAACCATTTAGAAACTTCAATACTAAGTGTCTATATACAATTGACTTATCCCTTTTTCGGCAACATTTTTTGTAAATAATTATGCAGTAAATGCTGTGTATTGGCTTCGGCGAGGAAACGAACAACGTTTTTTACGAAAATGTTTATTTCCGCAAACAATACGTAAACAAACTAAATACTTGAACTTTTTTACCCAAGTAAAATGAGACGTCATACAAGGTTGAAGACTTTTTTGTTTGAATTTCTACACTTACTTAGATCCTCAATTGACACCACTGATTAAATCATGAAGTACATACTACCACCAATATCCTTATATTATATCCAAAGGCATCTAATAAAACCCGCCCAGTAGTAGCTATGTTAACGCAATCTTGTAGTTTGAAAAGGACCTTGAACTATCTCAATCCGAACACTCTTCTTTACGCAACTGCTTTTTTATGTAAGTAGCGCCAAATCGTAGAACTGTTCTGGACTCATCGGCGTAAAGTCCACCGCTGAATTAGCTGTGCAGCCTATCAACTCAATTTTCCTCCTACCCATATTAGGTGTTCCGGTCTGCGACCACATAAGCTGTTGAGTTCTTCCATGCACAGCTGGATAATTATTGATTTAATGGCGACCAGCAACATGGTTACTTGCTACAATTCTTCACTAGTTTTAATATTTATATTTATAGCTTTTTATATGATAGTCTATTTTTTCAATTATTTCCATATTTTATTTATTTTTAACACATTTCTTTAACTATTTTTTTTTTAATTTATATGTATTTTCTCTTTTTATAGTTTACTTATACAACATTGGTCAACGATTTATATCTGTCGCCACGCCTTTTGATGCTGCACGCAATCCGAATGCCTCTCCAAAGTGTCGCAGGCAAATGCGACGTTTTCTAGACGGCTTGAACAACTTTGATTTCTGGGCTTTAAAAAGTAAGTACAATTCTCTTACATTGTTAACACATTTAAAACCTTAAAATTTTTTTACTTCAATCAATTTATTATGTAAATTAAAAATTTCGAAACTAAAACAAAACTTGTTTAGTTATACTATAAATAGATCACTTCAGCTTTCAAAAATTTCAGAAACTGGTTTCACGTCAGCAATACACTTAAACATCGTTTAAATTCACAAAGATTTCTTACCGATCTAACGATCAACTTGGATGCCCATTTGCCTTGAATCTCTTCATACTTGCGATCTAGATATTTTTCCCTGTTAAGGGGGTATTCTACTCTAGAAATTTGAAAAACTAAAATTTTTTTTTTTTCATAATTCGATAGTTTTGATATTCAAAAATATCCCCTTAAAAGGATTTTTCAAAACTCAAATTATTTTCAAAGTTATAGCCATTTTAGTGACGTGGCAACTAGACCGGTTGAGCGAATATCGTATAACGTAAAACTTTAAACGCGTTTTTCTCGAAACTACTTTTTTCCACACGGTACCGGAATTACTCAAGTTCTGTACAACCGATTTCTTGAAATTTTGTGTGAACCTTCTTCATATAATCCTTTATCGTTATTACCAGCATCGTATCAAAATTTTTATTTTTAATATTTAAAACAAAAAATCAGGAATTTCAAAAAATAGCGTAAAAAATGATTTTTATTTTCAGGCAGTCGTCATTTTTTCAAAAAAAAATTTTTACACCTGAAATTCGTTGGCATAAATGTAATGCAGAGGGAGGGGAGTAGTACATATAATAACAAATTGAAGTAGAATATAAAGAACGTAAAAATCGATTTGAAAATTATAAGTTTTTTCTAATTGAACGTACTTGAGACTAAAATAATTTCCAATTACAATATGATAAATGCAATTATAAAAAATATATCCCGATCAAATCAAAAAGTTAGTTCACATAATTAAAAAGCACAATCCATTAGCATAGTTAGCAAAGTAATTTAATGAATTCACACTAAAAGCTTACAAAGCTTTTTGGCCGCAAGCCAATATTTGTAGTTGTATACTCAAGGACGAATTGGAGGAAAACTGCAGCTTATATAAACAAATACGAATTGCAAGAAAAACTAAAAAAATGAATGTAAGCATACACATGCATAATGCAAAATGAAAGAGCCATAAATGCACACCAAAAATAATGAAAACGAAGAAGCGTGAAAAAGCCAATACAGCACACTTATGCCAATTAGTTATGACAAATAGCCAGCAAATTACAAAAGCTTGCAGAGAATACAAGAAATAACTGAAATAATATGCTCGTGTGAATCTGCGCCAAATTCTTTATAAATACGAACAGAGCCGTAGAGTGCGAACCGAGCTCGTGGAGGATATATAATGCGGGCCCCCTGATCTATCAATTTTTAGCTAAAAAATCTGTAAAAATTGCTGCAGAGCAATAGACCGCCCTAAGAACTCCGCACTCTGAAGAAATTGTTCCCGATCTCCCCTCTCTCTCGTTCATTGAATACGCATAATGCAGCAAACATTATGAGGACAAAGATGAGTAGGCAGATAGCATGCAGTAAGCTTTGGTCACATGATTTTTATATTCAATAAGAACAAAAAATACGTATTATCTCTTCGGAAAACATCTTTATCGAATCTTCTCTTTATCTACGAAAAATATGGTGGATCATACAGACACCCTTAAAGAAAAGAATGTGGTTAAGAGTTAGAGAGTCGCAGAATTTACACACTTAGAACTGCATTCTAAATCATTTTGTGCTTTTCCCGATTATTTTCATGCTCAGCAATGAAGTTCGAATTATTCTCCTTAATTACAGAATATAACACTCAAACCATTTTTTAATACAAATCGACGGACGTCGAACGACCAAATGTTAATTGTAAAATATTCCAGTAAAAATACCACATTAACATTGAGATATAAACTTAGAAGTAAGGAAAAAGTTAGCGAAATCATCTCACTGATGTTCAAGCTCATACAACAAATTAAACAAATACAAAACACCTCTTTTTAAAACACTGGGAATAATTACTTACAAGTAAGAATTAGTTGCAAAAATGTTAAACATTCAAGTCCAAAAGATTTAGGAGAAATTTGAAAAAAGTTTGTAAGGAAAATGATAAAGCATTGTGAACTAAACATTTTTCGAAACAAGATGTCAAAGTAAAACAAAAAAGGCAAGTCCAAACACATAGATGAGATATTTCTTATGAAATTCTATTGCTAGAAATGGAAAAGAGAACACTGCGACGCCAACTTTTCTGATGTAAGAAACACAGAAGACTTCCAAACTCAAAGTTCGAAAGCTTTATAATGCATTTCTTATCAAACTTTATTGGGAAAATAAAAAGTAAGTAGTTGTAAGTCCATTTTCACTACAAGTACATACATTCTCAATTATTTTACACCAAATTTTAGCAGAAAAACACCTGAAGGAATAGAGAACCCTGAAAATTCTTAAATTTTTAAGCAATAGAGCATTGTAGTCCTACGAATTTGTAATTTTAACCTTCGGAGCTTGGAATTTTTTCATACGAAAAACACGCTTACATTTCAAAAGAACAATTGTTTCAAAGTAACATCCACCTAACGGTACTGAATTTCAGCAGTTGTAATGTTATATACATATGTCGAAATTAAAGAAGCTGTTGCGTCATATGAAATTGACAAATCAGTGAAATTAAAAAAAAAAAAACTTGTATCTATATATTAAAAAAACAACAACTTTTATCTATAACATGAATCCATATCTACCAGAAAGTCCAACAGCTTTAAATTATTATGACAAACTTCGTAACCTCAACTAATCGTTACACAAATAAGTATACCTCAACATACATATCAAAAATAATTATAATCTATCACAACAACTTCGTCTGTTTACACTCGTAGATCTAACCAACCTTCGTGCTGTCGTGCAACATTTCGTACGATTTCCAGTTTTCGTGTAATGCAATATCTGCAAATGCTGCAATCAAAATTTGAAGGTCACTCAACGAACTTTACCCAGTTTAGAAGCTGTGACCGCCACAAAGCACTAGCAATGGCCTAAGCGTCTCAAGTGCACTTAGAATTGCAGCCTCCGTCATAGTCAGTGCCACAGCCATTTACTTTGCTATACATATATGCACATATCAGAACAGCAGCTGCAACAAGTTGCAAAGAATTGAAAATGACTGGAAGCTATTAACAAAATCGAGTCTTGAGAATCGACGGCGCAGCTGACTGCTGCGGCCGCGACCACTGCGCTGCTTCGTCGTGTTAACATTGACCAAAACCGAAGTCTAAAACGCCTGCTGGTAGACATACCTGTATGAACCATGTTTGTGGTTGCAGCAATAGAGTCACAAACTACAACCACCTCAGAACCAACAACTGCAGTAAGAATGCACAGCATATCAGCTGCCGAGGGGTTTATTGCAGTCGCAGCTGCGACGCAGACTTTAGACGTTTAGAATTTTGTGCTTTGGCTGGCTGAATAATTTCAGCTTTATAGCCACGTATACATACATATATGTATGCATGTTATACCTGCAACAGTAGCTGTCTACAGTCTGAAGAATATAATATGTTTACATATATTCGGATTAATAAATGGTTTTGGCTACTAAAAGTTAATTAAAAGTCATATTTTTAGCCATGTGTAAGTTTGGAGTACATTTTAATTTGTTGTGATACAACAATAAATTTTAATGACCAATTGCATTCAAGCACGCATATGCCTCTGGTTAGTCACGTGGTACAAGTAAATATGCTCGCGAGTAGCGCTTTAAACCAATCCCAATTAGGATGGTTCAATTATGAAATTTAATAAAAAACAAGAAAAAGCGAAAAACTTTGGTTGCGCCGAAGCTGGAATATCCTTCACAAATAATGAAGTTTCTATACAAGAACTTTATTTTGTTCGTTCAGTTTATATGACAGCTATGTGCTACAGAGGACCGATCTGAAAAACTTCTTCGAATAAAAATTTTTGGAAGATATCCCGTCAAATAAAAAGTTTTCTATACAAAGATATGATTTGTCTAGCACAGTTTAATCACTCCAAAAGAGAGAGAGAGAGACACAGAATGAGTGAAAATAGAAAGGCTGTGCAGTGAAAGATTGAAAGCTTTAAGAATGCCAACATTAAGCATTGAAGTATGTACTACTTTGCCCAAAAATTAAGGTGACATTGTATTTATTTAGAAAATTCTTTACTTATTCTTCCAAATCAATTTCATCGCCTTCAAAGTAATCCCCTCACGATGCAATGCAATGGATTTTCTAATCTTCGAAGCACTGGTTGTAGTCACTTTCCGGGATGGCCTTCAGTTCCGTCTTCGCTGCGGCTTGAATCTCCTCTATCGTATAAAAACGGTATCCCCGGAGCGGTCTTTTGAGCTAGGTGAACAGCCAGAAGTTGCACGGCACCAGATCAGGTGAATACAGTGGTTGCGGAACGATATGGGTTGTGTTTTTGGCGAAATGATCGCGAATTACGAGGGCAGTATGGGATGGTGCATTATCGTGGTGTAAAAACCAAGAATTGTCTTTCCACAATTCCGGCCATAACGTTCTAATAATATTCCTTGTTGACTGTTTGACCGGTTGGAAGGAATTCATAATGCACAACACCACGATAATCGAAGAAAACAGTCAACATGACCTTGATTTTTGAGCGACTTTGGCGCGATTTTTTTGGTCTCGGCTCTCTTTTGGCGCGATTTTCACTCGATTGATCGGTTGTTTCGGGGTCGTAAGCATAGATCCAAGTCTCATCGCCAATTATAATGCGTTTCATGACACCCTGGTAGTCGGAAAGCATCGTTTCACACACTTCAACGCGACGCCTTTTTTCCAAAAAATTCAATGTTTTCGGTACCAGTCGAGATTTGACGCGCTTGAGGCCCAAAACATCCTTCAAAATGGGATTGGCTGAGCCTTTCGATATGCCAACTTCATCAGCAAGGTCTCCAATTGTTAATCGATGGTTTCTCAACACCAAATCTTTGATTTGTTGAACGTGGCTTCGTCGGTTGAGGTTCATGGTCGCCCTGGACGCTCTTCGTCTTCGACACGTTCACGGCCGGCTTGGAACTCACTATATGTACCACTTGTAGACATTTTTTTTAGACATAGCCTCATCACCAAAGGCTTTCTGAAAATTTTTCAGAAAATTGATTCCGTAAACAAAATTTAATGCAAATTCTTTGCTCAACAAATTTCGACATCGCAAAAAACGAAAAACTCACTTTTAGTAGATCACAAAACGACACGTATCTCAAACACTAATGAATATTTTGACATGAAATTTGACATAAATGTGACTGACAGTACTACCAACCTAAAAAAGCACAGTAGTACATATGTTTTAGAAACAGTTCTTTACTTCGAATTTCTAAAACAGTCAGCTGTCGTACGAAATGATGAACTATCAATTGAAGAAGAACTACTTAGAACATATTAGTATCAATCAAGGATAGCGATAGCAAACGAAACCATATTTTTTCCCGGTCTTTTGACATTTTTCTTCAGTACGATTTGCCATTTCATCATGGAAAGTTAAACGATCCAACAACAAGTCGAAATTACCACCGAAATTCGGAGTCAGTGGCATTAACTTTAAGAACGGGTCTTTCCAATAAGAATAAAACAAACACGGATTGGGTTATCAATGAAATTCTTTGTTCTTGTGAAAGTACATTCGATGACATTGATTATATAGGAAACTCGATTTCTTTTGCATGGCCACCACGGGCAAGCTTGCAGTAGTCCAAACGCTGAATCATAATCGGCGCTCTTATTGAAAGACCCTTAACATAGCGTAAGCTACCAAAGTATGGGAGCCATACGTACACACTAAGTATTTCTTGCAAAGTTTGCAGGTTCAGGTTTCAGCAAATCTTCAGGTGGTTTAGTAAGTCTCCAAGTGCCTTCCTCATTTTGTCCACCTCTAATTCGACTATTTTTATATTCTGCGACTTTTTTTTAATAGAATAAGGCATAACGCCCAAATAACTAGTTTCATTGCTTGAAGCTTTGTAATACTGATTTTTTTTCATTTTGCGTTCATTTAAAAATCACTACCAAGGTTAAAGCAAATGGCGAGCGGCGCATGTTAAAGTTCTAGGCGTTTTTCGCAGCATGAAGCATTGAAACGTCACACATTTTAAGCATTTTTAAGCCAAGTGTATGGAACGCGAGACTGGTTAAGATCATATTAAATTATATAAGTATGGGTTATAAGTTAAACTTTTAATTATGTATGTGATGTGGCTGGCAGGTTTATATCTTTTTAACGTTCTAAAGTGGTTTTGCAATTTTTAGTCAATTATGCTTCGCTGCATTTTTGTGCAGTTTTATATGAAAATTAATGATTGTGCAAAATAAAGTTAAAATATTGTGTTGAAAAGTAATTTGCGGAATATTTTTGCCTAAATAAATAAAATAGCAATTCTCAGTGCAGAAATAAATTACTTTTCCATTCATACAAAGAATTCATTTATTTATTATATTTTAGTCCAAGTCAAGCAATTTAAAATTAACAAAAAGTATTTAAGCTGCTGTGTTGATAAACATATTTATTATAATTTGAGCTATACAGGAATATTTTCGAAGCATTGCTCAGAGCAGTGCAATATTTAAACGAAAACGATGAAGTATATGCGTACAATTTCAAACTGATCCTTCCTAAAAATAATAATATTTCTTAGTATTGAGAATGATAGAATAGAACTGCAACCAAATACGCAGTCTAAAGCCGACCTTTTCGTGTTTCCACGCTTGAGGACCGCTTCATCATGTGCAGTCCATTAGGCTGACTGTCGATTAGACTCCAGTGCGAAATGATGAAGCCATGTTTCTATTGTCACACATCGACACAAAAACTCGATTTTATTGCGATTAAAGAGCACTAGAACACTCCTCAGAATGCATAGATCTTTCGCATCTTTAGGGCATCAACAGCTTGCATTTTGATTCTTTTTTTGTACACTAACACAAGTTGCTTCACACAAAAAGCTATATCTGCTATATCTATTTCTGACCTAATAATGAAAATTGGCATATTTATCAACGAAAATGTTTTTTTTTTTTTTTTTTTTTTTTTCGTTCGTCTTGGAAGACCACGACGGTCGATTGCTGTTTTGTTTCGGGCTCATACGCATAGATCCATGATTCGTCACCTGTGGCGATCTTATAAACGTCTTTTGAAGCACCGCGATCGTATTTTTTCAGCATTTCTTTACACCAATCCACACGAGCCTTTTTTTGAGCGATTGTCAAATTGTGCCGGATCCAACGAGAACAAACCTTTTTTACGGCCAGGTGTTCATGCAATATCGAATGTATGCTGGTGGGAGAAATGCATAGGCATGCCTCTATCTGAAGGTATGTTACATGACTGTCTTGCATTATCAGTTCACGTACGGCATCGATGTTTTCTGGCACAACGGCTGTTTTTGAACGACCTTCACGGAATTCGTCTTTGAGCGAGCGTCGGCCACGATTGAATTCGTTTTAACAGTTTTTCACAGTGCTATAGGATGGTGCTTCATAGCCATACAAAGATTTTAGTCCATCGATGCACTCTTGTCGTGACAATCCACGTCGAAAGTTGTGAAAAATGATCGCACGAAAATATTCACGAGTTAATTTCATTTTTTGGCCGAGATGAATTTTTTAATTCCCTGTAAATAAAACAATTTACGATTAAATGACAAAACGTTCTGAGTGATGCTATGCTAAAAAATGTCAAACTTTCCAATGGAAATGTCAGATTGCACCTGGCAACACTTAGTGTTGCCTAGTCCAGAAATATATATAGCAACCTATGTAATAGTTCCTCAGTTGCCAAATTTCTTTATTTCACAAAGTACCTTCATAAACTTTACTTATTTCTCTTACTGCTGAATAATAGTACAATCTCCAAAGAAATTATTCAGATCGGACTACTATAGCATACATATTTTTTTACGTGTGGGGGATGGAAAATACGATGATGCCGTACATCACAGCCACATGTAGGGCACTAAAAGCAGCCCTGTAAGGAATCACATTTGTCTTACTTCAGGGTGGCGTTCCATTTTTCTCATTGAGAGATTTACATCTGCGCTCCTGCATTCAGGTCACGCTTTCTGTTGCGTAGCAAAATTGATGCGAATTTCTGGATAATTTCCCAGTTTGCTTTACTCTACAGCATGACACGGATTAAAATGTCCGCATTCATTGGGCCAACAAGGTCTTCTATGGCGGTGCGTTCTTATTGCCATCGCACACATTTAAAGAATATGTGTTGAGCGTCGTTGTATAACCATGAAAGCTTTTCGACTTTTCCCATTCTGTGGACGTTCTTTCTGAAGTATCCGAGACCGGCTAACAGCTGAGTTGTGTAGAAGTCGACTTCTCCGAGTTTAGAGTTTGTCCATAAGTTTAGGTCTTTTATTAGTCTGGCATTTCAGCTGCTGCGACTCTCATTCTCCCATCTTCGTTGCCTTGTTGTTACTGTATCTCTCTTTATTTGTTCTATTGCGCTATTCTTATTTTTGGATATTTTCTTTGACTTCCACAGCTTTTTCCTTTCTTACGCCAGAATTTGGGTATTAATGTTTATAATATTGCATCGCCTGACGTGTGGTGCCCTCTGGCCAATACTTTACGTGGTTTTCCTTTTTAACCACAGGTGCCCAGATCTCTGCTCTGTATAATAGGACACTGATAGTCGCGACATTAGGAGCTTTCTCTTTTCTTGCTGGATATGTACCCAAAAAGTTAGTCTGGGGCCGAGTCTTACGCCTAGGTCCTAAGGATATCCGCAGTCGACTTGTTATTACTTATTTCGAGGGGTATGTGCTTATTTCCGAGGCTTGTTGTTCCTTTTCATTGGTATGATTTTTTACGTGGTGGTTCCTAAACCCAGCGCACAACCCTATATAGGGGATGTTCCGCTTTCTCACTTTAGCTCGCCTTCAAACGGATGTTCTTAGCCTACCCAGATAATACTTGATCAAAGACCGGAAGTCGTGAGCTGCTTGAGTCATAAGTATGTAAAAGAATCGTTTCTGGCCACTCCCAAGTGAATCGCGATCAGATTTTTCTGTAGCTTTTTTGATTTTTCCGTACCTTTTTTGACGCATTTTATAGCTCCAGCTTCGTTGAAAGTTGCTTCGAGTCTGAGTTTAAGTAGTCTTTCATAGAGCTTTACCGCTGAGTCAAGCATGCATAATGGACGGTATGCTGCTGGCAAGTTGGGTCTCCCTTTCCTTACTGATTAGCACCAGTCGTTGTTTTTTCCAGGATTCAAGGAATATTCCGGTTTCGAGGCAGGTGTTGTACGTATTCAATAGTACTACCGGTCGCTCTGCAGCGATTATTTTCAGGATTTCTGCTGGATCAAGGGTATTTGGGGGAATCTTAATCCGCACTGCATAACTATTCTTTTTTTTGGTGTGCGAGGAAGAGTGCGTTTACGAAGTAATCCATTTTGGCAGCGGTTAAATTATATACCCAAGTCATCAGGGGTTTAAGTTAATATTATTATTAATTAAACTCAATATTATAATTGGAGTAGCTAAAGTTTTAAAACAAAACTATAACTAAAATAACAACATATGTGTATTAAAATCAAAATTAATTAGTATAAATTCAATAAATTTAAAATTAAAGTTATAAATAAGTTGAAATACAATTAAATATTAAATTAAAATTAATATGAAAATTAAAAATAAAAATTAAATTAAATTAGAGTGAAAATTATAAAAAAAAATGAAATTTTTTAAATTAAAGTTAGAAATAAAATTAAAACTATATATAAAATTAAAATTAAAATTAAAGTTAAAAGTAAAAGTAGCATTAAAATTAAAATTCGAACTTAAATATAAATTAAAATAAAATGGAAGAAAAAAATTAACATTAAGACGGCAAATATCTAAATATGAAGTTTAATGGCAATTTAATTTAAAAAAGAAGGTATATTATATAAAATTGAAATTATATAAACTAAAGTTAGAAATAAAAATAAATACAAAATTAAAATTAAAAGTAGCATTTAGAGTAAAATTTAATCTTAAATATAAATTTATAAAAAATGGAAGGAGAAAATTAACATTAAAACGGCAAACAAAATTAAAAATTAAAATTAGGAATAAAATTAAAATTGAAATTAGAGTCAAAATTAAAGCTAAAAATAAATGTAATACTAAAATTTAAATATAAATTATAATAAAATGGATCGAAATATTAACATTAAGACATTGAATTGAAAACAAAGAAAGAATATCATATAATATCTGAGAGAATTAAAAACAAAATTAAAATGCAGACTAAAATTATTACGAAGTAAAAATTATAATTAAATTTTATGAATAATTTTTGTATAGGTTAAAAAACAATATAGAAAAATCCATAATTGAAATAAAAAATTTTAATAAAATTTTTTATATCATATAATATCTGAGAGAATTAAAAACAAAATTAAAATGCAGACTAAAATTATTACGAAGTAAAAATTATAATTAAATTTAATGAATTATTTTTTTTATAGGTTTAAAAACAATATAGAAAAATCCATTATTAAAATAAAAAATTTTAATAAAAAACTAAATTAAAATGCAGACTAAAATTATTACGAAGTAAAAATTATAATTAAATTTAATGAATTATTTTTTTTGTAGGTCTAAAAATAATATAGAAAAATCCATAATTAAAATTTTTAATAAATTTTTTTTTGTAATTTTTATTAAAAATTTTTATACGCAATTCAAACTTTATAGACCAATAAAAAAATTAATTGAAAATTTTAAATTAAAAATGCATATTAATATGAAGCTATAAATAAAATAAGATATAAACATTGCAATTAAATACTTTTTTTTTAATTTTTATCTATCTTTCTGAAAATTTTATAATACAATACAAACTAAACGCATACGTATTTATGTATGTACATTTCCAAAAAAAATTCTGACTTCGCTTATATACATAACACTTGCTTACTATCCAATCCAATGTATGCCACACCTTTCTAACAATTTTATTTTTTTATTTGAATGTGTTAATTTTGACGTTGATCCACAAGTTGACCAAAAAAGATGTGCAAAAACGTTGCCTGAAATGGAGACGTGCTCATACCGCGTCTAATTTGCATATGAATTTTGTGCTTATTCCATAAGTCCGACAATTAAACATTTAACTGTAATATTAGACAGCCATTTTTGCAACTATTTTATTCTATAACTAGCATTTGTATTAATAACTACTATTTTTTATTATTAACATATAAAGTTTATAGCTAAAATCGTTTCTTTTACGTTTACAGTGCATGACGCCACCGGCAAGATCACTTCGGGCATACTCAATGGCAACATTAATCAGCCGGGTGACTTCGATCAGTGTCTGGGCATCAGCAGCGCTGCGGACGACGCAGCAACAGTCGACGATGAAGCGGATGCTGAAATTAAGGGACAGTATTGTTTGGCGTACGCACAGCCGGTGTTGCCACACAATTCGAAACGTTTGCGCGCCTTATTCAAACTGATACAATCGCACGGGCCTTTCAAGAGCGAATTCAATGATGTAAGTGCATTTCTCTCAATTAGCAATTCAATTACGGGCGCGCACAAGTTGTAGAAAAGCAGATTATTTACACGCCTAAACAATGTGTTGTTAAGTTTTTTGTTATTTGTTAGTTTACTTGTTGTGAGTTGTGAATTGTATGTGCGAGTTCGCTGCTTGAGTCTTTTGTTTGACAATCGAAATGTTTTGCTATTTATGCAGCCAAGCGCTAATAAAATTACATCATTATTAGCATTATCATGCGCACACATTTTACACACACACACACGACAATGCAGAATTTCTCACGCGCCTACAAACACATACACACCTACATTATCATTTTAATAGAAACAAATGGTTTATTAATCGTTCAACGTTGCAACTATTTTTGTTTTGCCTTAATTATTGTATCTTGACATGCAATTCACTTTAGTGCAACGATAAAAATAATTTAATTAACATAAAGCTTCAATTAGAGTCGCGTTTACAGCTTATAAATTGCCAAATTACAAGCGCTTGTGAATTTATCGGCGAAAATGTTTTATGAATGAATGCAATTTGCATGTGACGAAATAGTTTGTATGTATGCCTGAGTGTGATTTACATATTTGTACGGAAAGACTCTCAGAAATAATTGTACTTTTATTGATGTGCCACCGGAAACAAGGCATGTGAGAGCCATTTAGTTTATAGAGTAGTAGCAGGTAAGCAAAGGAGAAAGAGAAAAACGTTTGTGAAAAATGAGGGAATAAGTTTAAGGTGTGTGTAAATCTATGAAAATTAGAGCAAGAAAAAAATTACAACTAAAGAGCAATTAAAATGAAAATTAGAAATAAAAATAAAATTTATAATAAATTCTTTACTAAAACTGGAACTAAAATTGATTTTATATTAAAATACAAATTAAATTTAAGAGAAAGAAATAAAATTAAAATTTAAAACAAAATCTTAACTAAACCTAAAATTTATATTTGAAATTAACACTTAGATTTAAAAAAAAAAAAATAAACTTAAAATTAAAAAATAAATAAATTGATGACTATAATGGTATAATTTTTTTTTTTTTTTTTTTTTTTATACATTGCAACTCTTTCAAATAAAAGAAAGGACTAACAAGCAACTTGAATATGACGTAAACATATAATTACAAAATCACAAAACTACTATGAGATTATTGGCTAATTTGAAAGATCGCTGGGTTTGAGAAGTTTGAGTCGTCTTGATGGTCCATTTCTAGAAGTTAACATACTCCTAGCTACTACTTCGTTACAATGCTGTAGCGTTTTGAACTATGTGTTTAACTTGAGTTTACGCCTAGATCACGCTCTAAATCAGCACATCGACAATACCAAGGCGCTTTGACAATTAGTCTTAGTACTTTTTTCTGAAATTGTTGGATGACTTTCTTATTGTTTGCGTTACTACATCCCCAGAGTTGTGCACCATAGCTTCATATCGGTCGGAGTATTTGCTTATAGTTAAGTAACTTATTTTCGATGGATAACACTTGTTACCAATTAACCAATTATAATTTATGAGTCGCATGTCCAGCTCCTTATGTTTGTTTTTTACGTGAACATTCCACCGTAGCTTAGTGGCAAGCGTCATTCCTAAGTATTTAGCGGAATTAAAGTACGGTTTTCGTGCACCGTCTATGAAAATTAGTAAGTGCTGTATATTGTTGTATGTGAAAACAATGTGTACAGACTTAGCTTCCTGCAGTTTCATCTGCTATTTCTTTGCCCATTGTACGACTTTATTTACAGCTTTTTGGAGATTAATAGTGGACTGATTTTCACTACTACCAACAGCAAGCAACGCGGTATCATCTGCAAATGTGGCTGTTGTATAATTGCAGTCTACTGGCAGGTCGTGCGTGAATAGAATTTAAAGAAGAGGGCCCAACACACTACCTTGTGGAACTCTTGCTTTTATTTCGCTAAGAATAGAATATTTGTGTCCTTGCTTAATGTGAAAGTAGCGATCGGATAAGTATGATTTTATAATGTCATAATGCTGTTTTGGGTTTTTCAATAACGTGTGTAATCCTGTGGAGTTGATCAATCATAGAATGTTCGTCTCGAAACCCAAACTGATGCCCTTGAATAATGGTTTTTCGAACAATGATTTTATTGATTCGTTTTATGAGAATTTTCTCAAAAAGCGTCGATATTATCGGTAGAAGTGATATGGGCCTGTAAGAAGCTACATCATATCCTGGTTTTCCTGGCTTTGGAATCATGATAATTTCAATAATTTTACAATAAGTTCGCACGTATTTAAGATGAAAAGCCGCGTTAATAATGTTGGTAATTTTTACTATACTTATTTGAGGAAGCTGTTTTAGGAACTCGGCAGTGATCAGGTCGTAACGGGAGGATTTTTTATTTTTCAGATTTTTGATTTGCTCACTTAGCAGTGAGTGCAACTTGAGATTTCTTCGCTTTCTTGACTGGAAGCAGTAGAATAATCTACGTGTGTTTCATACGGGGAGAATATTTTGGCTAAATAATCCGAAAATGCTTCTGCTTTTTTTGAATCGTCTGAGCCAGAGACGATGCTATCAGTACTTATTTTAATCGGAGTTGAGTTTCTGGTGTTCGCAGTCTTTTACAGCTTTTCCAAAGAGAGTAGTTGGAATTTCTTCCATTGCTTATGGAAGATATTTTGCGAAACTATGACTTTTAAACGTCTTAATTTCCCGATTAAGATCTTGAGAGACTTTATTTCAAATAGATTTATCAGCTGGGCAACGAGTTTGATGCCACTTACGTCGTAGCTTTCTCTTTAATTGAATTATTTCTCTTATATCATTAGGATACTGAGAGTTTACAGCAATTTCCTTTAATTCCGGTGTACTTTTCCAAGCTGCGTGTTGCATACTCAAAGAACACGCCTTGAACCCCAGTGCGTGTTCTTTGTGTTGCTAATGGTATGATAAAATTAAATTTAAATTTAAAAAAAAAAAAACGACAATTAAAATTTAAAGCAAAAGTAAACTGAAAATTTATAACTAAAAAATTTAATTAAAAAGTAAAAAATTTAATGTTAAAAAATACTATTTTTTTAAATACAAAAATAAAAAATACTGTTTAAAGCTGAATGCAAATTAAAATTAATAAATAAAGTTAAAAAAATTAAAAAACTAAAAGTAAAAGCAAAACTACCATAAAATAATAAATTTTTCTGGAATGAATCTGACATTTTCAGATCATCAAAACTGATAACATTTATTCTAAACACTACAGCAAAAACAAATATAACGCATTTGTCAAACAGATTTTTATTGTTACATGACAGAGAAAGAAAAATGCTTAAAAATTTAAAGAATCAGCCAGGCTTTTCCTCTCCTCTTTCACTCTTATACTAATTAAAGTTATACTATAGTGACTCTAACAACCCCAATCAACCGTCACAAATAATAATTTTCAGAAAGTCAACTTAAAAAATTTTACTCATTCTCATGCATAGCAAATAAAAATATCCGACATGTTTCATATTACAGCTATTTTTCGCTCTGGTTCTGGATAGCTTAAAATATATCACAAATAGATAGTTTTGAAAAAAGTGCTGAGCTCAATTTTGAAGTCTTAGAAATTAATGGCTTTACCATTTTTAAGAATTTAATTCTTCCGAGCGCGATTTGCGAGTCTTGATTTCAACGCTACCACTAAAGGTTAAATCCTTTGCGACTCAATATTATTATTACACTTAGAAGCTAACTTTTTCTCTTTCTTTTCTTTTTCTTTTCCGAGTCAAAAATATTTTTTTTTCTCTGCCGTAACTGCTACTACGTTAGATACTTTCAGAGACCTACGTCCATCAAGTTGAGCTGCTGAATAATGATGTGACATCGTTATAAAGTTCATGAACCGTATATACGAGGGCTGCTATGTATATTTCTGGCCTAATAATGAATATTGGCATATTTATCAACGAAAATGTTTTTTTTTTTCGTTGGATTTGGCTCGTCTTGGAAGACCCACACGGTCGATTGCTGTTTTGTTTCGGGCTCATACGCATAGATCCATGATTCGTCACCTGTGACGATCTTACAAACGTCTTTTAAAGCACCGCGATCGTATTTTGTCAGCATTTCTTTACACCAATCCACACGAGCCTTTTTTTGAGCGATTGTCAAATTGTGTGGGATCCAACGAGAACAAATCTTTTTTACGGCCAGGTATTCATGCAATATCGAATGTATGCTGGTGGGAGAAATGCATAGGCATGCCTCTATCTGAAGGTATGTTACATGACGGTCTTGCATTATCAGTTCACGTACGGCATCGATGTTTTCTGGCACAACGGCTGTTTTTGGACGACCTTCACGGAATTCGTGAGCGTCGGCCACGATTGAATTCGTTGTACCAGTTTTTCACAGTGCTATAGGATGGTGCTTCATATCCATACAAAGATTTTAGTTCATCGATGCACTCTTGTCGTGATAATCCACGTCGAAACTTGTGAAAAATGATCGCACGAAAATGTTCACGAGTTAATCCCATTTTTTGGCCGAGATGATTTTTTTAATTCCCTGTAAATAAAACAATTCACGATTAAATGACAAAACGTTCTGAGTGATGTTATGCTAAAAAATGTCAAACTTTCCAATGGAAATGTCAGATTGCACCTGGCAACATTAGTGTTGCCTAGTCCAGAAATATATATAGCAACCATGTATTTATTGTTACCAACAAACAAGGTGTTTAATCACAAAGGGACTTCTAAAAGCCTAGATACATAGTCGCATATCGACCCTACCTGCCTATGACGGTTCCATGAGTAAAAAATTAATGAATGATTGAAATAATAGTACAAATGAAATAGAGTGAAAGACAAAACAGACATAAGGTGACTGCTTAGTTGTAATTTTTACTGACTGCTTAGTTGTAATTTTTGATTTTGCGTCGTGTTCTTCTTCGACACAAGTTCTGATCATCGCACTACTTAATAAAATATAAAATGCCAAACTATTTAAAATTATTGTCTAAGCTATTTCTTTCCGCTTTCGGACTACTTTAGAAATTATTTTAATATTAAATAGCTTAGAGAGGTTCTTTATTAATATATAGGACCTTAAATATAACCTTTCTGTGGTTCGTTATAGAATATCAGTGATATTAGACCAGATACCATTCATATTTTAGACGAAGCAGACGGCTCTGATATTTGGCTATTCAATTTTCTTTCGACATCCACTAACAGTTATTGTTGGTCTAAGCTCGCTAACGATGTCGATATAGTTTGATGCAGACGGGAAGATAATTTTCCTTCTAATTAATATAAGAAAAAGTGAAGGAAAGCTGAAATGGAGATGCTTTTCTTGCAATCCATTTTTTTTTTTGCCTCATAAAACCAAAATTGAGTTACCTATGGTGAAGTCTGTTACTTCCGGAAAGCATGCTTCGTCTTTAGAATTGGTATTGGATCGAAGAACTCCTTCATATGTACTTAATATTAACCAGATTCTTATCGAAATTGATTTATGAATGGCTCAAGTAGTGTTGTTGAAGGTGCATCGACTAGCACAAAGGCAAAAAATTAACACCGTCATAAATTAAACAATAATTTTTTTTCTCATATTTGCTTGCACGAATCATGCAAATTTATTTTCACAAATTATGCCTGCACAGCTTGGCGCACGCATTGAACTTGAACTTCAACTTTTATTTGCCAAAAATATTTCTCTCCATATTAAAGTTTTCAGATAGTATATTCGAAGTATAGTTAACGGTTTATTAACAACTGTTTGCGTTGTTGTTTTTTTTCACATCTGCTTTGTCAATGTTTCGTTGACTAGCACGCAAACTTAATTATACTTCGAAATATTCAAAATCAATATTAAACAAAAATTGTGCAACTAATAAAAAACGCTAGCTCACGAGCTAAACAAAGAGTTCATTGCACGCGGCATAATGCCTTCAATAAAATCGCAGAGATTGGCTAGAAAGACACATAATAAATTAATTAGCAACTGTGGTTGACTTGTTGTTATGATTGTTAGTGTAAATATTATAAAACCTGAAAGGTTATGCTGTTCTTCAGATGATTGGGTGATCTGAGCTTAGAATTTTAAAAGTCAGACGAGACGGTGAACTTCATTAACAAGTTTTATTATCCCTCTCTCTTCCCGAATAATTCAATCGAATCTCGAATATTTATCTCCATCTCTCTATCGAATAATTTCCAATATATGGATCTTCTCCTCTTCTTCCTTATTGGTGTAGACACCGTTTACGCGGTTATATCCGAGCTTACAGCAGCGCGCCGGCCGCTCTTCCTTTTCGCTGTTTATCGCCAATTGGAAATTTCAAGTGTAGCAAGGTCCTTCACCATATGGTCTTTCCAATGGAGTGGAGGTCTTCCTCTTCCTCTGCTTCCCCTGGTGAGTACTGCGTCGAGTACTCTCATAGCTGTAGTGTTTTCATCCATTCGGACATTATGACGTAGTCGCTGTCTCTTAATTCGCTGAACTAAGTCAATGTCGGCCTATATATCGTACAGCTCATCGTTCCATCGAATGCGATATTCGCCGTGGCCAATGCGCAAAGAACCATAAATCTTTTGCAGAACCTTTCTCTCGAAAACTCTTAAGGTCGACTCATCGGTTGTTGTCATCGTCCAAGCCTCTGCACCGTATAGCAGGACGGGAACTATGAGCGACTTATAGAGTTTGATCTTTGTTCGTCGAGAGAGGACTTTTCTCCTCTATTGCTTACTCAGTCCGTAGTAGCACCTGTTGGCAAAAGTTATTCTGCGTTGGATTTCGAGACTGACATTGTAGTTGGTGTTAGTGCTTGTTACAAGATAGACCAAATTATCTACGACTTCGAAGTTATGACTGTCAACAGTGACGTGGTAGCCAAGTCGCGAGGTCAGCGACTGTTTGCTTGAAGATAGGAGATGTTTCGTCTTGTCCTCGTGCACAACCAGACTCATACGGTAGGCTTCCCTTATTCAGTCTGGAATAAGAGAATAACCAACGAAGCAGTTGTTGAAGTCAATGATACCAACATCATACTCTTATAGAGATCTGCAGTTCGAATAATTTTCTCCGGGAGTAGATTGAAGAAGTCGCACGATAGGAAGTCGCCTTGTCTGAAACCTCGTTTGGTATCGAATGGCCCAAAGAGGTCTTTCCCGATCCTACGGAGCTTTTTGGTGTTGCTCAACGTCAGTTTATATAGCCGTATTAGCTTTGCGGAGATACCAAGTTCAGTTTTGTGGCATAAAAGCAGTTCTTTTTCGCGCTGTCAAGGACAAATTAAAATCGGCGAAGAGGTAGTATGTCGCTCCTCCTTTCTTGGGTCTTTTCCAAGGTTAGGCGTATGGTGAAAATCTAGTTAGTTGTTGATATTGCAGGTCTAAAGCCACACTGATAAGGTCCAATCAGTTTGTTGACGGTGGACTTCAGTTTTTCACACAGTACGCTCGATATAACCTTATATGCAATATTGCGGAGGCTTATCCCAGGGTAGTTGGCGCAGATTACGGGGTCTCCCTTTTTGTGGATTGGACAGAACACACTTTAATCAAAATCTTCGGGCTTGCTTTCGTCCGACCAAATTCTGCAAAGAAGCTGATGCGTGCTCCTTATCAGCTCTTCGCCGCCATATTTGAAAAGCTCGGCGCAATCCATCGGCCCCCGCCGCTTTGTTGTTCTTCAGACGGTTAATTGTTTTCGATTATCTGAATCAGATTATTTCCTATAAAACCAAATAATATTAATACAATTTATTTACAAATAGTGATGACCCGAACGAAATGAAGGAAATGTTTACCATAACTACGAAAGTTTAACATTTGACGTAGCGTGTCGCAACCTTGTCTCTATCACTCATGGCTATATGTAGTTTGAAAAAAAATCCTTACTTACTTCCTATTTCACATCTAATTGTAGGCTTATGAAATATAATGGAGATAACCATGTCTTTACTAAAAGAATTAATATCTTTATTTACAGCCTGGCCATCGTGTACCACGCTACTCGCTGATCAACTGGGGTATTTGTGTGCCGGACGCTTGCAGCCACCAAGACGTGGAGTACACGGTAAAGGAATACCTGAACAATTTAACTACTTCCACCGGCATTTCCTTCCAAGTGCGCGTGGAGCCGAAGTTGTGTCAAGTGCGTGACAACAAACCATGGGACCGCAATACAACATGGGCCGTGTGAGTGCTAATGTCAAGAGCAAAAAATTAATTTAAATTAAAAGCTTGAACTTAACAAATATTCTTATGATTCTAGACGCTTCTTTCTCATTATACTCTCCATTACTGTGCTATCGACCATTTACGAGCGCTGCACCAAAGCGGATCAAAAGCCGAGTAAATTAGTATTATATTTTCGGGGGGTATGTTTCCTAAACTTAAAGTATACTTGCAGATGAATGGTTCACCGCCTTCTCTTTGGACAAAAATCTACGTTGGCTCTTTAGCACCAGCTCCTCGCCGAACGACATTGAGGCGGTGCATGGCATACGCTTTCTAAATGCGTCAATGTTGCTCTTCTCACACAAATCGATGGCAATGTTCTTTAATCCCTATAATAATCGCACGGAAATGTCGGAGGTAAGCTAAATTAACTTTTTACTTACATACATATATATAGTAAATATAAATATATAATAAAAACTTTACATTTTAAAAGAGCTTGGGCCGCCCTTGGACCGTGATTGGACGCGCTGCCTCGCTCTACACCGATCCCTTTCTGCTCTTTAGTGGTATGTTGACAGCATACTCACTCTTCGGTCGTCTCTTCAAGGGGCAGCCAGTGCGTTTGCGAAATGAATATGTCAGTCGTTTAATGCGGTGAGTTTTTTTACGGCATTTTTATGCAAACTATTTAGGTCACAACAAGAACATTATCAAAATTTGTTTTTGTTATACAAAAATGTATATAAACATTATGTAAATTGTATTTTACACTCATAAATAATTAATTTTTATTATAGTTCGGGAATAAAGTTCTCGATTCATCTAATTTTATTTGCGCTAAGAAAGCATAGAAACATTTACATGACGCAAGCAACATTCTAAGATTCAATAAAAGCCAGTTAATTGCGCGAATAAATTTATTCGACAAGTCGAGCTGAGAAGCGAACATAATACTTTCATAGCCATTGTAACGAAAGCCTTAGGTTAGATCGTAAGATTGATCCAAAATAGTTGGATCTCACTTGGACAAATACTCTTCCTTTGTGTTTTCGAAAAGTATATCACCAGATCCTCATAGATCGACCAAGCGTTGTGAACTTACCACAAATTTATTAAGGCGGTTTTATCAATTCCAATCACTTCGCTAGGTTTACCGATCTCAGTCTAGCAAAAGTCGGGCGATAGAGAAGAAAGTGACGAGCCTTACTCCATACAATTTGGCAAAGAGCGTACGACAAAATATTTATCCGCAGCGCATGTAAACCTATTGGGCAGTGTCCAGTCTGAATATCTACAATTGCGGCGATAGGACTTTGCTAAGAGCAAGTAGTGCGGAGTACCTCTTACGGTTCACTCAGGGCCAGAAGGATCTCCCAGTCGCACAAGTTAGCACAAGGAGGTCCATAGGTTCAACGCCTAAGAGCAAGTAGTTCGGAGTACCTCTTAAGGTTCACTCAGGGCCAGAAGGATCTCGCAGTCGCACAAGTTAGCACAAGGAGGTCCATAGGTTCAACGCCAGAGCTCAAGAGAACATTGGAAACCGACTCGTTTCCAATCGCTCTCCCTAGCTAGCACATCGGCTTTGCAGGTTGATTGTCAATAGCCTAAAAACGAATGTTTAATTCTCTTTTGTAGAAATAAAAAAAACAAAAATTTTTAAAGAAAAAAAGCAGGCCAATATAAACCTAATTTCACACACCAAGTCTGATTCACTTCTAATGCAGAGCCTTCATTCTCTTTTATTGTAAAAAAAAATCCGCTTGAATATTTTCATTAGTTTAGCTTCGCCTGGATTTTAATTAAAATAAATATAATCTGGAAGTGTCTTGGTGCATTGCTTGTCTAAAGCTCAGGAAAGCTGGGTATTTAAAGGTAACCGAACAAGAACACACCGAATTTATTTCCGCCTTCTAGTGCATTCCTGCGTCGCAGAGGCTACTCGTGGCGATTTTTTTCTTTCTCACATATCGACGAGGGATGTATTAAGGGTCAAGGTTAGGAGAAAATATTGGAGAGCGAATTTTTTGTAAGGAGCTCTTCAGCAGTTTTAGCTTTGCCCCACCAAAACACTGTAGCATACGCAGTTGACAGTAGACGTTCTATTACGAAGTGTAGCCTCTTTTAGAGAGGTGAGCATTCACACCGCCAGCAAACGGCAATACTAGTGCCGATCTCTCTCTTTCTCTTTTTATGTGCTCAAAGCTAGTCAAAGAATGTCAGTCCTCACTAGAAACATCTTCACGTTACTTTATCTTCACATTGGTTTGGGTATTTGGTCATAGCAAAAACGCTGGTAACTGCAAAACCGATGAGCTAACCAAAGGGTGAACACTTAGAAATGAGACTGAGTTAGATCTTCATTCTCATCTTGCTTTATAGCATTGGATAAATGGACTTCTCGTGTGCTGAGCACGACGACCCACTTCTGTGCGGCTGCAAGATTCTATTGGCCAATAGTAGAACGCAAAACATCTGTTGAAATACTTACGGAAATAGTAGTATGTCTTAACGGACATTGTCCAATAGTCATTCTTGCGGTAAGGCTAAAAATCCTGTCAGACGCAAGTTGTCATAGTTGTATGGAAGAAGGTGAGGTGGAAACATCCAGACTTTTTCCATCCATTGTGCAGTCTTTGCAAGACTGAGCCTACCTTGAGCGAACCAGCAGACACAGCCGAAACTCACAAAGGACACCTAAAAAAATTTGTGATCGGCTCAAAGCGCTTTGTCGATTTATAAAGATCTTATCATCTATCATACGCATACTGTCCAAGTGAGATCGCTGTTACGATCGACCACTTAATCTAACAAAACCTTTGTTGTCAAAGGTGGCTGTTTGTAATATTATTGAAAATTAGCTCTTAGTAGATTTTTTGGAAAACAGTAATAAAGGAACCAAAAAAATTGCAGGTAAAAGATCTAGATATTTGATTCAGACCCTTAAAATACTGCAAATTAGAAAACGAGAGGTAATGGAGACAACGCCGTGTTTCAAGACTCAAAGTTATTGCACAAATCTATATTAAGATTCCGGATGAAAATTCGGTCTAGGAATATCAACCTTTCCATACTATTTGTCTTCTGCTGAATTACTATGACGTTAAGATAAATTTAAAATTTGAAATAAATTAACATATGTCTCTAAGCCAACTAAGACTCACAAAAAAATACTTTTTATTAAATTAATCGATTAAATGCATCTTCTTTCGCAGTATCGTACCCCCACTAGCCGCGCTCATACTCTTCTGCACTTTTGTACTGCCATTGTGGGGTTCGGGACCGCAATGGAACTTGGTCGTTGGGCATCATGCGGACATTTGTAAACGAAACTGGTGGCGTAATCTACTTTTCATACACAACTACTTTGGTTTCAGTGAAATGGTGAGTCTGTAAAAAAGGTCAATGTTGAACCTCTTAAGCAAAAAGGGTGCTAAGACATAAAAAAAAGCAAATTTACTACATTTAAGTTATGTATTATTAGAAAGTTCTACTTTTTATATAAAATGTAAATATCAAACTAAATGTACTTTTTAGGTTAAAAGTTAATACAGAGAGATCAGAGTTAACTTTTTTCGATCTATTTTTACACAACTGAATTCTTGTTTAGTTATTAAAACTTTTCTTTGCTAATTGCAGTGTTTGACACACACACATCACCTGGGTATTGACACCGAACTCTTTGCCGTCGCGCCTTTAATGATACTAGGTTTGTGGAAATGGCCAAGAAAGGGTTTATTCACTTTGTTGTTACTTGGCGCTATTGGAACTGCAGCTCGTTACTACACCACCGTCGTGAATCAGCTGTCCAATTACATATACTTTGGTACAAAGTGAGTAACCATATCTTTCATTCCCAATCGTAAATGATTAGAGATTTGCTTTCTCAAAAAGTAAGCAGGAGTTATTATTATATTGTTTGCTTGAATTTCCCACTTTATTATTTGGTAAATAACAGATCCTTACACTGAAAATATTGATCAATCCCTATTTGTATATACGCAAACTAATCCCTCAGTTTCAGGAGATAACTTCAAGAAATTTTACACGAATTATTGCCAAAAACAATAGTGTAATTTCCGAAGAAATTGTTGAGATCAAACCTCTATAGCACAAATTTATGTAGCTTCCTTTCAAACGAACGGACTGAAATCAAGTCCT
The DNA here is from genome assembly GCA_037783105.1 of Bactrocera zonata. Lineage (NCBI taxonomy): Eukaryota > Metazoa > Arthropoda > Insecta > Diptera > Tephritidae > Bactrocera > Bactrocera zonata. Next base: position 300,664 of record JBAWJQ010005939.1, on the reverse strand, counting down.
TGTAAGGAAAACATTTTTATTTGACGAGGAAATTCCTCGAGAAATTTGCCATTAATTATTATCCTAAGCAACAATTCAACCAAAGAAATTTTTCAGATCAGACCACTGTAGCACATACTAATCCTATAAATTGTCGATATGAATTAAGTTCTTGTAGGAATAATTTTCTATTTGTTTTGTGAAGGATATTATAGCTTTAATGAAAGATGTTAACGTTCCGTCTTGTTTTTATTAGTTCAATCCAAAATATTAATTTTATTTTCATCCTTCGCAAAATGTATTTGGATTTTGATATTAAATGTCGAACGAATTTTCAAACCATATTTTATGTTCTCATTTACTTCACATTCAGCATTCAACGCCTCTTCCGCACAGCCGACTACATGTACTCATTCCCACCACACCGTTCTACAGTATATATCATGGGCATTTTGCTTGGCTATTGTTTGCGTAAATATCGCGGCATACAACTAACGAAAACACAGCTACGCCTTGGCTGGGTAGTGGCCACGGCATGTGTACTTGTTTCTCTATTGGGACCCGCGCCAATGGGCGACATCAACTACCAGTACAACACTACACACGCGGCCATATACGCCGCATTTGCGCCGATTGCTTGGTGTATATTCTTTGCGTGGATCGTTTTTGTTTCGCATAATGGCTATAAGAGTGAGTTAAGATCAACAAAAATTATTTAATTTATCATTGCTCATTTATTAACTCCTCTTCTTAGACAAATTCACAGAGATGCTTTCATGGAGAGGTTTTCAAGTGTCTACAAAATTGTCCTACGCCATTTACCTAACACAATTCCCGGTATTTTTCTTCAATGTTGGCCGTCGGCGTCACATTCATCACTACTACAACTTCGTTTCCATCATTGTAAGTACATCACACATATTTCTAACAAAAAAAAAATATTTTATTTTTTTTACAACATGTCTTTACAGCTTGATACCAATGAATTTATTTGCATATTCCTCGCGTCGGTTGCGCTGACAATCTTTTTCGATGCGCCATTCCAAAATATTAAAAAACTTATTTTCAAACGCGCGCCGGCTCCGACCAAAAAACTGGAAAATGGGCATGTGAGGACATCAACACAAGTCAGTAGTGATGCGAAACAGACACAATTAGTAGAAACATATCCCACGTCAGAGTCAAACACCACAGCATCCACAACACTGACCAACAGTACGACTTTAAATGGGAAAATCACACATGAACACAGCGAATAGTCATTAGATAATAGTTCAATAAACTGGTTAATATTTTATTTAGCTTAAAGTTCGTAATTAAGTCATTATTTAATAATTAGCTCGAGGTTTAGTCCATAAGTCTGTGATGCGTACGCCCTTTACTGCTGTAAATTACATACCTTTCTATATACTATGTACATAAGTATGTCAACTTGTCCAACAATAATTTTTAATTTATAAATACGCATATTAAACAAATATAATTTAGAAACTTAATTTTTAGTTTGTTTTCCTAAGCATTTTGGACATCAAACTAACCTTGCTGAAGCTTTTATTTTCATCTACAACTTGACAGTTGACACTTAAGCATACTGGAAATGAGAAACAAATTGTAAATAGATAAAAACTATCATTTACTTTGCGGTATCTTGCTCAAAAATTTAAATAAAATACATGCTATTGTTTTTACAAAAAAACAGAATATTTTATTTATCTCCTTTTTTTTAACAATTCCTTAAAAAAGAAATCAACCCTAGACAGTAGACACACAAACACCGACTAATAAGCGTTGGTACATGTTAGGTCTCTTATTTAGACTGGGTGGTCTTCTTGGGTTTAGCTTGGGTACCCTCACGGAAACCGTTGCGGAAACGACGTCTGACCACTTTCAAGTAACGCACGCGACCTGTACCAGTGGTCTTCCTCCTCTTAGCCTTCACTGACCAGTTGTCTGCAATTTAAATATAAATATATTATTATAGTTAAAGCAAAGATTGTGATTTTAAAAATACATGTTGCAAAATTAAGCAGGCATGTGTTTTTCAATTAAGCTAAATATAAATGCTTAGAAGATAATTGCCACTTTCATACATATACAACTACATCGTAGATTCAAGAAATATTCTTCTTCTTAATTGGCGTAGACACCGCTTATGCGATTATAGCCGAGTCAACAACAGCGCGCCAAGAAATATTACTCAAACAATATATTTCAACCTTATAATCCTTTTCACATCTATGCGAACGAGTTTATTAAATATCATATTCCTAACGTGCCAACTAAAGGTTCCCATTAAAAACATTGGCTTCAAAATTCGACCGTAATATATACATTATAACTTTTGGGAACACCTGTAGGTACAGTTTTAATAATGCAAAGGAATCGCATATATTTGAATTATCAAATTAATATATGAATTGGAGAAAACTCGTATGTTGTCAACAATAACAAATTAGTTCAAATGCATGAAACTGTATGAGGTTTGAAGTAAACGAGTATTGCAAGTAAATAACTAATTTTCATTTAAACAGTAGAAGTGTTCTAATAGCATAAAATCTGTAACGCCATACGTCGAATTGCACTTTCTCTTATTTTTATCTACAATCATGACACTATCGAAAATTGTGCAGCAAAATGTGTGTGGTCTGGCCGCCTTGACATTATTTTCTTTAAATAAAATATTCTCGATTAATATAATATGTATACAATTAAATTAAATACGGCTGAGATTTAGAATAGCATCCCTTGATTTCGGGGTTCAAATGGGTATGTACGGATAGAGGAGGTCCTCCATATCAAGAATATACACATATATAGTTTTTGAGATATTTGCAATTGAAGTTCAAAAATTCAACTATTTAAAATACGTGTTTCTCTCATTTATAATGAATTTTATAGTTATATTTTTAACATTTATATCCACTAACACTTCACCAATTAGTCTCTATTAATTTATTTTATATTAACTAGTACTAAAGAAACTTTTATTTAACATTTAACTTTTGTTCAATTATTTTTGTTCACACTATAACAAAAGGATTGTATTCTAACCAATAATCAATCTAACCAATATTGAGTGTTTCTCCCATTTATAATGAATTTTATAGTTATATTTTTAACATTTATATCCACTAACACTTCACCAATTAGTTTCCATTCATTTATTTTATATTAAATAGTGCAAAAAATAACTTTTATTTAACATTTAACGTTTGTTCAATTATTTTTGTACACACAATAACAAAAGCACTGCATTCTAACTAATAATCAGTCAGTGCAACCTTACGTTCATATTTTACAGAACCAAACGAAATAAAGAAAACAAATAATACCCCAATGACAGTTAATCTATCCGTACATACCCATTTTAAACCCGAAATTGGGGGATGCTATTCTAAAATTTACCGTACTGAATACTATATGACTTTTGGGAACACCTGTAGGTACAGATTTAGCAATGCAGAGGAATCGGATATATTTCGAATTATCAAATTAATAGATGAATTGGAGAACACACAAATGCATGAGTTCAAATGTATGAGGTTTGAAGTAAACGAGTGTGGCAGGTAAATAACAATTTTCATTTACACAGTAGAAGTGTTATAACAGCACAAAATCTGTAACGCCATACGTCAAGTTGCACATTCTTTTTTTTATCTACTATCATGACACTCGAGAACTGTGTAGCTAAACCACGTCTGTGAAGGTAACCTCATTTTCTTTAAAAATAAATCTTCTCGATTAATGTAATATGAATACAATTAAATTACTTACATGAACGCAACTTAGCAGCGGGATATCCACATTGGGAGCATGTTGACTTTTGAATGTGGTAGGATGAACGTCCGCAACGACGGCACAAAGTGTGCGTCTTATTATGGCGTTTACCAAAGCTTGATGTACCTTTCGTCTATAGAAGAAAAGCAGAGTTGCAGAGTTATTATTAGTAATTTTGATCCAAATCAATTGGAGCATATTTAATTCGCATTAACTATTTCAAATTTGCCATCATAACTCCTTTAAGAGATTTTGGCTCAGCACATCTTATAAACGGCTGAACTTCGATGTATTTATTTTGCTAGTTCAAAATAACCATATTTTTCGACAAATTCACATTCGATCTTGAAAATGCAATGGTTTTCACTTATTTTCACAATATGATGGCACAGAAATTGAAAGATTTTTACATAAAAATTTGACCTACCATCTTGGATGGCGAACAGCCGTAGAAGAAAGAGAGAAATGCTGTTGGAACGAATTGGAACTGAAAACCAATATGGCGAACATAAATGTCAAAAGTTGGTGTTGCCACATAGTTTTAGACTAAAATAATTAATGGAATTGAAACAGACGTTTATTATTCGATTTAAACATTAAGGGTTTTCACTTGCTCTTGCAAAACCCTTGCACGGTGCACGAATTGCAGATTTTTCTACCCAATGCAACGGCACAACAACAAACACACTAAGGAAATTATTTGCAATGGCTGTAAAATATGTCAGACCAAAACTTATGTATATGTGCGTGCAATGTCACGTAAAAATATAATTGCAACCCTGTTTTAGCTGTCATTTTACATAAAGACATATTACGTCGTTAAATTGTTGAGGAAGGTAAGTTTAAAATATATTTTATAATTTTTATTTAACTTATATAGATTTGTTACAGTTTTTTTTTTGTTAAAAGTGTATGCAGAAGGTCCGCTTATTCACAATAGCCATGCATAATTGTCATTCACAATAAATTGACCGAATCAGTCGTTCATATATCACTAGATTCTGCAATAGGTGCTCTCGTGCCCTTGTATATTTCGGTATAGTATTTTTGCAATCTGCAATCTTGCACGAGCAAGAGAATACCCCTAATGTATTTTTTTCTTGGGCAATTACTTTAGAGCTGGATACGGACGTTTCTCGCAAACCCAGGTTTGCCATATTCGCATTTTATTGAAAATATGTATTAAAAATGAATACTAGATTTCTTTAGAGCAGCATACTAGCACAAAAAAAGTTACCACAGGAAATTTTCTTGACCATTTCTTAAGAGTTTTTTAAACATGAAGTTTTAACATTTCCTGAGAGCTGGATACTAAGCTTGTATTGTGAACGTGGTGTAATTTGTTATAGTGCTGCCACCTTTGTGGATATCTTCCTATATTTTCTTATGTTTCCATTTTTAAACACATAAGCTATAAATATATCTTAACGAATAATCCTTAAAAGGTTTAGGTATAACGGTATATGCAAGTAAAACACAGCAAAAATTTTATGTTGAAGTTTCTCTGCATGCAATAATTGGCAACATTGTTTGGTAATTTGAAATCTATGATGGCCACATCTTTACAGTTCCTCCAGTGGTCGGATTGAAATAATACAACTTTTTTGCAAAATCTTTCACATCTTTTTTCAACACAAATCCATAGAAGGTCCTTGTTTGAATATGTTGCGTCGTGTGGGTGAAGAAGTAGATATTCTTACCTGCCCTTATAACCCATCGCATCAGATATTGCGTTGCCGTTTTCAAGTTCACCTAGTTCGTTGTCGAAAGTCGCATCCAGACGCCAAAAAGGTTGTGTGCCCCTTCAATGTGACACACCGGGTGAATGAACAAGAGTTGGATGTAAGTTAGATGCATGAGTTTGTGTCCGAAAGAATGTACTACAATGCGTATTATTATCATACATACTAAAATTGGTTATTTGTTTTTTTTTCCACTGCAGTGGCACGTAAGCACCTGTTCAAATCGTCAGTCATTTGAAGTTTTTAAAAGTAGTGACTCGCATGCATCTGGATCATCAATGTCCACTACCTTTAATGACAATGGAACAGAAGCAAATTCAACTTGGCAAACTGCAAATACTTCTTTTGAATTGGAAACATCCCAAAATTGGGACGACCTGCCAAGTGTACCATCATATGATCCTAAAGCATATTCTGAAAAAGCAAATGTATTACGGCAACCTGTTGGAATGAAACCATCAGAAAGAGTTGCATTTCGTAATGCTGAACGCAAACGATTGCAAAACTTATAATTTCTTTAGAGGAAGTGCATTATTTTCATAAGACATAATTTCAACAAACATTTGATTTCGTTTTGAATTATCTGTATTATATTTGGAATTTTTGAGCTTTAACTTAATAAACCTACCTACAAATACATATGCGCATTATAAAATTTATTAAACATGTTTACTTCAGTTAAAAATTAACATTACTATAAAATGTAGGTCAAAATATGCACAATCGTAGGGTTATTATAGAAGCGTAGAATTATTGTGGTATCTGACAGCATTTTTTAAAGAAAAAATTTAAAATATTCTATAGTAAATACTCGTCAGTCTGCACGAATTAGACTATATACAGGTATAAATTTAATAACGATCATTATAACGTGACGAATTTCCGCGACCATTATTGTACCCACGGTAAGCACCACGACCATAAGATGGCATGCGAGTAGGATAAGCGATAAGATGAGGATTGTGGCTGCTGTTACTACTGTTGTAATTGCGTATCTGATAAGAGGCACCATTGTCATTATTATATGGCATTCGAGTAGGATAAGCGACAAAAGGAGGATTGTGACTGCTGTTACTACTGCTGTAATTGCCTATCTGAAAAGAGGTATTATTGCCGCTATTATAATAAGGATCGTCATCAATGTCATATGCTCCTGGCAATGGCTGGATGTGGTCGTTGGAATATCGGTTGCTACTAGATGCAAAAGAAATTCGCGGTGGTATTTGACGAGATGGTATATGCGAACCACGTCCATGAGTACGTTCGTAGTATGCAGAAGATTGTGGCGATCGACTTCGTGATCGTTCCCTCTGGCGCGGAGGTGACGGCGAAACGGAACGTATCCGCTTAATTGAACTTAATTCTTCGTTCTCATCTTTTTTAGTAATATCAGCTATTGAATTTCCTTTTTTCACATCGTCTTTATAATCATCGTCACTTTCACTGTAACTCTCTTCATCGCCCAAACGTTTACGTTCCGTTTTAATAAATTCTTTTCGTTCTGCTGGAGCAATTCCCATGGGTTGGCGTAAAACCTCTTTCTCCTTTATGAATTTCTGAGGATCGTAATCATCAACTTCTGTGTCATCCCAATTTTCTTCGCATTCAATCGGTGCATGAGAAACACGTTCTTCTTCCTTTGGTTCTGGTGCATCGTATTTATATTGTGTTATGAGTTTTCGATCCGGACAGTTTGTAACATGAAGCTAAAAAGTGATATTTTTATAAAAAATAAAAATGCTCCCAATAATTATTCATAAATATACTATTTACACAAAACTCTGGTTCAGGTATGTGATGAGTATTATTAAATGGACATCTTTGAAGCTGAAGTTGTGGATAATTTTCACGACACTTGATGAGATGAGGTTGCAAACGTTTCCGTAACAACTGATGCGCTGGATTGTATGGACACACTACTACATCATCATCGTTCTCTAAGGAAAGCATTATTAAGAATTCCTATAATTGTAAATATAGTTGCCAAAACTGTAAATCTGTACTCAAAAACACAAATTAAATCGGAATGTTATCTCTGTTATTAATGTATGTATGTAACAATTAGTTCTGTTCGTTTTAAAAGTATGTGCTACCAATGATTTTTCTTCTAATGTTGCCGAGTGTGGAAACATTTTAAACATTTTTCAATGGAGTCAGCTTAAAACAAAAATAATAAGATCCTTCGTTTTATCGAAGCTTAATGATGGCTTAAATGATGGAAAGTATACGTTTCACACCGCGAAAAAAAGAATTTTTTCATTAAAACCCAAAAAATATTGTTTTTAAAAGTATGAGCGTTATACTATGTTCAGACCGACACTTAATCACACGATTTCGGCTGTTGAATGGATTAGCCCACTAATCTTAAAAATTTATCAAGATTTCGCCATACAAAAATGACAGTTCCAAATCATTTCATTGAAATGATCTGAAATTGATCCACGCTAAATCTCTCCGTGCGACTCTGATTTTGCGCAATCTACTTGGCAGCACTGGAAATCTGTTACATTATCACAGCTGATGTTGACACAACAAAGGGAAAAAAATTTAAACAAACCAATTTTTTTTTTAAGCAATGAATCTAATTTTACCTGCAAATCGACTTAACAAACAAAAAAATGCGTCCATTATTTCTATTATATGGAAAATATAAAAAGAAGACGGCTTTTATTTCAAAATACTATGTGACAATCTTTTCTTTTGATAAATATTAAGCGATGTGACTTCATGAATGACAAGAACAGCTGTTCTTTGATCTTTCTAACGGCAGTGAGAACACTTTTGGATTATGAAATGCTTAAATGTAATCTAATCTTTTAAATTTTCGGTCTGAACATAGTATTAGATATCTGTAAAGTATAATTAAAAACAAAAATGTTAAGATATTCCCCGTAAAAATTGATCCATATTTCCAGAACGTTTACGCTGTGCTGAAAATTAATAATTAAAACTTATTTCTATTCGTTTGCTTGAAAATTATTTAAGTTCACAATTTTTCTATCAAACTTGGTTGCACTGTCAAACAATTGTCGTTGCAAAGTTGATAATTCAAGTCAAGTTATAAGGCATTCCATTTGCAAAAATAAAAATAATAATAAAATAGTTCGGAATATTAAACGAATAGTTTTGAGATATTTTGAGTAGCATTGGCAGTTTTTGCTTATTAATAGTTCTTAAGTCATTATAACATAATTTGTTCATATAATTCCAAAAAGCTAAACAAACGGTTTTAAGATTGTTATTGTAGTCAATAGCTGGTTGCTGTATAGACGAGACCTAAAAAATCAAGTCACACGAACGAAATATATGACTTTGCTGGATTTTCAATTATCCATAGCAAACGAGCTTCTTCACGCGTCTAATATTACGTCAATAAACCCACGTAAAAGAGGTCGTCCATCGGCAATACCTGAAAGAATGGAACCAGGTTCATATTCACCAGCGTCGCCGGTACCATCTAACGTGTCAGAAATTTCAATGAGCTCTTCGTCGTCAAAGGGATCATACATAAGTGAACCTCCGAAGTCGATGCGTCTTGATCAAATCGGTCATTGGGTTCAATGGGGAGGAAAAGGAAGGTGTAGATTACGCCAGACTGGTATTCCAAAATCTAAATGCTCAAAATGTAAGGTGCACTTATGCTGTAACTCACAGAAAAACTGTTTTGTCTCATATCACACATGAAATGTATGAAAAGTAATAAAAAAAAATGAAAACTATCAATATTTGTATGTGTTTAATTGTATACTACCATAGCTCAATGTTGCTTATAAGCAACATCTTATAACTCAAAAACCAGAAGAGATACAGGTTTGAAATTGATATCGTTTCATATTCAAGGCTCAAATAGTATCCCTATATACTCAAAATATTTTTAAATAGGCCCAGTTTAATCATGACATGAAAGGGTTAAACAACGCATAACCCCCATAAAAAGTTTGTAAAATATTCTTGTTTTTTCTGAATTATATATTTTATTTGATATAAAACGTAGATATGACCGTCATAATAGACTCATAGCACATTTATGCAATATAAACAATAATTTTTAATTTTTAGTTGACACGTTTACTTATATTTGTATAACCGATGCCTACACATGTCATCAGCACTTTTTGGGCGCCTGGCAGGGCATCTTCTTCGTCATCATTTTCTGGATTCTCTAGCTTAAACGTTATTGAAAAGAAGTCTCGCAAATTTTGTAGGAAATGAATTGTATAAGTAGAGAGTGGACCTGCAATAAATCATTTTAATTAAATAATTTATATTAATTACACTACACAAAACCCCGTTACCTGTTAAAAATTTTGAAACATTTTTCTGACTCAAAGCCATAAATAGGGTGACAAGCCATTGATACGATGAATCACAAGAGCCTCCCCGATAAATTTCGTCAAGCAATTTCATTGCAGCTTCGCGTCCCAAATCTTCAGGTACAGAAGGATCTTTCCCCTATAATAAATTAAATACAAAATACATCAAAGGAATTTCATTATTTTATGAAAACCTTACGTCTTCTCTGCTGTTTGAGATGCTTTCAGCGCCATAACAAACATCATCAGTTGTTTCTGCTATCAAACAAATACCGAAACCCGGTGAATTACCAGACATTTTACCACGATTTTGATCAGTGTATATATATACGTCGGGAAGAAATTTTAACATTACACCTTTTGCCGCTTCCACAGTGCGATTGGCCATTGCAGGCGATACTTTGCATGCATATACGGTACCGCGAATACGTTTAACCATGCCTTGAGATTGGAATTGCAGAGAACGTAAGTTCTTACGTACCGGGCATCGGAATTGTACTTCACCACCACCAAGAGGTGCTGCACCTCTTTTAACAACTTTAAGTTCTAATCCTTCATCCACAACTAAAAATCGCTTAAGAATAGGAATTGCTGAACCTTTTATGTGATCTACTGATGGTGAGTCTTTACTATTTGTTACGCCTTTTAAAGTTGCATTTATGGGATTTTTACAAAACGGACCAAGAGCTATTAGCGCATCCAAATAATAGCCTATACCTCGTTGAATACAGCAATCGTGATGCAGCACACCACCGTGCAAGAGACCCGGTGTGAACAGAGCAGAGGTGCCCGAGGGATTGAGTTCAATTTTTGTACCATTTGTTAGCTTATCAAGTAACCTTATTAGACCTATTTCATATTCACGCAAACCGGGAGCCGTATCATCATCAATGTGAATTTGTGTTATTTGTACAGGCTTTCCACTAAGGCAAGACAGTATAAGGCGCTAAACAGGAATCAAAATCCACATTAGTATTTCAAATGCTAACATCAATCTCAATGAAATTTACCTGCTTGAGAAAATTGCTGCCTCGGTATATGAGACAATTACCTTCCTGTGATACGGGTGGCATGTTGAAACTTTAAACTTAATAAAATATTCAAAATAATTAAAGAAACTAAAAAAGAATGCACATTGTTTTCATTTGTAGAGCGCACATGTGAATATATGGAACGGATAAATGTCAAATAATGTAAACAATAAGAGTTTGGCAGCACCATTTTTCACACTGAGAAAAATAAATCATATTGAATAAACCACACGAAGGATAATATTAAAACAACAGATTTGAGCATTTTCAGTGTTAAATGAGAAAAATAATGCTAATTTTAATGTTTAGAAATGTACGCTTACAGATTCGCATATTTACGATATGAGTCATATCTTTCTTTTTCAAAGGTCTTGTGAGTTGCACGGCACAGCTCCAATTCTGTCAATGTATTCTAGTTTCGGCAATCTTTTAAGCATGGTACAAGCTTTTAAAAGCAACTGAGATATAAGTAAGAAGTTGTAAGCTCGAATAATGAGTAATAAAGCGTCTTGTTTGAATTAGCCATTAATTTGGGACTTTTATTGATCAATCTAGTAACTGAATCAAGGTAGAGTTTCAACGTAGATGATTTATCGATAAATCCGTTACAATATCCATTCTCACTTGGTTTGTTTATGACAGTAGTGGCGCAGTAGCGTTTTCCGGAAGTGCCTTCAGTTTTGTTTAGAATATAAGTAGTTGAATTTGTTTTAGCTGTTGGTATTTAGATTTGGTTACCACAAAGCAATTGGTTTCTGTTACTTTTATTCTTCGTTAGTTAGTAATACAAATGAGGAATACATTAAACTGCCTACACATAAAAATTATAGTTTGTGCAGATTTTATAAGTTCTAATAATTTTCAATAAGCCATAGAGTAAAACAAATAAGAACCAAATATTTTTATAATAGAAACAATTACATAAAAAATGATAAAAACATAGTATATTAATGTGCAAAAGCAAAAAAGAAAAGTCTCTCTCAAACTTGAGTTGTCTGTGAATTTTATCATTTTTATTTTTTTCGATCTGGTATATAAGGATTACACAGAGTAATGGGCTTACGTTTTTGTTGTTGTTTTTGCTTGTTTTTGTTTAATATTCTTTCAGTAAAATAAATCATGCCGTTATGAACGTTATTTGTTCACGTTATTTGTTTTAGAAAGGGCAATTAAAGAGCTTAGGAAACACGAAAAAATGAATTCCCGTGATGAACTTGTACAATGCCCATACGTTGCATCCCATTCGATTTTGAAAAAACGTTTTCAGGTGCATCTGGTGCGATGCCGGAAGAATTTTTTACATGTTTCCAAAGTGACGTGCCCTTTCAATGTGACTCATATCCTTAATGAGCCGGAGCTTGATGTATGTATTAAGATATTTTCTATTTAGCGTAATTATGTGTATCTAAAATATGTGTTAAAATTTTTTATAGTGGCACGTTCAAAATTGTCCTAACCGCGCTGGTTATGAGCATTATAGGCGCGGAGAAGAACAAGCTGCAGCGGATAGGGCGACTACATCAGCACAAACACGGGAATGCCCATTGGAAACCGAAGAAAATTGGGATGACTTGCCGCCCGTGCCAACCTATAATCCACAGGAGTATGCTCAAAATGCTCAGGTTCTTCGAAATTTACGAGGACATTCCAAGTCCGTTAAAAAACAATTTCGTTCAAATGAAAGACTCCGTTTAATGGGCATTAATCGGGACAATGAATTAAACCAATAAAAAAACCTGATGTATATGTTCCCTTCATCAGGCTTATATTGGACAATTACTCTACAGTAGAAGGGTAAAAACGACTTTAAATACTAAAACTTAGTAATTGTGGCAATATAATACCTTTATATTGTTTTGACAACTCCATAGTCATGGACAGAATTCGGAATTTTACATGTATGTAAACTTAATGTATTTTGGTGGTGTTTGCATTTGTTATATTCGATTTAATGTTATCCAAAGCTACTATTTGATTGCAAATTGTTTAAAAATAATATGTGATGTGATGTAAAGTGTTTTTAAGTTAATAATTTAATAATAATAATAATAATGCTATATCCACACAATAAATTAAACAATTGTAAACAATCGTATTTACATTTCTAAAGATTGTCTTACCTAAAAATGTTTGAACTGTATAAAAGTTTTTTGTAAGATTTGAGGTATATATGTGTATGTTAAAACTTAAGAAAACAACTAATACAATGCTAAAATAATTTACATAAACAAAAGTAATTGTACTTTAAAATGCATAATTATTTTTATTTAGGCCACAAAATTTCAATAGCCTTCGTCAAATATTGCGTTCTCTTTGTAACCCGGCATCTCGACACGATAGAATTTATAGAATACTAGCTGTCAAACGTATTGCTATTGCCATTGCCAAATCGGTATGTGGGCATTTGCTATCATGATAGAATCATTTGCGAAATGGCGTCGAGCAGGAAGGTAACAGCTATAGAAGCGCTTAGAAATTTGAAAAGGCTTTACGAAGTACATCAGGAAACAATAAAAAGAAGACCAAAATACTGGGTAAATCCATTTCTGGAATTAAGAGATCTCCATGATTTGGAAGCGCATCTCCTAAAAGATATTTTATGGGAGGAAGGACAGGAATTTAATAATTTTTGTCGTATGACAATTGATCAATTTGAAGATATTATTTCAAAGGTAATATATTATAATACATATATATATAGTATAATTTATATTTGAGTTATTATTTGAAACTAATCTATTTTAATTCATATATGTATGTACACATATAAGATTGATTTAGGAATACGAAAGCAAAATACGCAAATGAGATGTGCCATTTCGTCAAGAGTTCGCCTTGCGTTGACCCTCCGATATATAGCAACTGGAGACTCATTTCGGTCATTAGAATTCTTGTCCCGCATATCTCGGAAAACAATTAGTACCTTTATTCCGGAGGTATTGAATTCTATAACAAGCGCTCTTCAGAAAGAGTACCTAAAGGTAAAGTTATAAAGTTAATTTCAGTGTACATGAATACATATATTATAATTAATAAATATTCTTCCTTTGCAGACACCAATGACAGAGAAAGAATGGCTAAATGTGGCTAATGACTTCGAAGAACTTTGGCAGTTCCCACATACTCTTGGTGCAATCGATGGAAAGCATATACGTATAAAAGCGCCTCCGCATTCTGGATCGGACTACTTCAATTATAAAGGGTTTTTCAGCATAATTTTGCTTGCAGTGGTCGACGCACATAGCCGATTTATTTATGTCGATATTGGAGCAAACGGAAGAGCATCTGATGTTGTGGCATATAAAAACAGCTCATTATATGAGAAGCTTTCCAGAGGCCAACTTAATATACCGTCCGATAAACCTTTAAAAGGGCAGATATCTAAAACACCATTTTATTTTATTGGCGACGATATTTTTGGTTTGAACCGACACATGCTAAAAGCTTTTAACCGTAGTATGGAATTAAATACTGCACAAGAGGCTTTCAATTATAGGCTAAGTAGAGCCCGAATGACGGTTGAGATGGCGTTTGGAAAACTAGCTGGGCGTTTTCGAATATTTCATCGGCCAATTGAAGTTTCAATAGAAACGTCTGATAAAATTATCAAAGTATGCTGTATTTTACACAATTATTTGTCGCAAAAAATAAATGTATCGCCGAATACCCATTATGACAAATATCATGAACACCTTCCGCCCACCATAACATCTCTACCAATTCAGGAAAATGAAACATACAAATATGCTAGCAAAATAAGAGATAATGTATGTAAATATTGTATTACTGATGGAGATGTTCCTTTCCAATGGGTTAAAATAAAGAAACAAACAGCAAAATAAAAACACTATGTCTTATTATATGTATACATATTTATTATTTATTCATCTCCTTGTCTTTCTTGCAATTCATGGGAATTCCCCGATGCGCTGGAACTTCTATTATTCTTCGGAGAAAGGACTTTTTCTTTGGGAATTCAAATTCTTTCTTCGAATTCTTAGAAATACTACAGAATATGAATATCTTTAAATGACATTGACTAACATCACCAAATTCCCAAAGAAAAAGTTAAAGTAAGAAAGGATATTTCTCCCAAGAATTTTTTAAATACGTAACATTACATCTTTCTCTTGGAAAACCCTGTCATTATATCTTCACAGAAACCATTTTTATAAAATAGGCAAACCATTTTTTTTAAACTAGAAAAAACCTATAGCCAAAACAAAAAAATAACATCTGGATTATAAAAATTCACTCTTGTATTTCTTTTTTTTTTCTTGAAGTTACATAACATAAATACGTATCACAAAAATACTAAATATTAATATTATTATAATTATTAAATTATTATTAAAAATTCACTCTTGTATTTCTTTTTTTAATTCAACATAAATACATATCATAAAAATACTAATTATTAATATTATTCAAATCCTTTTTTTGTATTTGAAATACCTGTAACAAAACACATAATATTAATTACTTGTGATTGATAATTATGAGAATACAACTTACATCACATTATTATTCGATATTCGCGTCGTCCATCGCCAATTGCAGTATGTCAGATTGAGATCCTTCGACTCTGCGTGTTGATAGATGGAAAACAACACTCCGTGTTACAATGCTGTGAATTTCCGACATCACCTCCGTCGCTTCTATAAGTGGCAATTGCTCCAATTGCATTGCTATTGTCCTCGAGAATGAGGAAAACACCGTCTCATTGTCGTTTTTGGAAACTGATGAGACTATGGCATCTATGGCTTCGGAGAATTTTGCTCCGGTATTTGATGTTCGCTTGTTCCGTCTCCTAGCGGCTTTCGCCAAAGTGGATGGAGCAGGTGAGGAGGACGGTGCCGGAGAGCACGCTGGTAAACTATCCACTGGTGATGGCGATGGCATCTGTGCGCAATCCACTTCAAAACAATCAATCATTGATTGATTGAACGCACTCTCCTCAAATTCACCGGCTACTTCTGCGTTTATCTTTTGAAAATAGAAACATATGAAAACAAATTTTGAATATTATAATATTTGAAAATAATATACTTACATTACTGGAAGTCTTCCTCAGTACGACCACAGAGTCGAGAAACGACATTTCTTTATAATAAAATAGATGTGGTTCGTACACCACATCAGCCGACATCCCGGATTTTCTACACCCATCCACCTTCTTTTTTTCCACGACATATGTTGTTCGCAGATTTTTAATTTTTTTTTTAATTTCCGCAATATCCTTTCCACACTCTTTGGATATTTGCGTCCAGGCATTTCTTTTTAAATCAATTCTTTTGTAAGAACTACTTTTAAAGTTCCACAAGCATTCAAATTGTTTGTACAAATTAATCAAATCCAAAATCTCGCTAGTTCGCCAATCCATAGTATAATTATCCTGTAAATAAATAATATTATAATATTAAAAACAAAATTAATTAAATTATTTTGAAAATGTACTTACTTATTAGTGTTTTTTATTATTTTAATTAAAAGTCTTAGTACCGACGCCATGGTAATCCATGACTGACGCTATCAAACTTATATATGTTGCCACTTCGAAATTTTCATAGAAATGAAAACTGCGCTGCCAAACTGCTGAAGTGACAGCTTCTAGCTTACGATATATGGCAAACTATCTAGTATTCTATATCTAGTAAGCTATGAGCAATGTGGAGTCTCCACAGGCAATATGCACGGCAATGCAGCTAGTATTCTATAAATTCTATCGTGTCGAGATGCCGGGTAACCAAAATTTAAATATTGCCAACTTTTTGTTTTAAGAATTATTTCTTTTAAAATTAACTGAGTACTTTATTTTTTAAATCTCGTATTAAATTTTGAAAAGCAATTTTTAAGACATCAGCTGTATTGGTAAGGACAAGAAATATTTTGTTTTAATTAAAGGTACAAAAAATTGTATTATGAAGTAAACATGTAAATAAAGACAAGACTGAAATAATATTTTAAGTCTATTAAATTTTCTGGCCACTAATCTTGTTTTACATATTCAGTCCTATCGAAAAGAATAATACAAATTATATACAATTTGCATTGAAAAAACAATAGTAGAAAAATGCTTTTAGTATATAAACTTTTATTTAGTTTTGGAAACTGAATAGTTGGCAACTAGGTCTACACGAATCGACAGTTTTTAATCCACAAACAATTTAAAATATTTACTTGTTTGTCAGTTAATTGACCTGTAGTGGGCCAAATGGAGAAAAATACAGGTGAAGATTTTGTTACTTGTCCGTATAGTAATGTACATCGTGTCCTAAGAAGTCGTTTGCAATTACATCTAATTAAATGCCGTTTGAATTATCCACATGTGGAATTACAAAAGTGTCCACTGAATCAATTACATTTGGTTCCAGAGGCTGAATTCGAGGTAAGAATTTTGAATACCGATTTAAAACTTTTAATAATGTGTGTAATTTTAGCGGCATTTAATGAGTTGTCCTGATCGTAAAATAATTTCACATTACAAATACGTTGATGAGATGAAGTTTCTGAAGCATGACCCAATTGAATGTGAGGAAAATTGGGATGACACTGAATGTGGAAATTATAATCCTGAAACTTACGCTCGTAGCAATCAAATAATACGAAAACCCGTTGGTCCACCATCAAAACGTAAAGCATTTAGACATGAGGAGGAAGAACGTTGGCAACAGTTTGATCGATTGTAAATATAAGCTCTTTTTCATATGTATATGCATGGCATGTATATTTATTCTTGTGATACTTGAAAGTATATTTTAATAATTATATATATTTAATAAGAAAAATGTATACATTTTTTTAACGGCAGTGCAAAAATATATGGAATAAATCGTTCCACAAGAGCTGATTGATTTTCGAAGGGAGAGTAAAATTAAATATTTAATAAACATAATTCTCATATACTATAGATAAGAGCTTTGTCGTTATATACACCTGAAATTGTTTGGGAACACATTAAGAATATTTTGATAGATTTCTTCTATAAGCATACTTTTGCATGAGAAATTTTGATTTTATTTTACATGTACATACATTTAATAAGGAAGAAAAATTTAGTAATAATTAGTTTAATCTCACAGAGCCAATATATGTTATATTAATCCTGCATTTGGATTCAATCGCTTCTTCACGACTGACGTTGACCATGACAAGTGCCTTACTTTTGCGCAGGAGCGCTCTTCCAGAAATGACTCTTTTTTCATTCACCTTCAAAATATAATCGCCTTCCAAACCGAATTTGGTAGCGACATCCATACAAGCGCGTTTGTCAGAGCCATCGTTATTTTCGTATTGTTTCATAGAGTTGGCGGCGACAGCTTCTCAACCTTTTGCTGCGCATCTTCCACCGAAAACCAGTCGATAGATTTTAAGCTATTCATGTTGTCCTTGTTCGTGCCATGCTTGGGTGAAGCAATAGCGATGTCTAATACTAAAGCCATAAAAGAGAAAAAATTTAGCAGATTCATATAGGTTCACGCTTGAAAATCGATTTCAACTGTGGCCATAAATGATTTGGTTTTTAAACAATTTTTTGATAAATTGTGATGCGCTGTCGTAAGTGATAAGGACTAAATGAATGAGTGCTTCCGAAGGTTAGGCTACTAAAATTTTATTTGTGTATGTTGATGTGTATGAATTGGCTATGCGAAAAATAGTATTGTATATCTGAAGGTGAGATTGAAGCTTGGTAGACGTAGACCAACCTTGAAAGAGTAGGTTGGTATTTCATTGTGCTTCTGAATCGAACCATTTCAACGACAAAAAAACCCATTAATAGGTATAGTAAAAAGTGTTCTAAAAGTTTTAATGTACATACTTATTTCTGATATTACGAAAAAATTAATCCTTGTATTTTCTTAGAAAGTATGTGCTGAAAATGACTTTTCACTGGTATGAAGTTCATCTAATGGCTATGAACGTCAAAAATATAGCACTTCTACTGAATTTCGAAGATCTTGCTGCCACAATGGACAATATGTGATAATAAACGTGTAAAAGCGTTTAGGCGCGGTGGTGAAAAAAAGTAAGGGACCCTTGTACTACTAACTTCTAACATTAGTTAGACCAATTTTGATATCTGGTTTTGTACTTCAAATTGTCTGGAATCAATAGGTGATATGAAACATTTTCTTCTTAATTTATAAATTTATGTGATTGCAAAGTGAAAATAAATATGAAATAGACTGAGTTTCTATACAAGATAGTTTAGAAATAAATGCGGTTTATGGTACTTTGAAGTAGCGAAGAAATCGTAAGAACATTCAAATTCCCGAAAATTGCTTCTATAAGCACATTTTTACATGAAAAATGCTTAGTTTATTTTCTATGAAAATTCAAAAAGGTACAAAAATTATTAGTTAAAAAGTAAAGTATCCTTCTAATCTTCGATGGGAGTTCCCAGTTGCTAAATTATTAGCTTATTAATTGTTAATTCTGGTTTTTGCCGCTTTTCCATGCCTGGTGTTGGCCGTGATAAGTGCTTTGCTTTTGAGCGGGAGCGCTCTTGCCAAAAGGACTCTTTGAATTCACCTTCAGAATATAATCACCCTCCAAATCGAAATCGGTAGCAATACCCATGTAAGCGCGTTTGCCAGCGCCGTCGTTATTTTCGTATTGGTCCATGGAGTTGGCGGCGACAGCAGGGAAGTTACGTTCATTACCTGGGCGTACAGATTCGGCGAAGTAACGAGTTGCACGCATAGTTGCTTCAATTACATTGGTGGCGCCTGGAGCAGCGGAAGCTGGACCGTTGACGTAGAAGTCGACATCACCAACTCGTTGGCGTGTTCCCATTCCACAAGTCGAAGTATGAATGGCATCAACGAAATCAGCGTCACCACGAGCCAAACCAGTTAACATATCCTTGTCCTTAGCGAACAATTTTGCAGGGTCCAAAGCTGTGATACGACGCAATTGATGACCTGTCAAACGTTTGTATTGACGTCCAGCAGCACCGGCAACTTGTGCACCAACACCTTGTCCAACAATATGAATGATCTCTTGTGGTACATCACATTCGTTGGTCAGTTCGACGAGAGCTTTACCGATCATGTTGCCGGTTTGCTCTACATCGATAAGAGCCAAACGTTTCATGTTGGTGAGGGTGGAGCCCAAGCTGATGACCTAAATGAGTAAACAGATAATAGTTAATGATAATGATAGAAAAATCATTTAATACACATTTGGTGTTAAAACTTACCACAAGGTTGCCCTTTGTGGCTTTGGGGTTCTTCCACGATTCACTGTAGTCTTCTTCACTTGAAGTGGCACCTTGATTGTCCTTATTGTTGCCATAGTCATAGTCCTGGTTATTGCTGATTGGTTGACGCTGTCCATTGTAGCGCTGCATATAAGCTTGGATCAATTTTTTGTTTGCCTTTGCAACAGAAGGGGACGACTGTGGCAAACCAGTGATGAAAATGGTGACTTCCTCATCGCCAAAGTTGGGTTGTTGCTTGGCAGTTTGGACTAGTTCATTGAGATTGGTACGCTCGGGCTGTCCATTGGGTTTCATCAAGATAACCGGCACATTACTGGGACTCGGAACAAAGGAAGGTTCTAGAGCGTGATTAATTTGTGACAAGTGATCTGAAGGAAGAATATATATTATATTTTATAGTAAATTAGAATTAATGTAACCATTTGTAACCCTTACACATTTTCTCAATCTTTCGCTGGGCATCTTCCATTGACATGTTCTCCAACTGTTGCAAAGTGATATCCTCGACTGATGGCATCGATTCCAATTCAGAGGCCGATAACCAATCCGCAGGTTTTAAGCTATTCACGTTGTCCTTGTTCTTGCCATGCTTGGGTGAGGCATTAGCAATGGCTAATACGAAAGCCATAAAGCAGAAAATCTTTAGAGGATTCATACTGATCACGTTTGCAAATCGGTTTGAACTGTGCCTATAACTTAATTGTCGATGATTTATATACGAAAATGCAGTCTACCTTCGTAAGCCCTGCATATAGAAACCTTAGACATACACCTTACACAATTGTTTGCAAAAAGTTTCGGAGCGTATATAAGTAAATACATTCATATTTTAGATTATATTCTGAGTATATGACTGCAGAAGGGCGTTGACCGCACCTTGAACGAATGCTAGTGGACGGCAAAGTTGCGCGTGCAATTTTGGCTGAATTGCAGTATTTGCCGGTCGGTGCAACAACAACACGAATCTAAAGTCAACTTTGTTGCCAAAATGTGATGCGCTGTCGCAAGTGATAAGAGCTAAACGAGCCAACCTGTGCAGTGTGAGGGCCTCCAACAGATCACTCACGTATATAGTTACTATGTGTAAGTAGTTTATTACTTTTTGTTGCTCACATATGGAATTCTAGACTCCAGACTACTGATTGCATTGAGTAGTAAAGAAATATTCTGTTAGTTAGTGCAAAATGCTCAATGCTTCTAGCTATCTTTTCAATGTCTTTTTATTTGGCACAAAAAACAACAAATGTTTTTAAGTATCCGCACTAAAAACTAATATTATCTAAAGCATAATTTCCGAGTTCATATAGCTTGGAACCTAGGTAGGTAGGCTAGCTAACCAACTGATCATGGAAATTTATTGTTTGCGTTTGAGTATAATCATTATTTTGTGGAGTTTGAAAGTGATGTGGTGGTACTTATGAAATAAACTAAGATAATCAATCAAACGGCAGATGAAAAAACTTATAAAAAGTTGTATATGATAAAAAAATCTTAATATAATAGGATCCCATTTAACATTATTTTCAGCCACACACAAATATCTATGAAATAGTAGTAAATAAAAACATTTGCTTGCAAAAGTACCGCAAAGGCAGCAATGCTACCAAAAAATAGGTACTGACTGCAGAAAATAACATCCCCTTTTTTACTAATGGCTGTGTCTCAATCTTACACTAATTTAACAATCATCGTTTGTACAAAATAATTTAAATAAAGACTTTAAGAAAATTCATTCATTTAATTTTGTTATGATCTTGTCTCTTCACACATTTCGTTCAGGGTGTCGCAATCTAATGTATTGCGTTATCAAAGGTATTTCAAGTAGGGCGAAAATGGGTTTTTTCCATGGCTTTTAATAAGATGTCTTGTAAACTTACTATCAATTTCCTCAAAAACCGTATTGTGAGAATTTTGGAACTTCAGAATTTGCGTGGCTTCTAGTTTCTAAATTTTATGTACTTAATATCGAAGATATTTTGTAAAAAATAATTTTCATGAAACTCGTAGGTAGGTAGATAAAGGGGGGCGGCAGAACGTCCTTGGCCCCGCGCGCCGGAATTTGTAGCTACGCCACTGATTTCAAGACTAATAACCGGACGAGGCTGCCATAACATAATTTACCACTTAACTTTGTAATCCTAGACTCCCTCAACAAGGAAAAGAAAAGAGTTTGGCATAATTTTTGCCTGCTTTAGTTAACTTTCTGGAAAAATGTTCAAACAAATTGCAAACAATTACAGTTCAAAGCTTGAGCTACGCTTAAAAAATTCGATGACTCATGAGAGTTGTCAGAGGCTACATGTGTGCAGTGACCAAGAGCTGCCACCTCCTAACCCAGGGTGTTATGCGACTACCGTGTCCATTGGATAATTTGCAGCCAGGAGGTTAATTCGGCTGCATTCGAACGAAGCCTTCCTGACACGGCCTGAATTTTGAAGTGACGGTGATCGTCACGGGGCTCTGGCGTGGCGGATCGTCTCGTTCCAGCTATGACCCGACAGCTCACCGCGTTGAGTCAAGGGTCGTACGAAAAGGAAGACAAAACCCAACAAAAACAACAAAACCAAACCAAAATTACTACCACAACAAAACAACAGACACGGGTGACGGCTAAGGACAACGTCAGCACCGCTAGAGGTAAAGCGTGTGTCGTTTAGCTTCCTGGGTGCCCTTTGGAAGACTCTTGAGGTACGAGAAGTACTAACGCGGATCAGGGTTAAATGCAATGCTGTCTTCCCTGCATCGAAGGAGAGCAAAGTTTGCAAATCTGCATCCGTTGCCACTTGAGGTAGTGAGGCTCGGAGCAAGCGATTGAGCTATTTTGGTGATACGTTGCTCTTCAGTACGCTGGTTTATCTCTTCTTTTAAGGCGTGTTTGATCGCAGGAATGTACCAAAGCATTAGCCAAAGGGTTTGGGTGATCTGGGAGTTTAGATATATATTTAACTCTTTTCTAGCTGCTAAAAAAAAAAAAATCAGCGATCAAAATCAAGTTCTTGTATGGAAAACTTTTTTATTTTTCAAAATATCTTCACGAAATTTGACAACGTTACAATATCTGTAGAAATTTCGCAGATCGGACCTTTTTTTTTATATGTCAAATAACTAAATCTGATCGATCGATCAATATAAAGTTTTTGTATGGAAACTTTCTTATTTGTGAAAAGTATTTTATCTTCGATGGAACCGAACTTGAACTGTTTTTCTTGTTTCGAATCAATTATTTCAAATTGGTCTATAATTTCTTTTAACGATTTTTATTTACATTATTACTTATAATACTAAGGGGAATCCATTTCGAGTTTCCCTATTTTTTTAAAGAAAATACCCAGAAATTTCAAATTTATTGAGGAATGTTTATTATCATTTGAAAGGACATTTTCTAGAATTTATTTTTTTTGTGTGGTAAATGTCGCCGAGATCATGAGCTTCAATTTTACGCATCAAATAGTCGGTTAAATATGACGCGATAACGGTCGCCATTGACGGTTATGTTTTCACCGGCATCATTTTTGAAAATGATTCCACCAGTCCACAAACCACACTAACCCGTTGTTTCTATGGATGGAAAGTCAGCTCTTGAACCTCTTGTTTTTGGTCCCAAATGAGGCAATTGCTTGTTTGCATACTCATTGAGCTAGAAATGGGCCTCATTGCTGAACAAAATTTTCCTCGTTCATCGGATTTTCATGGAACTTTTCAAGAGCCTATAGAGTGAAACGATGTCGCTTGGGGAGGTCAACGGGCTTCAGTTCTTGCACAAGCTATATTTTGTACGCTTTCAATTTAAGAAGTCAATGTAAAATGCAACTAGTTGTTGCACATGTTAGTCTTCTTGTACACTCTCAGCTACGGCTGACATATTTTCTTCACGGCGTGCTGGACGTGGTCTATTCGGTCGAATATTATCCTATAATGAATGCTGGAGCTCATGATAGATGATGATGATGTAACGAATAATTCGCTCAATAAGTTGAGCGAAAGCGTTAGTCTTTCCATGATGAAATGCCAAACAATACTGAAAAAATAACATGACAGCTTGACACGACTCACACGTGATCTGTGTAAAAAAGGATATTGAAAAAGTGTCTCTACTTGGATCACTCGTTATATGTCAACATAATGCTCTGTATTATGTACAATTTTAACTTGACAAATTCGGATTGGGTGGGTTGCTCATATTTCCAACTTCTTGTTTCCTTTTTTTATTTATGTTCGTTAAATTAATATTGTTTAATGAATTCGCAACAACAAAATTGGTAATCTGCATGCTTTTCGTAAACAAAAGTGTTTTATTTACAAAATATAACGGAAAGGCGGTTTCATATAGCCGGTTATGCAATGGTTGTTTTGAAATAAAAATGATGATATATTCCCATATTTTGTAGTTTTGCAGAGTAATTCACGTATTTTGGTAATATAAAACGCCGAAATTTCGCGAGCTCATGTGTGTGGCCAACAAAGTAAAAAAAAAATAAAAATAAAAAAATTAAAAATAAAAAAAATAATAAAAAAAATTAAAAATAAAGAAAAATTGTAAAATTACTAAACAAAAACAACAATAGTTTGATGTCAGCATGTCGCAATGCTCGCAGCCATCGGTAGGCAAGCAATTGTGTCTAGCAAGCGAGCTTATCACTTTCCTTCTTAGTTTTAATCGAAAAAAAAACAGATAAGCGAAACTTACGTCTAAGCTGCGATTGCACGCGCAGCAGTAGTTGTAGATAGCGATTCCTTAAATGATTTACAAATCAATAAACGTATTTCTATTTCCCTACAACAGCAGTTTTCAAAGCGAGTTCAATGCACCCGACTGAATTAACGTTTTCTCAGCATTCTCAGCTGTGCTACGCAAATAACTTTAAGGTATAAAAGCTATATTTTCCATTTTGTCAACACCACAGTTCAATTCGACTGCTCCCGGCATACGACATAAACGGTAACGAAGAGCCATGAGTCCTTTAAGTACTTTTTGTTTGGTGGCCGTGTTGGCTACAGCAACAACAGTGTGCGCTAGAGGCAACTCAATACGTGATAACCTGAAACCTACTGAGTGGATTTCTCCGCGGGAATTGGAGAATGTGCCTTCAGTGGATGAGATCACTTTCGAAAAGTTGCAGGAAACGCCGGCTGAGGAGGCTGCCGAGTTGGTGAACCAGATTTGTAAGTATTGAAGCGTTTGGTTTGGAGTGTAAGATTCAAGGTAATGCAGGAAAATTACTTTGAAATTTACTTGTAGACCACTTGTCGCAGTTGAGCCGTAAAATTGAACCCAGTTATGCGCCCAGTCCTAGCGATATTCCTGTCTACACCTACACACCCACTGGTCAGCGCGTGAACACCAAATTGAATCAGCTGGTATCCACCGTCCAACAACAACCTCATTTCGGCCAACAAGAAGTCACCATTTTCATCACTGGTCTGCCACAACAGAAACTGCGTGACGCCGCACGCGCCAACCAGAAACTCATTCAGGCTTATTTGCAGGCCTACAACGGACAAGTGCAAGTACAAGGTGGTCAAGACGCTGACTCTGAACAGGATACTTCATCGAGCGAGGAATCTTCTAACAGCAAACAGACCAAACCTAGTGGTAATTTGGTGGTTATTGATTTGGGCGCCGTCATACGCAATTTTGAAGAACTTGTACTGCTCGATATCAACCGCGTCGGTGCTGCGATCGGTAACAGTTTGGTTCAACTTACGTCGCAAACTGATGTACCCCAGGAAGTGATCTATATTGTCGCACAAGGTATTGGCGCTCATGTTGCCGGTGCTGCTGCTCGCCAATACACACGTCAAACAGGAAACAAGTTGCGTCGTATCACTGCCATGGATCCCTCAAAAATCTTTGCACGCAAACCCAACACTTTGGTCGGCTTGGCTCGCGGCAATGCTGATTTCGTTGATGCTATTCATACTTCTGCTTATGGCTTGGGTACCGCTGCTAGTGCCGGTGATGTTGACTTCTATCCCAACGGTCCTTCTGTTGCCATGCCCGGCACTGATAACATAATCGAAGCTTCCTTACGTGCAACACGTTACTTCGCCGAGACGGTGCGTCCAGGTAATGATCGCAACTTCCCAGCTGTCGCAGCCGAATCCCTACAACAGTATAAAAACAACAATGGCAATGGCAGGCGCGCTTATATGGGTATTGCCGCTGACTACGATTTGGAAGGTGACTACATTCTGCAAGTGAACGCTAAAAGTCCATTCGGAAAGAGCGCACCCGCCAAGAAGCAAAATTCCTACCATGGCATACATCAGACTTCCGGACGCTCCTTTTCGAACAACTAAAGTGCAGTTGAAGGCGGAAAAGTAAATAGCAGAGCTTTAAATTTATTTCGTATTTAATTTCCCTTACATTAGAACTTTTTTATAATGATACCCTTAAATTCCGATATGATGCTGTAAAACTGTTTGTAAATAAACGCAATTGGTATTAAACAACGATATTTCTTAATTTGGCTAATGTAGTAGACACTGAGGAGTAGCAGCAGTTTGAAAGGGCATTCGACTATAAAATTTTAAAGGTTGATTTCCTAACTGGTAATAATTATATTATCTAGGTTTGCTTCTGCGACTTTTTCGCGTACGTGTACAAAATTTTACAAGTATCCTCTAAATGAGAACTAAAGCATATATTTGAACAGTCAGATAGTATTTTTGGGCTTTTTATCGGCAATTATATATTTTCAAGATCGTTAATGTCTGAAAGATAATGTTACGATAATTGGATGAACACATCGAAATACTAATTGCTTGAGTTTTTGGATGAAATGATAACCAAAAATTGTACAACTTTTGATAAATCCGATACAAAACAGTGTTCGTAAGAAACTGTCCAATTTGATTCTTTTTCTTCTTTACTGGCGTAGACACCGCTTACGCGATTATAGCCGAGTCAACAACAGCGCGCCAGTCGTTTCTTCTCTTCGCTACGTGGCGCCAATTGGATATTCCAAGCCAAGCCAGGTCCTTCTCCGCTTGGTCCTTCCAACGGAGTGGAGGTCTTCCTCTTCCTCTGCGGCGGGTACTGCGTCGAATACTTTTAGAGCTGGAGTGTTTTCATCCATCCGGACAACATGACCTAGCCAGCGTAGCCGCTGTCTTTTAATTCGCTGAACTATGTCAATGTCGCCGTATATCTCGTACAGCTCATCGTTCCATCGAATGCGATATTCGCCGTGGCCAATGCGCAAAGGACCATAAATCTTTCGCAGAACCTTTCTCTCGAAAACTCGTAACGTCGACTCATCGGTTGTTGTCATCGTCCAAGCCTCTGCACCATATAACAGGACGGGAATTATGAGCAACTTATAGAGTTTGGCTTTTGTTCGTCGAGAGAGGACTTTACTTTTCAATTGCCTACTCAGTCCGAAGTAGCACCTGTTGGCAAGAGTAATCCTGCGTTGGATTTCCAGGCTGACATTGTTGGTGGTGTTAATGCTGGTTCCTAGATAGACGAAATTATCTACAACTTCAAAGTTATGACTGTCAACAGTGACGTGGGAGCCAAGTCGCGAGTGCGACGACTGTTTGTTTGATGACAGGAGATATTTCGTCTTGCCCTCGTTCACTGCCAGACCCATTTGAGTTGTTTCCTTGTTCAGTCTGGAGAAAGCAGAACTAATGGCGCGGGTGTTGAGGCCGATGATATCAATATCATCGGCATACGCCAGCAGCTGTACACTCTTATAAAAGATTGTACCTGCTCGATTAAGTTCTGCAGCTCGAATAAGTTCTGCAGCTCGAATAATTTTCTTCAGCAGCAGATTGAAGAAGTCGCACGATAGGGAGTCGCCTTGTCTGAAACCTCATTTGTTATCGAACGGCTCGGAGAGGTCGTTCCCGACCCTGGCGGAGCTTTTGGTGCTGTTCAACGTCAGTTTACACAGCCGTATTAGTTTTGCGGGGATACCAAATTCAGACATCGCGGCATAGAGGCAGCTCCTTTTCGTGCTCTCGAAAGCAGCTTTGAAATCGACGAATAGGTGGTGCGTGTCGATTCTCCTTTTACGGGTCTTTTCCAAGATTTGGCGCATAGTGAATATCTGGTCGGTTGTTGATTTGCCAGGTCTAAAGCTACACTGATAAGGTCCAATCAGTTTGTTGACAGTGGGCTTTAATCTTTCACACAATACGCTTGACCTTACGCGATGTTGAGGAGGCTTATCCCACGGTAGTTGGCGCAGATTGTGGGGTCTCCTTTTTTAAGGATTGGGCATAGCACACTTAAATTCCAATCGTTGGGCATGCTTTCGTCTGACCATATTTTTCAAAGAAGCTGATGCATGCTCCTTATCAGTTATTCGCCGCCGTGTTTGAAAAGCTTGGCCGGCAATCCGTCGGCCCCTGCCGCTTTGTTGTTCTTCAGGCGGGCAATTGCTATTCGAATCTCTTCATGGTCGGGCAATGGAACGTCTGCTCCATCGTCATCGATTGGGGAATCGGGTTCGCCTTCTCCTGGCGTTGTACATTCACTGCAGGCTGGAGAAGTGTTCCCTCCATAATTTAAGTATGATTTAAACGTCGGTGACTAGATCACCGTTGGGGAGAGTATGCTCCGGTATTGAAACCTTCTGTAAGTCGCCGCATCTTTTCGTAGAATTTTCGAGCATTACCCCTGTCGGCCAGCATATCAAGCTCTTCGTACTCACGCATTTCGGGCTCGTTCTTTTTCTGTCTACAAATGCGTCTCGCTTCCCTCTTCAACTCTCGGTATCTATCCCATCCCGCACGTGTTGTGGTCGATCGTAACGTTGCGAGGTAGGCAGCCTGATTTTTATCCGCTGCGTCACGGCACTCCTCGTCGTACCAGCTGTTCTTTTACACTTTCCGAAAACCAATGGTTTCGGTTGCAGCTGTACGTAAAGAGTTTGAAATGCCGTCCCACAGTTCCCTTATACCGAGTTCAGTTTGATTATGAGAAGAATATTTCACTTTATTTCAGCGTCGAATAGATTTAGTCCAGCTAGGATAAAACGGGGACTAATAAACAGGTCAAGGAGTTTATTTACAGTTTTTCGGTCAAACGCTTTTTTTCTTTTTCTCAACACGAGAATAGAAATAAGTGTTAAATTTTCTCCACTTACCGTAAATGAGTGTTGTCAGTAAAGTTAGTTGTAAATCTTTCATAATCGATAGTTTTGGCAGTGGATTACCCATAAAGTTCGCATTATCTTTAGTTTTCATAGTTTACCTACTTTATAAATGGTAAACCTACCCGCTCTCATTTTCAAGTGATAGGAAAGTTGAGCATCTGTTTATCTCTGCTGGTTACTTCGCCCAGTAGTTTAATAAATAATTACTCTTTGTTTTGATGTTAAGATTTTGAAGTTTGAGATGTATTGGGCATTGTCTCTACTAGTTTCCTAAGGACACCGGTTTCAATTTCCTTTCAATAGAATTTTTTTGGTTCCTTAAGCTCAGAGATCGTTTTAATATACAATTGATGCGAGTATGCTTCATAAATTTTTAAGTGGGTTTTAATCTGAGCTACAAGCGGGCCCTTCCAATAAATTGATTTCTTGGCATTGAAGTCACTCTTTCGCTTCCTTCGATACATGTATGGCGGCATTGTATTGCTGAAAGAGTAAACTCTGTTTATGATTGTATGTAAAGGTTGTAACAAAGTTGCGCCTAATTCCTTTGCCATGTTCGTTTGGCGGTATCCTCAACAAAGGAACAAATCACCAGAACCATTGAAATTGAATTTCTTCTCGTCCGAATATATATGATGTATTCCCACTCCTTGCTCCAGTGCATAAACTTCTAAGCAAACACCGACCTCTTCTCTATGTTTTTATTTTTGACGTGAAACGTCTTTAAAATCGCGCCGAAACATATGGGTACCAGTGGACCGTAACGAAAAGGTCTATATCATCGTACTTTAATAATTAAAAACTATTAGTCTTAGAAACAAAAATGTGGTGTGAATATTTCGCTTATATAGGCAGCTCGCTGTTGTGGCATTGAGTTCGTGTCGGGGTCGAGCGGGGCGGCGGGGGAGGCATGCTGCGTTAACTGTGCGAAACCGGCGCTCCCCTTTGTTTCTATTCAGTGTAACTTGTGACTCCGATTTTATAGCGCTGTGATTCTTTCCCGTATTTGTCAAGTTTATTTAAACCGATTTATACAAAAATAAGTGTAATTTGGACAGTATTTATATTTAAAATAACCAGAAAGTGATAATAAATATATAAACTTTTGCTATGTCGGCCTCAGCTCGTGCAAGAGCCAGTCAGAAATATAAATTATGGCTATTGTTACAAAGAGGGGGCTATGGGCCACGCATAGGTACCCCAAGGTCCGGCGCCGAGCGAGCGAGACAGTTTCGGGAACGTCGCAAAGCTGCTGCCGCCGACCTCGCGAGTACCTCTACCACTGGAATACCTATACTTATGAACGTAACGAATGAACAGACGATCGATATACTATATCTATTGGATCTGCCACGGAACTGAGAGATGTCAATATCAGTAGAAGTGAAGCAATGCAAAACCATTGGCGTTCAGCGGACAAACGCTTCAAAACGGTATTTGAAGCCAATCCGTTTGGTTTATCTTGCAGCGTATCTGCTTTCAATGCACAAAGTTTGGTTGCCCATGCAGGAGATATTGAAAGCGATAATATATTGATGAACTCCGATTATATGGTACTTATCGGGACTTGGATGAATTGCGCGAACATTGATAATCAATGGCTTCGAACTAAGAGCAAGTAATAACACCTCACTTGAACATCGTACAGATTGTCTGTCTACCTCATTTGAATTGTCGGTGCGAGTTGCTGCAGCCGGAGGTTCTGCAATCTACAGAAATGTACAAAGCTCCACGAACTGTAGCAAAATCATCGTAAATGCTAACAAGTCATGCGGAAATTCAGTCTTGAGAAAACACAATGTTGGTGACTTATGCCTGGTGGACGTTAAAGTCGAAGATCATACGCTGTTTATCCTCGGTGCTGTGTATGTATATACATCCTAAGGCGTCGGCTGAAGCTGTTAAGCTATGTCTTTATCAATCACTCCTGCCATATTCAGCAAACTTAACAAAATTAATACCGAATTCTCAGCCAGACTTGGAGACTCCAATCGTTCTATGCGCCGATTTCAATTGCGATCCACCACAGAACAGCTATCTCGTTGAGTTCATGAGGAATGAATTCTGCCTCAACTACGTACAAACATCACCTACAACATTAGGCAATACCACATTATGCCGTATGTTGCTTATTTCACATATCACAGACCTATCTTGACAATGAATGAATTATCCAGTGAAATTTCTAAATTCTTTGGAGTGGCTTGGTATGCCACCGCATCATTTGCGTCTCAAAGTTGGATCTGTCATTATTATGTTTCGCAATCTTTATACGCCGAAACTTTGTAATCGAACCCGACTGATTGTGACGCAGCTATAGAATACAAGGGGGCAGAATGCTTGATTCTACGAATTCCTTTCAGTTCTAGGGATTTACCATTTCTGTTCCAACGTATTCCGTTTCCAGTGAAAATTGCATTTGAGATGACACAAGGATAGTCGCATAGTGTAAGCGCATATTAAGTTTGTCACGAAGTTTGTAACACCCAGAAGGAAGCCCCATAAAATATATATATAAATGATAAGTATGTCGAGCTGAGTCGATTTAGCTGTGTCCGTCTGTCTGTCTGTATTAGTTTAAGATATCGTTTTGAAATTTTGCAAACGTCATTTTCTCTTTAAGAAGCTGCTCATTTGTCGGAACGGCCGATATCGGACCACTATAACATGTAGCTGCCATACAAACAGAACGATTGGAATCAAGTTCGTGTACTGACAACTTTCACATTTGACAAGATATATTCACGAAATTTGGTATATATTATTTTCTAAAGCAACAATGTAATCTCCGAAGAAATTGTTCAGATCGGTTAACTATAACATAAAGCTGCCATACAAACTGAACGATCGGAATCAAGTTCTCGTATGGACAACGATGTAATCTCCAAAAAATTTGTTCAGAACGGATTACTATAGCATATAGCTTCCAAACTGGACACATAGTTACCAACAGAAATGCACCTGTGAAGGGTATTTAGCTTCGGTGCAACCGAAGTTAAATTTTTTCTTGTTTTTTCCTATATTTGTGTACATGTCAGCCTGTTTTGGTGGTTTCGTCACAAGTTCAGGCTTTTTCTCGTATCCTCACCCTGTTGTTAGCTTTTGGCTTGGGTTTCTTTCCATAACTTTCGTGCTTTTTTAATGAATTTCGAACAGCTAGTGTTAGTTAGCACTTTTCCCTCGTTCATATCTAGATCCTTTTTAATTATCCAAATATCTTATTTGAGTTGTAAATTACTTAATCGTATAATTAAAAAAAAAGTTTAAAGAATTTGCTAAAATTTTTATTTTGTACCCAAAGTACAAGTGCGCTTCTTAGTTTGAAGCGCTTCGCTCAACTTATGAGCAGCATTCATTATTTGATGATACAGGATTTTTCCGGAAAGTAATAGGACTGAGTCGATTTAAAAAGAAAATTATTGAACCAATCGTTACTATTCTTTAAAAACTTTCAAAATAGTTTCCTTCTGCGTCGATGCGGCGCTGCCAGCGCGATTTCCAAGCTCTGAAGGCGTTCCGGAAGGCATTCTCTGGAATAGCCTTGAGAGCCGAGGTGCGTGCTGCTTGGATCTCCTTTCATCGGCCTTTTCAGGCAAGGAAACAAAAAAAGTCCGGGGGGCACACCTGAGCTGTGGGTGGTTGCCGAAGCGTTTACAAGAAGGCGGTGTGAGCCGGGCATTGTCGTGGAGGAACTTCCAATCGGCTGCGATGATTTCGTTTGAGTCTGTTGAGGACTTCCACGTACAACTTGGCACTGCTGGTTTGTTCAGGAAGAACAAATTCATGTTGGACGATGCCTTTGATGTCAATAAAGAAAATGAGCGTCGTTTTCACTTTGGATTTGCTCATTCATCCGGTCTTCATACAGTCGCGGCGGAAGAAAATCAGTCTTATTACTTTCCGGGCAAACCCTGTATTCGACCGGATAGAACACGCAGTGAAGAAAATATAGCAGCTGTAGATGAGAGTGTACACGAAGACCGTGGAGAGGCGATTCGTCGCCGTTCACAACGTGCGTTTAAATATTGTATTAACAAAATTTATATTACTAATGTATTTTTACTTTTTATTGGTTATAAATTATAAAATATATAGAGTACGAGTATTGGCATAGAAAAGTAGAAATATGTATAGTAATTCGTTGTAAGTTGAAATAAATTACAATAAACGGATACTTCTCCAATATGTATTAGCATTTACAAGATTTTTCATTTTCAAAATTCAACTAAATTTAATTTAACACTTTTAGCTTAAACTTAAAGTTATGCTTAAACGACTAAGGAAAAAGAAACAATAAACGAAAATCACATAATTTTATTAAAACTATAAAATAACTGCATGGGTTAAAGGAAATTCGTTTTAAAAATAAAGTGTGGAGGAGTTCCGGCGCAGACGTCAAACTCTCAATGAGCTACTTTAATGAGTATTATTTTTTGCATTTATAAATTGCAATTCGATTTGTGCGAAAGTATGTTTCTAGCAATATTTAAAGGGTTTACTATTGTTAGAGTATATGTTTCAAAGTGTTAATGCCGCCGCCAATTACTCCTTACAGCCGAGACCGGCTGCCCAATTGCACATGCCACCGACCGGGTCATAACTGAGCCCCTTCGGACAAGTATATTCCCAGCCAACCACGCCACCGGTCTCGAATTTGGCACAGGAAATGAATTTCCGACACGACAGCGGATGCGGGAAATTGCCTTGATCCAAGCATTCGATTATGCCACGTCCATGTAAAATCACCTTCAACTAAATTGTAGCAAAATAAAAATATTTATATCTAAAA
This sequence comes from Bactrocera zonata, assembly GCA_037783105.1. Classification (NCBI taxonomy): domain Eukaryota; kingdom Metazoa; phylum Arthropoda; class Insecta; order Diptera; family Tephritidae; genus Bactrocera; species Bactrocera zonata. The sequence continues at coordinate 266,703 of JBAWJQ010005939.1, read as the reverse complement.
GTAGAAATATTTGTGTCTTCTTCATACGCACCTGTTGCCCTTCGGTATTGCCAACTACGCGCTCATTTTCATCGTCATAGTAGTCATAGTCGACGACTTGTCGATGGCTGCTCTTCGCCGTGCTGACATGTGTGGTTGGCTTTGCCGGTGCCGCCTGATTGCCATTTAGTCGCTCAAAACTGTCACCGGCGGCATATTTGTTAGGCCGTCGTCTGTTTACCGCCTCTTTCACAGACTGCCCTCGTCGCGACGCTAAACTTTCAGTCGATGTTTGTGGCGTAGGGGGCGTGTACTTCTGTGGCCTTCGTTTGCTGGCGACAGACTTTCCTGAAATTAAAATGTATATTGCAATTTTCCATTTCATTTCATTTCCTGTTAGTTGTTAGGAAAACATCGTAATGAAAATTTTATTTACGTTTCGATGCAGTGAATTCCGTGGTTGCCGCTACGGTGCCCATACGACGTGTGATGGATTCCACATATGGCTGTTGGGGCTCAAGGGGTGCATGTGTTGTTGTGACTGCTATGTGCGACTTTGATTTCAGTGGTGAGGCCTTGATGCCGCTGGTTAAGGTTCGTGGTGGTATTTGTGCTTCATTATCTTCGGCATTGTGCACAAATTGATTGAAATGATTTGTATGTACACTCGATTTGGCCACTTGATCACTTGCGTCCTCGGCATCGAAACCGTCTACGAAGAGTGTTGTGGTGAGGGCATCAGCTGGAGTGTTTGTATTCGGCGTAAGTATTGTTGTGGCGGGTGGGTTGGCGGCGAGCGAAAACCTCCGTTTGAAGAGTGGATTGGGTGTGCGTGGCTGTTCGGTGGCTAAAAAATATAAGTAAAATAAAAATAATAATTAAAAAAAAAGAGAAACCGAAGATATAATAACCTCCACAAATACAAAATGCTCCTTACAAGAACTTTGGTCGTTCGATTTGTATGGCAGCTATCGATTATTTTTTTTTTGAAAAATTATGGCTCAGTTAGCCTTTTTTGGGGATATTCCTGTTCTGTTCAATCAATGGCGTTTCAAAGGTCTGATTTTGATTTTCTGCTCTCCAAAGCAGTAAATATGGTTTACCCTGAGCACTGATTACCATCTTTCCAATTAGCCTTTCAATGGTATAACAGAGACAACTCTATGAAATTTAGATAGATTGAAATTTGAGGAATGTACCGCGACCTGCGATCTGTTGTGCTCTCTCTTGTTATCACAACACTTCGTTTAATCCAGTCAAATTAAAGAGTAAAGTCCCAGTAATGTGTTCTCAACCGGGAGTTTGGGATCTGGTGTCTCTGCTCTTGATCTACAGATAACACAGTAACCAATGCAACAAGCTGCCTGAATTTGTTTCAGGGAATAGCGACTAGTTTCGTTTTGTATCGAGCTTAAGCGCTTACTGTTAGTGGCGTTTTCTACTGGTCCTTTCGTCTTCCCATAGCTTCTCTCAAAAAGTGTGTCTTATCGGAACTAACCTTTTCTCGCCAGGCTAGATCATTTGCATTGATGCTTCTATGCCTAAGTATTTATGGTAGTAAGATGTTTTCAGTGAGGGGTTACATGGATTCACATAAAATCGATTTCTTTTTATTATCTTGTTAAATTATACAACACCTCTCGAATATTCTTCTAAATTTGATCCGAGCAATAGTTTCGGAGATTCTTCTCTGAGAACTTAGCTAGCTGGTTTTGGTGCGTCGTCTTTAAACGCGTTTTTCCCGAAACTGTTGTTTTGAAGTCGGTTGGCAGGCTTTCTCGAGAACCACTTAACCGATCTTAATCAAATTTTACACAAGTCTTTGGGATACAATTCTTAAATACTTGGACGAAGGTTTTTTTTTCGATTACAACTTAAAAAAAAAAAAATTTGGCGAAATTTTCATATTTTTATAAAAAAATCCAATTTTAAGTTTTTTATCCTTTGACTAAATTCTAAGTTAAGGTTTAACTAAAACGCTGTTTTTCACTTTAGATGATCTTGTAAGGAGTTATCCTGCCATACCGAACTCTGGCGGCTCCTTCTCTGCCCATATACCAACGAGGGAGATGTGGGTGGGAAGAAGCCGTTGGAGGAGGGGGGCAGCAAGCTTCTTCACGGATGGATCAAAGCTTGGGGAAAAGGTTGGTGGAGGGGTCTACTGTCGGGAGCTCTCCATCGACTCCTGTTTCAGACTTCCCGACTACTGTAGTGTTTTCCAGGCTGAGGTCGCAGCCATCAAGGTTGCAGCTGATTTGCTGCTACGGAGTGCATCCACCTTCAGAGAAGTGACTATCCACTCAGATAGTAGAGCGGCTATATTAGCCTTGAACTCATTCACAGTGCGTTCAGGGTTGGTCGAAGAATGTCTAACGTCGCTATCTCTAGCAGCTAGAGCTTTTGTGATTAGACTGGTGTGGGTGCCGGGCCATAGCGGAATTGCAGGCAATTGCAAGCTGATGAGCTAGCAAGGAAAGGTACCCTAGAATCATTATCGATAGAATGGGAACGGGTCGGTGCTCCTGTTTCTTCTTGTGGTCTACTACTAGACAGCTGGGCCACGCGGATGTTCGTCCAACGCTGGGCCAGCATCGGCACTTGTGCGGTTGCGAAAGCCTTCTGGCCCAGGATAGATCGCAGGAGATCTAATGATCTTTTGGCCCTCAGCAAGGCTAACCTCTCACTGTTAGTGGGTCTTTTAACGGGCCACTGTCCTATTGGCTTACATGCGGTAGGAATGGGTATCTTACCGGATGCCGACTGCAGAAGCTGTTTGGAAGAAGATGCGGTAGAAACAAGCCAGCACTTCCTGCTTGACTTTCCCGCTTTTGGAAGGTCAAGACTCAGACACTTGGGGGCGCATACCTTTGGACACCACACCGAACTGGCGGGTGTTGAAGTTAAGCGTCTGTGTAACTATGTATTGGCTACAAAGCGCTTCGCCAATCTGTAAGTCCGAGCACGGGAGTTACTTTTCAATGGCATCACAAAGGACTAATTGTTAGTCTACGTGGGATCTTTGATCAGCCATCTTACCTAACCTAACCTAACCCAACCTATCCTGCCAACGCGGGTGCATCTTTTTTCCTAGGGGTGTGTTTCTAACAGTAAAAAATTCTATTAAAATATTTCATTGTTTATATGGGAAAAAATTTTAGAAAAAAGGCCGACGATACCCATATAACCCCTTAAGCATTGTTGTGCGCTCCAGTGTCATTGCTGATTTGATTGTCTGAAATGCCGCTTGAGTATCACTGAGAATGAAAATTTGTTCACCATAATAGTTTCTGTTGAATAATCTTTGCACATCTGTTAATGGCAGCATGCAAAATGCTTAAAAACCTGCCCACTGAGAGTTTGGTAGGTGGTACTACACCAGCCCCTATTAGATTTATCTGTTTACAACTAGGAATTCTTGTTTCAAACGCAATCAGGTAGAAAAATATCAGACTTTTACCAATTATAAAGCGATTTTATAATGGGTTGCATTATTAGATCCCTGGTTTTGCTTTTCAGCTAGAAATTATTTTTAATTTTTTTGCATCTAGTATCAAGGGATCATATTTCTGAACAAAGCTACCTAACAATTGCTATCTCATAAGACATAAAACGTAAAAATGCTAGCAACTTGTTTGAAATAAGACAGTCAGCTAACTTGCTTATTCTGTTGGTTCTAGTTGGAAACTTGATATGGCTGCCGGATTTTACTTGGTTTCATATTAAAAACGTCTTATGATTGCTATGAAAATAGTTGTATTGTATAGTGCAAATGATGAGCAACTGTGTGGGCAAAGTATAAGTGCAGGCACTTTGCTAATACTTAGTAAAAGTTGCACTGATGCACCGACCAATTTATTTGCATATTTAAATATAATTTTCCGTTGGCAATAAAATATTGCAAATAACAGCTTGTTTGCATATATTAAATACATACTATATTTTCATTTATATGTATATATATACTTACATGTATATTAAACATGCATGCATAATGCATTCGGACTGCGTATGCTAAAAATAAAAGAAAATCTTTACTGCCAGTTCACCTTGGCAACCCCAAATAAAAGCATTTTGCGATAGTGAGAAATATGAGTGACAAGAATTGCAACAATGTAGGCAGTTTTTAACAGAAAAAAATTCAAATCTCGCTGTTCTTACATTCGATTGCAACTGGTGAGTGGCTACTTGACATCAAATAAATAAAATTGATTGATAAGCATTTAATTTATTTGTAAAGGGTAGTCAACAAACTGTTTCTAAGCTTAATCAGTTGGTGTTTATTTAAGCCATACAATGTATATCATAATATTAAAAGGCTATTGGTGGACATGTGAGGCAATCTTCCAATATATAGTATATTGTTATTGATTAATTACGTAAATTACATAACTGCAAAATTTAAGTTGAAATACTCATATTAAGAATATCTTCAAATCATATTTTTTGAGTCTAAATAAATGCTTAGTGAAATTTAATGAAATTGAATAAAAAAATTCAGTTTCATTGGAAACTTTTGAAATGGTTTAGAAACACAAAATCGACTTATATTCGGCGCGGGTTTTATGCTTATTGAAAGTACTCGAAAATCTTCTCATATTCTTCTTGGCTTATCTAGAAAACTTTGTGATCAAGAGTTATCTGCAATATGGCAACCGAGACAATGCTATTTTCTAAAACCGAAGATGATAGTAAAATTTCCTAACGCGAAGAATTTTTTATGTTTTTGTTAGGGTCAAAGGACCACCATTTACTAAAATGCATGAAAAAATTGTGAAATCAAATTCCTAATCACGACATCTCAAAATCCTACACAGGCTTAACACTTCTGAGGCAAATGTTTTCTGATATTTGCTGAGTAGTGTATTAGGAGCACACTATCTGTTTTTTTTTTCTGAAAATCCAACAGATATGCGCATATGTATTTTTGATTACACTGTGCGCAAAAAATAAGGTGACATTGTATTTATTTTGAAAATTTTTTATTTAAATATTCTTCCAAATCAATTTCATCCCCTTCAAAGTAATCCCCTCCCGATGCATTGCACTTATGCCAACGGCTTTTCCAATCTTCGAAACACTGGTTGTAGTCACTTTCCGGGATGGCCTTCAGTTCCGTCTTCGCTGCGCCTTGAATCTCCTCTATCGTATAAAAACGGTGTCCCCGGAGTGGTCTTTTGAGCTTGGTGAACAGCCAGAAGTCGCACGGCGCCAGATCAGGTGAATACGGTGGTTGCGGAACGATATGGGTTGAGTTTTTGGCGAAATGATCACGAATTACGAGAGCAGAATGGGATGGTGCATTATCGTGGTGTAAAAACCAAGAATTGTCTTTCCACAATTCCGGCTTTTTTAGGCGAATAGCGTTACGCAAACGACGCATAACGTTTAAATAATATTCCTTGTTGACTGTTTGACCGGTTGGAAGGAATTCATAATGCACAACACCACGAAGAAAACAGTCAACATGACCTTGATTTTTGAGCGACTTTGGCGCGATTTTTTTGGGTCTCGGCTCTCTTTTGGCACGATATTCGGTCGATTGATCGGTTGTTTCGGGGTCGTAGGTATAGATCCAAGTCTCATCGCCAGTTATAATGCATTTCGTGACACCCTGGCAGTCGGAAAGCATCGTTTCACACACTTCAACGCGACGCCTCTTTTCCAAAAAATTCAATGTTTTCGGTACCAGTCGAGATTTGACGCGCTTGAGGCCCAAAACATCCTTCAAAATGGTAATGGCTGAGCCTTTCGATATACCAACTTCATCAGTAAGGTCTCTAATTGTTAATCGACGGTTTTTCAATACCAAATCTTTGATTTGTTGAACGTGAGCTTCGTCGGTTGAGGTTGATGGTCGCCCTGGACGCTCTTTGTCTTCGACACGTTCACGGCCGGTTTGGAACTCACTATACCACTTGTAAACATTTTTTTTAGACATAGTCTCATCACCAAAGGCTTTCTGCACCATCCTCAACGTATCCGCAGCAGAAAATTGATTCCGTAAACAAAATTTAATGCAAATTCTTTGCTCAACAATATTTAATGGTGTGCAATCGACTGGCGGGTAGGTCCTGGGGCTGTAAGCCAAGGATAGTCAGGTGATTGTACACCATGATAGTGAGATCGATAATCACGTATGGGGCGGTAGCCTGGGCCTCGGTTGCGTCGCAGACATCGGTTAGGACTGAGCTATTAAAGCTACAGCGGCTGGCCTGTGTCTGCATGACGGGCGCAATGCGTACCTGTCCAACGGCAGCATTGGAGGCTCTTCTGGAGCTTACACCGCTTCACTTGGTCATCGGTCAGTTAGCCAAACACACCCTTCTGCAAATAACGGCAGAGGGGTGGGGAAAAGGCAAGGTAGTTTCATCTCAGAGGATGGAAAGGATAAGCGGCAGCCTAGCTTCACTTGGGCATCGGTCAGGTAGCCAAACACACCCTTCTGCAAATAACGGCAGAGGGGTGGGGAAAAGGCAAGGTAGTCTCATCCCAGAGGATGGAAAGGATAAGTGGCAGCCTACCTTTGGCCCTCCTCCCGAGGGATAGCGCTACCAAAAAGGTTAACCTCAGGAAAAAGTTCAAGGTTACCCTCAGCAACAAAGACGATTGGAATGAGTCCAACCTCGAGATGGTGTTGAGGGAAAGTACTATGAGGTGGTACATCGATGGCTCGAAAATGACGGAGGGAATCGGCGCAGGGATTGTGGGCCCAAGCACTAGGCTCTCCACACCCGTGGGTGAGTTCCCGAGCATTTTCCAGGCAGAGGTTTATGCCATAAGCCGGTGTATAGAAATAAACCTCCATCGCAACTATCGCAATGAGCGGATAGCCATTCTCAGCGATAGTCAAGCGGCGCTGAAGGCGATCTTCTCTTACGAGATCAAATCGCTTCTAGTGCAGGAGTTTAGGGATAGGCCTTGCAGATAGAAACCGGGTACACCTGGTCCGGGTGCCTGGTCATAAAGGTATAGCCGATAATGAACTGGCGGACGAGCTCGCCCGCTCCGCGGCCTCCAGAAAAATGGTAGGACCCGAACCCTTTACGGGGTTGGGTCCCCACACCATAAAGGAGCTACTCCGTAAAGAGGAAAGAGTAGGCAGAGAGGAGTATTGGCTACAGGCTCATGGCATGAGACACGCCAAACTGCTAATGGGAGGTTACAACCTGAAGAGGTTCAAAATTATAATAAACCTCCCAAGGAACAAACTCAGGCTGCTGGTCGCCTTTGCTCAAAAAATTTCGACATCGTAAAAAACGAAAAACTCACTTTTAACAGCTCACAAAACGACACGTATCTCAAACACTAATGAATATTTTGACATGAAATTTGACATAAATGTGAATGACAGTACTACCAACCTAAAAAATAGAATAATTCTCAAAATCTTTCGACGCGCGCAGTATAAATTCAAATGTCACCTTTTTTGGACACAGTAGTAAGAGCGGGTTTTCAAGGCCTCTCAAAATTGTTGCACATATATACCAAATATTATAAAATAATTTAAAAATATACACAGTTATATACATAAAAAACAAAATTCTCGGATATCTGCCTTGATAACATTTTTGTTTTGTTTTCATTACCAAAAGTTGCTCCCTATATATTTTAAGCATAAATTATTCAGCTAGCATATTCGTCTTATCAACATAAATCAAGCCTGTTTGTGCGCTTAAAGTATTTTGTTTTCAAATATCATAATGCACAAACGTATTTTGTTGGTTCACATACACTTGCTCAAATGCATGAAAATGCACTCTTGCACGTGATTTTTATGCCTAATGGCAGTTTACAGCGGAATGTTGTTTTGTGTACAAAGGAATGGCGCACAGTAAAGGCATGAAAACCCGCCTCGGAATTATCCACCTACCAGAAAGCGCAAAGGGTAGAGGAATGCAGTTTTCATTCTCACTCACATTTATGCTTACGAGTATGCTGCATTATATACCCTGTAGGAAATTAGTTTTAGTATAGATATTTTAGAATAACTTTGTTGAGATGATATTAGTTTCTGCAAGGAAATTATCACAATAGTTCTTATTATCACCGTTCCGATGAGTTGAACTAATTGGTTTTCGTGCTCAAAATGAATGATAGCGACGATTTGCTTTTCCTGCGCCGGTTGACTCTTCTGAGAACTGTCTATGAGAGCAAGGACTGTCAAAGCGGCGGCATTCTACAAAATTATACGAAGATTGTTTTCTAATTTTGCAACCGTAAATTTTGAAATTGCACGTAAATATTTATAAACAAATGCATAGATACATATAACCTGAAATCACTCAATATTATAAAATGTTGCTGACACATATGGCGGAGCAACATTTGAGTTCAGGTTTTTAATTCATATCTATGCATGTGTGTATACGTATTTAAGTTACTTGATATTGTAAAATGTTGCTGACACATGTTGCAAAGAAACATATGAGTTTATAAACATTCATCAGCGCTTTCAAGTTCATTATTATGAATTATAGGTATTAAAGTCACTTAATAATATGAAATGTTGCCGAAAAATGTTGCTAAGGCATATACGTTTTTACAAACATTTGTCAGTGTTTCACCATGCATACTTATGCATATGTACATATGTATTTAACTCAATCGACGCTATTACATGTTGCCGACACATGCTGCGGAACAACATATGAGTTTATAAACATCAGCGCTTTTATGTTAACAATATACTAATGTATGTATGGTGTATATGGCAAATGTGTTTATTAACTGTGACTTACCACTATCGTCTGTGGCGCTTGCCGTTGTGGTTGTAATGAGACGTCGTGCTTGGAATTTTCTGCGCAACACAGTCGACGGTTGTTTGGTGTTGGTGTTGACATTTGCTTGCTGTATGATGTCATTGCTGGCTGTTGTGGTTGCTGTCGCTGCTGCTCCATCGACATTTGGTGTCTCCGTTGCTAATGATGTGCTGATCGTTGACAAACCAGCTGCTACCAGCTTAGCTCTGTACTTTGTATTTAAATAACTCTTCTGATTGTTGTTGGCGTTGTTCAGTGTAATTGCTGCGGCTGGAAATTGTGTTGTTGTTGGTGCGTTTAGATCGTTCGTTGTTGTTGCTGTTGCTGCTGTGGCGCCCGGTGTTACCAGTTTATTACGATTACGTTGTAGTTGTTGCTTATTAAAGGTCGTCGTCGGTAATTCCGTTGTGATTATTAGCAGCTCATCACTTTTAGTTGAAGCATCCGCATTAGCTGTAGTTGTAGTTGCTGCCGCCGTTTGGCTCGTCTGTAACGACGTGATAGCCGTCTGGTAAGCTATACCTGATGAAGCGTTCGGCGAATTGATTTTGCGTCGGCGCACGCTCAGCACCGGTCGTCGCGTCTGCGCCGTGGCGGTTACAATCGTCGTTGCAGTCGGTGTGCGAACCTGAAAGACGTTGGAACACAAGCGCGTTAGTACGGCAATACGCAGCGCTTACATACAGATATTTCGTGCAAAAGATTCGATTTTTATTTACGTATGCTGTTGGTTGGAGGGAAATTTGGAGGAGTGGACACGAGATAGTTTTTTTCTTGTTTGTGCGCACGGCAGGGTTTGCATAAGGAAAGGAAAGTGGCGGATATGCGTGCTTGAGACTGGAAGTTGTGCAAGGGAGTCGCACAGTTTTATTTTTTTTTTGTGTTTTTTCTTTGGTTTTTTGTATTGTGTGTGTGCTAAAAATATTGTTTTTGTTTGCAACTTCATTTTAATGCGAAATCTGCGTGTTTGTGTTTAATTTTCATTTGTGTGTGTGTGTGTATTGGTGTTACTGCTTCAAGTGGCGGTAATAGCCCTGCAAGTCTAAAAACAACAATATTAATAAGTCCAATAATTTGCAGTTGCTGCTGCAAGTGTGTTAATTAAAAACAACAACAGGAAAGACGTTAGTAAACATAAAAATATTAAATAGTCGTTTGTTCTTTGAATAAAAATAATTTTTGCTTTGTGTTAACTGTGTTTTATTTGAATATACATACGTGTGTGGCGGCAAAGGTAAGGTGTAAGCTTTCGTGTTTAAACTACAATAATACCAATACTAAATAGCATAAAATATTTTTAAGCAAATAATTTAAAAAATATATAAGGGTGTTTTTAAAGAGTCTGTGAATTATACAAAATTGGTTTGAAGATATTTTTGCATATTTTCTTTTTTTACTTATTGATTATTTTAAAATATTACCAATAAATAAAAATTAGGATTAGAATTATTTTAGATCTAAAAGTATTGTTAAATATCATTTTTAATCTTTTGTATATTTATTAAATATTTTTCTAATTTATTTCAAAATAATATGGGTAATTGTTTATTAAAGCGAAGTGAATAAAGATCAATAATAAGTTAAAATATTTTGGCACTCACATTATTGCTAAAAACTAAAAATATAATTTCTTTAACGTATTTTTCGTGAAAAAAAATTATTTAAAAAAGCGAAGTGAATGTTTATGATGTGCTAAAATTAAAATTAAAAAAGTTTATAAATTATATTTAAAATTTATATATTTATATTTCAAACAAAAAAAAAAAAATACTTTAAAAAGTCACATAATTAAATTTTAGTATAAATTTTATACAAATTTAAATTTTAGTGGCAAAAACTTAAAATTAAAAAAAAAAATTGTGTTTTTGCTACCAAAATTTAAGTACAGTTAAAGTAAAAGTGCAAAGTATTTTTTGGTGGAAATATAAAAAAAAATATATTTTTTCTTTTGCGTTAAATTTTTTTAGATTTAACTTTGAATTTAAATTATAAATTAAAACAATAATAACAGTAATATTAATGGTTTAAATATAATTCTGCAAATACTTTTCGAAATAAATTTCTGATAAAAGCGTAATATAAGTTGTCGATAAAAGCGAAATTCATATTTTTATTATACTTTAAGTAAAATTTTAAAGAAAATAATTCATATAACACGTTTCTGTCTCTTCGTTTAAAAACTATTAATCTTTGTGAAAACTTTGATTAAAAAAAAAATAAAAGGTTTCAACGTTAAGCAGTTCATATTTTATTATTTTTAAAGATTTTTAATCTATAAATTTAATTTCTAATTTTTAAACTAAAAAGCAAACAATCAGCTAAATAAAAGAAGTAACTATTCAAACAATATTTTCTAAAAAAAAATTTTAAATTAAAAAAATTTCAAAATTGACTTCGTAATTAAATCAGCAATTATTCAAATATTATTAAAAAAATTTTCACAATTAAAAAATTGTTCAACATTGATGTCTTAAATAAAGCTGTAGTTATTATTTTATAAAACAAAACAAAAAAACATATATATTCGTAATATAAAATAACTATAACTTTGAGCGTGATATATAATAATAAAACTAATGAAGCCAATTATTTTATTAATATTTTACTTTAGATGCCAATATAAAAGTTTTAAATATGTTTAGCAAAAATTTTCTGCAACTATATATTGGTTTACTTAGTTTAGCATTTAATAACACAATTTTCGAAAAAGACACGAAATTGATTTGAAATTTTTTTTAACCAAGAACAAAAGTGCTCTCTCTCTCTATCTCTTTTATTTTTTTCGAAGTGTATACATATATCAACATTTTCACTTAAATGATGTTATAAAATTATCAAAAAATTTTAGCAAAATTCACAGAAAAATCTTGTATGGTAAAAATGTATATGATAATGCAATCGTCGTACAAAATTTAAAAAAATTATTTGTTTTTTCGCAGTAGTTTCAAAATGGATGGAATAGTTTATAGCCTTCGTATATCTATAATAAAATTTTTTGGTAGCAAAATCAGCAAAATTTAAGTAAACTCATTATTCGTTCATTTATAACACCAAAACTGCTTGCAACATTTAAAAGCTTGTGTCTTCAAACTAATCTTTTGCATTATGACAGGGAATATCAAGGTCGCTTTTGATGCATATTTTTAAACAATTTTTTCATAACTCACATATCTGCGTTTTTATACAATAAAAACCATTTTGGCAGCAAATCAACTGCTGCTTGCAATTTTTAATGTATTGTCAATCAATTATCGGAGACAATATCGCAAACAAGTTGCAAGTAATGCTTGATGAATCACAAAATGAGCGACACAGTTACGTGTATATAGTAAATGTGTAAGTATACATATGTATAAGCATCAAATGATTGATATATTATTGCATTTGATATGATTGTTATTCATATTATTACACATATAATGCGATTGAGTTAATTTTCAATGCCATTAACATACCACAAATACTGCGCTTGTCATGAGAAAGGTGTGCAGTTACTTTTTTGCAACAACGTCTGCGCATTTATGAATTTTTCAGATATTTCGCTTATTATAAATTATATTTATTTAGCGTTTACCTAAAGCAGCGGTGGCTCTAAGTCCCATAATTAGCGGTGTTTGTTTTATTTTTCGCGCAACTCTTACTTAAGTCATCTAAGCATTAGTGTATGTAAGTATGTTTGCTTGTATTACATAGCTTGCAACTAACGGCAAAAAGTAAAGTTGAGGTGATACTTTCAATTAAGTTTTATTGGCTCACCACTTGCGCTGTCAATAAATATATATGTATGAATTGTATGTGAAAAGATTCATTAGAGAGTTGCGTCCTTTCACAAAGCCAATAAAATATAAAAAAAAATATGTTATAACCTTTTATTATTAGCAAAAAGATAATAGTAAGCAACACATTGTCAGTTGAGTGTGATTAGCCATACAGCTGCCTACTGGTATATTTTTGCTATTAATATACATACTTATGTGTATGTACATATATATGTATGTAAACAAACAGCGCCAACCGCGCGCCACGAGTGGGTTCATTACAATGCTATTTACCCAGTTAGCTAGTTTATTAGTCACTTTACCACAACAATGCGCTTGGATGTAAGCGTTTTTATAGCTGACATTGAGACTACGTACATATGTATACACATATAAATATAAAAAATATCTTTTCATTTGTTTTGATGCTGCGTGGTATTTGGCAGGGTGTGGCGTCCGTCAACTACGCAGCGCGAGTTAAAAACAATTGCATAACCTAATAATGCCTCATACCTGTACATACATATATGTAATCTTAAATGATGATTGGCATTAAGTAAAATAATGCGTAAAAATTCATAAGAAGCTCATCTCACTAGCCAAACACTTGAAAGCGTTAGTGAAAATGCACTTTTATAGCTGAAGACGTGGCTTGCTGGGTGAGTATGTTGCAGACAAATAAAGGTAAGTATGTATACATGCACTTAAAATAACTGAAGTCTAAGTACTTTTCTGGATTAAAAAAAAAAAATATTGAAAAGTATGTAAAAATTAAATTATTATTTGTTTACAGATGAGGTCAGGTTTCAATTGCAAAAAAATTCAATTGCCTTGAACAGATTTAAGTTTTTATTTATAGCTTAAATGTTTTGAAATTGGAAAAGCTAAGCTGGTTTGGCAAAGTGCTTATATTAAGGGGTTAGAGGCAGTTAGAATTTTCAAAAAAATATTTTTTTTTTGCATTTTTGTTAAGTGTAATATCTTAAAAATATTATCTGAAAATTTCACGTTGATCCGATAATTAGAGAAAGAGAGCTCGGGCACTTCAAAACGCTAGTGTGAAACTTTAAACGCGTTTTTCTCAAAACTATGTTTTTTGAATCCGTGACAACTGTAACTCGAAAACCGTTTAGTAGAGTTTAATGAAATTTATACCGCTTTTAGAATACATAATAAACTCGGGCCTGATCGAAGGATTTTTATTTTTTCGAAAATTTCGATTTTTTAAGACCAACTAACTGCTGATTTTTTCGCAAAAATTTAGAAAAAAATTTTCTGAGGCCGCCATTTTGTTAATTTTGAAAACAAAATGAAATCCTTCGATTAGGCCCGGGATTATCTATTTGTAAAAGTAATTTTTTTTTGTCCGATTGTTTTTAGATGAATCTCCAAGGACTTATGCTTGTCACCGCAAGTACCTTTTTTTGGAACAGGGTCAACACAAACAGCTATAACTTCGGAAATAAAATTTTTTGTTGTTTGAAGTTTTCGTGACTTCAAGTCAACACATCCTATAATAATGCCATATTACTACTTTTGTAAAATAACGTAGTTTAGTAGCAACAAACAAAAAAAAAAATACTGAAAACTCTAATTTTTTCGTGCCTCTGACTACCCATAACCCCTTAAGTTGACGAAAAAATATATTAAATATTGAATCTTTTTTCTTTATTTATTAAATAATTTTCACTTGACATAAACAGTCAAATTTACATGAAAGCATACGATTCGAAAGGTAAATGGAAGTTTAATTTTCCATAAAATTCAAAAAAGTAAACAAAGCTCCAAATAAAAACGAAAAAAATAAATAAATGGATTGCCAAAAGTTAATGTTAAATAAATAAAAGCTTACATTCGCTCTAAATTACAAAAAGAGAGTAAATCAGGGTTTACAGGTCGACTGAAATTTCCAGAAGTACACAAAATTCGCTTTAAATTACAAAAAAGTAAATTAAATCCATAGTGAAATAACAAATCAAAATCTTCAAAAGAAATGAAAGCCTAAATCTCACCTACAGTTGCTCAAAATAAATAAAATTTAAATCTCCTATAAAGTAAATGAAAGCTTCACATAAAAATTCCAGAAGTAAATGAAAACTTACATACGATATAAGTCACAAAACGTAAATGGAAGCTTATATCTCATATTAAAATAAAAAATTACCTATTTTTATAATTGCAACTTTTTTTAACTCTTCTCTAAAACTTTCCCTAACATTTTTATAAAATTCAATCAAAAAATTCTGGCATATTATTTTCCAAATAGTTTTTCCTTTTAAAATATAAAAAAGTAAATATTTAATTAAACTGAACAAATCTTTACGTATTTGATAAAAAGAAAATGAAAACTAACATCTTCAATTCACTAACAAAATATTAGAAATATGTGCCCATTTAATAATTAAAACTTAAAAATCTCATAACAAAAGCATTCAAATAACAAGAAAGTTAAGATAGTAGTCTGGTAACTTATGCCTATTTTTATGACTTCTTTGGAGGGTGGTTTTTATAGGAAAATAAAAATGAATTATCTTGAATATTTAGAGTGTTTTTATTTACATATTGAAATTATAAAAAACAAAATGTATTTGAAAAAATTTAATACTTTCTTACTATTATTATTGCCACTCGATGTTGGAACCTCAAAAAAATAAAAAAATGCACGTGGGTGGCCCGGGTGATTTTGGCTCTTGATGTTATCTGAAATCAAATATTCTTATTTATTCTTAAACTATAGACATGTCTGGTCGGAGCACTGAAGTTAAATTTCAAGGGTAAATAACAAAATGGCGGACTTTGAAAAAAAATAGTCCTTTTATTTTGCAAGAAAGGGTTGTAAAATAAAAAGTTAGGGGTGAAAAAAAATCTCGTTAGTTCCGACGAGAACTATAAGTGCGTAGAACAGCCTGTTAAAATTTGAAAGCAATCAGTTTAGTAGAAAAAAAGTTAGGACCCGGGCCGACCAGAAAAACAATGTTTTGAGAAAAACGCGTTTAAAGTTCAACTACTCGAGAGAGCAGACTCCGAGGCGCTCTGGGAAACTCGTTATAACTCCCGAAATATTTCGAATTTCAATCTGAAAATTTCGCAGTACATTCTCAAGACATTGTACTTTCAAATTAAGAAAAAAAAATTTTCGATTTTTGGAACCCAAGTTACCAGACTGCTACATTAATGACACCTCTTGAAATCAGGCTGAAAGCTCGCGTAAGCGTTTTGTTGTGAAAAAGCTCATGAAATTACGGTGAAAGCCCGCATAAACATTTTGCTGTGAAAGCTGTTGGGTTGTAGAGTAAGTAAGAGCACACATGGCGTGTATAGGTCGCTATTCACTTATGTTCATTTGTAACTGGGCTTATTGTGATTTACATATACTGTATTTTGAGTCACAACTGGACACACACTGGATTTAAAAACAGTTTTGAGCTAAAAAGTCTTGTCACAATAATTAAATAGATATACATAGGTCATTTAAAGTTTGACAGAAAAACTATTCAGTTATCTTAACCGTATTATTATTTGTAAATATATTGTTTTTATTAAAAGACTTTCTCAATAAATAAATTTTATTTTTAAAAGTAAAAACAGGTAAGGAAAAATCAATTTTTATTTCACTTTTTTTTTAAGTAAAACAATAAATAAATAAATAAATAATGAATAAGAATCAGAATTCTAGCCTTTTTGTGATTTTTTTTGTCTATCAAAAACAGCCACAACTTGTTGGCGACCATACACAAGTTCTGATTAGTTTCCAGTTTAGTAGATTTTGAGTTATCTCAATATAAATGTTGAACTCGGCCTAGAGCTAAATAGTTTACAGCAACGCAGACACTGATCCGGATTTAATATTTTTTTCAAAATGTCTCAAAAGAGCTGATAGTAAGCAGAGACTCGTTTTAAAGTCGTATACTGCCTGTGAGCGCAATATTAAATGCAAAGTAAAGTAAGCTATAAAACAAAAACAATTTTCAGTGCTAAGTGCAGTAAGCCGCTTAAATGATTTGAAGCGCTTTATTTTAAGATTATTAGTTTGACAAGAAGAGTCAGAAATGTAAATAAAAAGAAATTCAAAACGAAAGAAAAATTAAATAAAGAAAAAAATATAAAACATTGAAATAAAAATTAAAAAAAAGGTGGAAAATAAAAAAGACATAAAAAATAGAAAAGAAAAAATTTAAAAAATTTCAAACAAGTAAATAAAAATTTAGAAAGAATTATGAAATAAATAAAAAAATGAAAAATTTAAAAATAATTATAATAATTAAATAAATTTAAAACATATAGATAAAAATTCAGAAAGAATTATGAAATAAATAAAAAAATTAAAATTTAAAAATAATTATGAAATAAATAAAAAATTTAAAAATTTAAAAAACATACATAATACGAAACAATGAAAAGATAGTTCTATAAAAAAAAATAATTTTATTTACAAATAAATAGAGGTTGGTAAACATGTTTATTTACAACTTCTAAACAAAGTAGTAATTAATGCATATGCTGTAGTTCACCAAAAAGGTAACAAAATTTAATTTCCGCTTTACGACACATTTAACCTTGACAATGACTATAAATGACCGGCGGAGCACAAAGTAACTCTGTTAAGTTATTTCAAGGGGAAAAAGCTGGATTACGAGCGTAGGATACATAAATTTCAAGATAGTTATCTAATATTATGCCAATCTAGCCACGCATAATTGTGGTTAAAGCTTTTAACAAACATTTTTTCTCAAGATTGTATACACTTATTCAGCTATTCATAAAAAACATTTACAAAAAATCGAGTTTGTGTCTTAAGTGTTTCGTTTTATTACGCCATTTTTATATATGCAGCAAAGTCCAATTTAGATTGAAACTGATTTATAGCTAGAATTTTACCAGCGAAACTCAATTGATACGCACTTAAAAGCTTGAATTTATTCACAACAATTAAAAAAAAACAATAAAATTTATGTTGCGGAAATGTAAATATTTGAAAAATCAACACTTCAAGCACGAGTATAAAGCATTCGTTGTGAATTATTGCGATAAAAATATTAATGTCGTTTTTAGATAAAATAAATAATTTTATTTTTGAATTCGTGAGAGAGAGGGAGAGATTGAGTGTGGGGTTTATTTTGCTTTTTAATTTATTGAGGTTATACATTTTGATTGCAGAGTTCATAAACTTGTATGTTTTTAATATATAATATTTTACTGCAAATTTTTCGAAATTAACTAAAAGTACAATTTATTCGAAGAAATAAAAGTTTCTACGATCTTTAAGCGCTTTTAGGAGATACACATATTTTTTTGGGATTTATTGAAATGGAGGAAGTAGAATAAGACCGTTGTTCTGCTTCAGGGGTTATATACAGTTAGAAATAAAAAAAAATCGAGTTTTTATTTAGTTTTATTTTCTTAATGTACATATATTCAAGAATATACACATCAAATTTCATATCGTTCCGGAGAATATTTTCGAAGTTACACGAAAATCTGAAAAAGCATTTCAGAATGCTTGGAAGTGTACTGCAAACTTTAAACGTGCATTTCGCAAAATGATGTTTTCAAAGTCTAGAAGTTATTGAATGTAGATGGAGATAATTAGATGCAGATAATTTAGAATTTTTCTAAGTGAAAAAAATTTACTAACAGTAAGAGCTAAGCAAGAGTTATAACATATTGAGACGTTTGAACGTGTCAATAAGCGTTTGGAATGCCAGTTGTTTATTGAAAGGAAAACAAAATCGCTTGAATACTAACAACAGCTGCATGATTATTGCTTCGAGCTGCTCACAAGAAGATATGTAAATACCTGCAAATGGACACGAGTGCCGAGCAAAGCAATGTAAATACGGACATGCCAATTTTGATGTTGACCCAAGTGATCAATAGCTGTTTATGCACACATAACCACAAACCAAAATTGATGCCAATGGAATGACAATAAATTACAACAATAATTATGCAACAAAGCCAACACTTTATATATACATATGTATATGCATCAATATGTATATATATGTCAGTTCGTATGTCACTGTTACTACAGCGCCGCGTTAACCATCTCATTTACACAATAACCACATTCCAACGACTCGCACA
Source organism: Bactrocera zonata (assembly GCA_037783105.1). Classification (NCBI taxonomy): domain Eukaryota; kingdom Metazoa; phylum Arthropoda; class Insecta; order Diptera; family Tephritidae; genus Bactrocera; species Bactrocera zonata. The sequence continues at coordinate 248,120 of JBAWJQ010005939.1, read as the reverse complement.
CGTTAATAGTGCCGCCTTATTAATTTACCAGTTTTGTATCTGGTTGCTTCTTTATTTTATCTTATTGGCGATGAGCAAACAATATTAAATGCATACATACATATTGTTGCTTGCATAATAGCAGCCATACGATTGAGGATGCGCAAATGCCAATCGTTGAAGCTTGAAGTGGCATCGTGCATATATTTTATATAATATATGTAGCTATGTATTTATAATATAGGTATGTATCTAGACATGTTCAAGTTGCTTTGTTTACTTTTGCTTAAATGAAGCAATCAATGTGAATTAGCGGACCAGTTTGCGGCATGTACATATGTATGTAGGTTCAATTAACAATTAAAAATCAAGATGTGCTAGAAATGTGATTCTAACAGCATACCACCTGACTACTAATTTTACAAGTTCAATTAAAACAAGTTTTTTCAAGCGAACTTTGCACAAAAGCCTAAAGTTAGTTGGTTTTAGAAGCTAATATTTAAAGTTCTATTTCATTATTGTCATTTGGTTTAAAAATCGTTTTTAATATTTCAAAAAAAAAAAAAAAAAACAATTTTAATCAATTATGAAATTTTTAAAACTTGTGAAATTTAATTTTCGTAAATACATTTTTTAAATAATTTTGTTTATTTATATGTATATATGTATATATATTTATTTTTTTATTTTTATTTATATATATTTAGTTTTTTTTTCAATTTATTTATTAATTTCTATTATGTTAAAGATTTTTTATCATTAAGACAAGTGCTTTAATTTAAAGTTTTTGAATAAAAAATACTTAGCTGAATTAGTTTTACAATTTAACGGGTTCCAAATGTTTTATTTTAAATTATTTGATTAATAATTTTTTGGAAATTTTTTTTTTAATTTTTTAGACAATTTTTATTATGAATTTTTTTTTCTAAACTTTTTAAATATAAATATTTAGTTCATCAAGTCATTAAATTTTTTAGTTTATATTATTTTAATTGCTCCACTTTAAATTTTTAAAACAAAATTTAAGGTTAAAATATTTAAATTTAAGTTTTGTAAAATTTTCTAATCTTTTTCAATGAATGAATAATTTTCTTAAGCCTTTCTATTGTTTATGTCAATAATTTTTTAATTTTTTTTTTTTTTATCCCAGCCGAAAGCCTCCGATCTAGCGCTGCGTTATCTTTAGTTTATGTAATAATTTTATTGTTATGTAAACTCTTATAAAATAAAAAATAAAAAAATAAAAAAAAATTTTAAATTTAATTTACTATTAAAATATACATATATTTAAATTAAAATAATATTTATATTATTTAATATTATTTTATTTATTATTTATATTTAATATTATTTTAATTTATATTTAATATTATATTTAATATTATTTTTATACAGGTCCAGTTTGGAGTTTTCAATTAAATTGCGACAGTTAAAAACTTAAGTTTTTTTTTAATTTTCAATATTAATATTTTTGTATTTTAAATTAAAAGTTTTTAACTATAATTTTTTTTATATTATTTTATTTAATTATTATAGTCGTTATACATGTTTTAACTCGTTAATAACATTAGAAAGTTATACACTATATATTTAAAATTATATATTTAAGTTAAATGTTTCGAAACAGTAAATATTTATTTGGATAATATGAAGAAAATTTTAAATCGAACAATTGTGTAGATATAAATGAAATTGTGTCCATTGACTTAAGGCAGCAGCCAGTTCGCCAAGAAATTATAAAAACTAGATCATTATTTTTACTATTAAATTTATAAAAGCTAAATCATTGTTTTTTACTATTAAAACTGATCACAAAACCTTCAGTGACTGCCAACAAAATCAAATTACTTTAAATTTATCAGTATTTGCTAAATCTATTTTTGTGACATTTTGAATGCTGCTTGCATTTTGAACACTTTTGCTTGCATATTTGTTTGCACATGAGTATTTAAGAAAATCAAAAAATGCTACATTTTGAAAATCAAGTTTCGTGAATTTAACAATTTCGAGTAAACAACACTTGCATGAGCAAATCGTAAAAACGCAAAAATTTATTGCCGCTACTCATATGAAATACTGCATGGTTTCGAATAACCAACATGGCGGAGGCACGCATGAAATCTAGCCACTGCAATCAAGCATAAAATTACGGTAAAACATGTGGAATTAATATGCCGCGCTGGTGATTTTTGTTTTGCTGGCTGAAGCTCTATATCAGCAATCGAGTGTTGGCGTTCGCTTAAGCGTTGGCTATGAACTTGGCTAATAATTGTTGCATGCTCACTTAGAATAGAATATTTATGTAAGTGAATATCAGGTAATTTAAAGTAAACATATGTATATTGTGTGTACAAACAATTTGTATATTTGTTGTTTTTTTTTTCACTTCAAAACAGTGTAGGTGCAGTGTCATCCAAACTGCTGCACTTCAATAAGCAATTCTGTTCATGCAAAGCGCATGTTAATACGAGTACATGCATGCACAAATATGTATGTATGCAGTTAAGTGAACACACTTTATATGCAGCACATCGTCAGTGTAAGTTTCAAGAGCCGGATTTTACTCGAATTTATTGTTTTTTCTGTTAATTTTCATTTCTGTGATATAATCGCTTTGAAGCGACTACAGAATATTTGATTACGCCAGCGAAGTTTGAAATAAACTTTTTTTTGTTGAATTGGCTACACAAATGGGTGCGAAGCGGTACTAAAACAACAAAAATGTAATTAAACTAAAAAAATATCTCAAACATATTTTTGAATACCACATTTTTAAGTAATTTAGGATGAGATCAACATAAGCTGCAACAAACATAAGATTGCGGTGCTTTTATTTGTTGCTCACGGATGTCTGCTGGCAACAAGTGTTGCTAGACGATGAGTTCGTTCGCGAGATACTTTGTTGTTATTACGAGCACCTGTCAAGCGGTATGCTAGATTTTCGATGCGTGACTTGACTGTTTGAGAAACTTTGTATGTATGTACATAGTTGTTGTTCAATGTAAAAATCATTGTAAAAGTTCACTTTGTTGCCTCTGTACAACGAAATTTGCCGAGGAGCGATTTGACATTTGAAACTAAAGTGACATCTTGTGATATTTTGGTTTTCGGTTTCAAATGTTTCATATTTATTGGTTAGCTCTTCTAATTTGTGTGTGACTTATGTTGCATGGGATAGTGAAGACGATATCTTGTCAAATAAAAAAGCTTTCCATACAAGAACATGGTTCGAACCTTTCAGTTTGTATGGTAGCTATAGCATATGTATATAGTAGTCAGATATTGGTGGTTCCGATAATTGAGTTACGGAGGAAAGTACATATGTGTGGCAAAAATAACCCATTGTACTGGAATAATAACTATAGAATACTAAACTATAACAATGACTACCGCTGAGTTGAATGTATCGACCTATTCAACATTTTGGTTCAAATACAGACTGAGGTAAAATCAAAAGATTATAGATTTCGTATTCAAATAATTTGTTAGGTGAGTCACTAAGTCTAGTCTATAAGTGCTTTAGTAGCACAAAGAAATTACAAGACAATAGAGTGGAGTGATTTAATATCTTGACTATTGAGTCTAAAGCCATGCTTACATAGTGGCGATGACACGCAAAATACAGCATTATTTTTCGCTTTGAAGAGGAGACTTTAACTTTCATTATGGATATATAAAGAGGCACAGATAGAAAATTCTAGGCTGCTTCATAATTCGAACTAGAATATTCAAGAAGGTTGGATAGAATTATTATTTTTTATGACGCGATTAGTCTTTCGAGTAGCTAAAAGTGTACACTAAGACCGTGGATAGTAGATTCGGCGCCTTCCGCACAAACTCGTACTAACGTATGGAACGACTTGGCGCATTTTACGTCGTACAAAATACAGCTTGCGCAAGAACTGAAGGCTCTCGACATTCTCAAGCGACATCGCTTCGCTCAATGGGTTCTTAAAAAGTTCCAAGAAGATCTGAAGTTTTCGAGCCAAATTCCGTTCAGCGATGAGGCTCATTTCTGGCTCAATGGGTATGTAAATAAGCAACATTGTCGCATTTTGGACGAAAAGCATCCTTTACGCTTTGAAAGCTGCCATTTCATTTAGAAAAAACAAAAATTTGCTATGATTTATGGGTCGGTGGAGTCATCGGTCTATATTTCTTCAAAAATTACGCCGGTAAGAACGTAACCGTCAAAGGCGCTCGTTATCGCACCATTGTAACCGACTATTTGATGCCTGAAACTGAAGCTCGTGATGTCGGCGACATTTGGTTTCAACAAGACGGCACCATTTCTCACATATCGCACCAATTTTGTATGTATTTATTGAGAGAACACCTTGGTGAGCAGATAATTTCATGTTTCGGATCGGTCGATTGGCCACCAAGATCATGTGATATCACACAGTTAGACTTTTTCCTGTGGGAATATGTAAAATCTAAAGACTATACCGATTTAGGCTTTGGAGCAAAACATCAAGCGTTTCATTCGCCGGTTAAAAGTCGAACATTTGAAAGAGAACATCTTCAAAGAATGTTCTTTCGAATGATAATAAACATTCTCCATTATAATTGAAGTATCTGTGTTTTTTTTTTTTAAAGAGGGGAAGTCGAAATGTGTCTTCCTTTAGTTTCCACTTCGTCGCTTAGTTGCTCAGGGGAAACGAGGGTCACGAACGTCAAATAATTTGATAACTAAGGCAATATTAATTATTTTTTGGTTAATACTTTGACTTTAAAAGTTGAGAACTTAATTCCTATGAATATTATTTTTTTCATATTTTTTTTAACTCATTAAAAAATTAAATATCAGTGAGAAATTAGTAAAAATTACTGATATTAAATTTTTTTAAATATGAATTATAGAAAATATGTTAAAAATAGTTTTAAAAAAATTTCTTAAACCGCTTGCTCGAATTGCTTAAGAAACCATTATTTAAGAAAGAGAGCACCACAAAGACTTAATTGAAAATTTCCGCTTACAGTGACCTAGTTTTACTGATTATTGGATTGTAAAATATAATTATATGTGTTTAAGTACATGAGAGCCTCTGGTTTCGATGGCCTCATTTATGTGCTTCAAGTAACTACTGTTAGTCTACGGTTGTCTACTTGCTGTAGGTAAGTGATTATTTTGTGAGTAAGGACATTATTAATGTAAATTCATACAGCCTTAAATTTAAAAAGTAACAAATAAAATATGTTTAAAAAAGTTCGTATAGAAAAGTGTGTTGCGTAGTTATGGTGTGCTACTGTATAAGAAACGTATATGTATGTAATTATTTATATACAATAATTAAAATTTGTATTTTTACAAAGTATTTGTGCATTTTTGTTTTGTTTTTATTGAGTACTTACAATGTCATTTTTATAAAAATATACATAAATATTTTACAACTAATTATACTTGTGACTTATGTACTGTTTTTTTTTAAATACATACATATAAGATTTTCGATAAGTATTTTTTAAATATTTTGAAAATATTAAAATATATAAATACAAAAGTATAAGTGTACAAAAGTGTAGCGATAAAGGTGTAGAGGGTATAAAAGTTTAAAATAGAAATAAACATATATTGGAAAAATAAACGAAACTTAACTGAACCAATAAAAGTTTTCTTTTTTTAAGGTATTAACGCCGTTTCTGTGCTTTTAGCGGATATGACCACCAGATTTGAGGCACATTTACATATTTATTGCATATTTTTTCGTATATAAAAACATTTTTAAATATGTAAGTGTATTTATATGTTTCGAAGCAAATTTTTACTGTTATGACTCAATTTTTATATATGATTTTCTTGCTTTTGTTTTGATTTTTGTTTTTATTTATGCAAAAAAGCTTATGAATATGTAGCGAAAAGCAGCAGCATAGCAAGCAAGTTACCTTCATACAAGCTGAACTTTTTAAATGACAGCGCACATATGCTTGTTCTTAAATGTATGTATGCATTTATATGAAAAAAAAAATAGAAAAGCTAACGATTCCTTAGCGAACTAAAAAATCTTACTGTAACTACGTAGTTAAGTAAAGAGTAAACGTTAAGAAAAAGCTCTAAACTAGTCTAGACAAAAACCTACATAATTTTTTAAGTATATAGTCAAGGGAAATACATTGATTCTGACAGATTGATAGATATAGAGAACTAAGCTCGAATAAAACCGAACTTTTTATACCCAATGCAGAGAAGTTTTAATAATTTTTGTAATTTGAGAAAAGATTTTTAAAACTTTCAGCACATTATGCGAATTTCGAAGTATGGAAAGTGGTTTGAAAACTTTTAATAATTTTTGTAATTACAAAATGACTTTTAGAGCTTCCTGGATATTATGCACAAGGCGAAATTCTAGCATGGAAAGTGATTTCAAAATATTTAATTAAAAAGTTATAGATTTTAGATGTGGAATTTCATTTTAGAGATCATATTTTATATAGCTTTGAGAAGAGATTGATTTATCAGTTAGATAGAACATATAACATAAAAGCTGCAAAGAGCTCCTGCACAGTAGAGAGAATTTGCATGAAAAGCTTTGAAGACAGGTTCTTATTTGTTCGATAAATCAGAGAACATTTGATCAAATGCTTTTAAAGAGAGCGCTGTATTTATTAGATGGAATAGAGAAGCATGGTCTAAAATATTTATATATTGGAGTTGGTAGAAAGGGAAGTTTTGTAGATAGTATTATATAAGTGAATAGAAACTCTATTGAATATATTGACAAAATAAATTTATTGAAACGAAACGTCTGTTAAGGTTCGTTAGTTACGTTAAACGCGAGTACTTAGCTTTCAAGCTTGAAATTAAGTATTATTGAGTTGCCCCTTTTTTACGTTGTTGTCGATATCTCCGATGGAGAAAATACCGTTCATGTTTTGCGAAAATATTTCGGTTTCGATTTGGAGAGTACTTATTTTATAAAAGTGATAACTCAAAGCATTGTCAAAAGTAAGGACTTTGACAGCAGCTCGTGTATTCAAACCAACTTTCTTATAATGCGCTCTTAATAAGCGCTCAAAGCTTGACTAATGTGCTGACACTATCAGTATTTACGAAGTTTACGTACATTTTAGAGCCACACGCCTTGGGTATATGAAAAATGAAACATTTGAAGAGAGTGACAGTGAGCATGAGAAGGAGAAAGCATCAAAAGAGAGCATAAATTTAGTGGGTTGCTTGAAAGAATACTTAATTATGTTTGTTAAGAAGCGAACGCAAATAATTATTTTGCAATTATTTCACTTTTTCACATATTTATTTGCATTTAAGTAGAATAACAAAATATATTAAAAATCGTCAGCTTAAAAGACGCACAAAATAATGGTAAGACTAGAAATTTATAAGCTACTACGAGTATTTTATGTGAAAAAATTGATAATAATAATAATAATAATATAAATAAACAAACCTACGCGCTGCACCCTTTATTCTTTACTACAGTATACAGACATATAAATGTGTACACCAACTCACGTAGCTCTATGTAATAATATAAGCTCTTTGCACTTTTACTGCAAAAGCTTCCACTTAAAATTAGCTAAACTAAAGCGCTAAGCGTTCTCAATCGAATTGTATGACGCGCACTCGCGGCGTCGTTATCGGCGCTGGCGTTGTTGTTGGCAACTCTGTAACGCTTGCGCTTGTGCTGCTCGTTTGGTAACCCTCATCATTGCTGACGACATTTGGGGTTACTGTTACGATAGGCGCGTCAGCTGGCGCCACTGTGGTGGGCCTGGGTTTACCGGATTTCTGCAATTTACGCGCCCTATGTTTACGCGACTTCTTCTTACGCACCACACGCGTCTCGGTGCTAAAGCTTACTACTTCTTTAACTATGCTGCCACTACTTAAGCTACTCGTAGCATTCGTACTAACACTAGAACCTGCAGCGCTATCACTGTCACTACTATTACCAACACTGGAAGCTACGGTTTTAGACACATTCGCGCCTGCGAGTTGGGCTTTGGCGTTTGTGTCGTGTATGAGATTAGTGGGTGCCTGAATGACAGAGGCAAAACGACTGGAGTATTCTGCATTCGAGTCAGCGGGTTTGGGTTCGGTTAATTGGGTTTGGTCAGTGATGGTGGAGGCCGCCTTATTTTCGGCTGAGACTGTGCGATCTACTTTACTGAGTATGACTTTGTCGAGGTTGGCTATGGTTATGACTAGGGGGGAGGACTCATTGGATTCGGGACGTAAGAGTGGTAGTGGTACAACGGGTCTTACGTATGTGTTGGATTTCACCGCTGTATCGGTGCTAGCCGTATCTTCGGTGGCTACCGGCGTAGATGTAGTCGTTTCCACGAGATTACTGTTAACTTCAGCTAAATTAGCATTGTATTGGCTGAAAGTTGCTTCAATTGTGCTTGAGTTTGCTATCAACGGCATTTTTGTTGTGTTCTCATCTTCAGCTACGGTATTACCTACAATCGTTGTGGATTCTAAATTTGTGGAGACTTCGTTAGGAATGTTATTTACACTATCGCTATGCGGGATTAGGGGCAAAGCGCTTGCAGTTGTGGTGGTGGTGGATGTTTCTGTCGTTGATAATGTCGTGGCTGTCGGTAAAGCAAAACTTGAGCTCGTGCTTGTACTTGGTGTTGTAATTTCTATGTTTTGTGTTTCGTTCTCGTTTACGTTTGCGTTTGCGTTCTCGTTTATGTGAACGGTACTAGTTGTGGTTGTTTCGTCTGTACCGAATATGTAGTACACATTATTTACAGAATTGAGTTCTTTACCTTGCCGTCCACCTTCGAATAAGCCTTCCAAGGAGATGGTCGAGGACTCCACCGCACTGCGTATAACTTCGGGTATCAATGCTTTACCGTTACGTTGTTCCAAAGTAGTGCGCACTTGTGCACTCTCCGTAGAATAGGCATACTGTGGCACAAAGTAAGGCACACCCTCGGGCAACGAGTTCCTAACAGGCGCTGATGCAGTCGGCTCTGTAGGAGTGTAATCGGTAACAGTGCTGTGTCCATCAACGGAGATATCGCTACCATCGACCAAATGCACAAATTTCACTACGCTGATTTCGCCCAGCTGCTCTAAATGTGGCAAAGTCTCGACCTGTAGTGGCGACTCCCCGATCGGTTTGAGGAATTCTTGATTTGATTTCGATTTGCGTCGCAGCTTTTCGGCCTTTGAGGTGATCTCAACAATACGATTGATCTCCACCACTTTGTGCTTGGGACGCGCCCTCTCTGGTACCAATCGCCCAATTGTGTTTACGCTGTCGGTTGGCGGCCGATTAGTCTGCTCGTCATCGGTCTGCGTGAATACGTGCAGTAGAGTCGTGGTCGGTGTTTGCGGTGTCGTAAATAAAGTACGCTCACCAACTGACCCATTGTCCTGTGAAGAGATTTCATTAGCATTGACATAATAATCAGTGTTCGTGTCGCTTGCGGCGGATGTGCGTGGTGTTGTGGTTATGTAACCCTGTTCACCACCGCCCACATCTGCTGTGTATTCATCATCGTTTTCTGTTTCTGTGTTTTGTTTGAAGGGATCTTGTGTATCTTGTTGTTGATCTGTTGGTGTTTGTTTGGCGCCTGGAATGGCTATTTTCGGTTTTAGGGTAGTGTGTTTTTTGCTATTGATATCAAATATCTTTTTGTTGCGTGCATTCAGTGCTTCGATATTTAAATCTTCAATAAGTGAATTATCGCTAATGGTTTCCGGTGTCTCTGTGGAGGTGGCTGTGTATTTCCGTTCATAGGAACGTGTGTTGGTTGGTATGAATGGTGCCGGCTTTGTCGGTACCACCGGTGTGGTACGCTCAAAAGTGGTGGCAATCGGTTTGAGTGGCAGACTTGGTGGCACGACACCTTGTGGCCTATTAACAACACGCGGTCTGTTTGTGACACGCGTGTTGCCAAGTGCTGAGGTACCGAAACGATTACCATTGGTGCGTTCAGCTGAGGATGGTGGCTGGCGAGCTCTGCCGTTAAAAGGCACATTACTTGAAGTAGGTGTAGAGGTAGAGGGTAGTGCGGGGCGTGCACCGGGTGGTACCCGGTTGTCTTTAGGACGATATGTAGGTGTATTGAATTTGGGTGATGCTTGTTTTGTATCATCGCCTGACGCATCGACATTTTCTTCATCTTCGTCCTCCTCCTCCTCCTCGTCTTCCTCTTCCTCCTCATTGTCACTAGCCACGTTTTCTTCAGTGTCCGTTTCAGTTTCTGCTGCCTTTTCTCTGAAGGAATTTAACAATGTAGTTGGTGGTTTATTGAACAAGCCAGTTGGACGTGTAACCGGACGTACGATCGGAACCGGAGTTTGTGGTTTGTTTTGTTCATCATTCGTGGTCGTATCTTCCTCATCCTCATCTTCATCATTTTCATCTTCATATTCTTCGTATTCCTCATCTTCAGCTAAAGTTTCACCATCCGGTATAGGCACTCGCTTGCCATCCTGTATGCGGAAACGTTTGGTTTCCGGGAGCAACTGACCGCGTGGATCTGTACGCACAAAGCCTTCACCTGTGTTGCGGTTAACGGCATTGAAAGGATGGAAACGTCCGAATTTACGGCGCACAAATTTGCGTTTCGGCTTTGGTGTGGTTGGCACTGTAGTTGAGATTGTAATACCGGATACCTTCGGTGGCACATATGGACGTCTGGCGATTAGTTTTCTACGGAATGTTGGACGAACCAGCGGCGTACTCTTCGTAGTGACTACTTCATGTTCTTCTTCTTGAGTATCATTTTCAGTTTCATTTAGTTTTAACTTCGTCTGTGGGCCAAGTCCAAATGTACGTCTAGGTATGGCAGTAGTTACATCAGCATTATTTTGCTCTTCATCGTGGCTTTCGCTTTCTGTTTTTGTTAGTTTTAAGCGTGACTCTATACTGTAGGGACGTCTAGGTATAGTAGTGGTTACTACATCGGCCGTATCCTGTTCCTCAGTATTACTCTCCGTTTCAGTTTCATTTTGTGTGGTTTTGGTACGTGCAAGTAAACCGAAAGGACGTCTGGTTATGGGTAGTGTATTTTTTATTGGCGTTTCATTGGTGTTGCTCTCTGTATCCGTGCTCTCTTCGAGTTCATTTGTGGCGATTGCAGTTGTAGCATCGACATCTGGCAGTAGTTTTTTCAAACGTGTGGTTGCTACAACTGGTCGTGGTGACAGTGTTTGCTCAGCACCAATATTTTTGGTAGATTCAGAGACTACTGTTACATTACTTTGTTTGTTCTCTGTTTCTTTCTCTTGCTCCAATGCTGGTGTTGACGTACCATCTACATTTTCATCATAATCTTCTTCTTCGTCAGCATCTTCTTCATTTTCGTCTTCATTTCCATCTTCCTCGCCATCTTCCCCATTTTCAGCAGCCGCTTTCGTTGTGCTACTCGCTCGCGAAAACACAAACGGACGTCGCGTCGGCAGGGTAAAACCACTTGTAATGGTCGTGGTGTCCTTAGATTTCGGCCGTATGAAGGCAGTGCGTGGCTTTTGGGTTGTTACAGGGGCGGTAACAGCTTCATTATCTGTTTCCGTTTCGATTTCGGTTTCACTATCCTCCTCATCGGTTTCATATTGTTTTTCAGTACTGCCCGAATTTACGTCGCTACCGAAGCGCGTACGATTGACTTTGCCAAATAAGTTCGTGCGCGCTTTATTGAGCTTGCTATCCTCGGTAATGGTGTCATTCTCACGCACACCCGTTGCGTCAACGGTTTGTGCGCGGAAGCTGTTTCCACGTCCAAAGCCGTAACGTGTACCATTGATACGTTTCGCACCTGAAAGAGTTGTTTCATTGTCTACTTTAGTTTCTTTCGACGGCGTTGCTTCGGTTGTACGATTCAACGGTCGTATTAACTTGCGTATAACCTTGCGGAAACGTTTTGTTGGCACTTGTTCTGTATTCACAGGACTTTCACTTTGGGTTTCTTGTGTATTAGGGCCTGTGGTATTAAGGGGTGCTAATCTAGTACGTTCTACTTGCTGTTCGGACGAAACAGGTGTATCTAAACTTTCACTAACAGTGTTGGTAGTATTAGTAACACTAGAAATTGTAGAATTACTATTATCATTAACGCTAGAACTAATTAAGGTAGCATTACTATTGCCGCCAACTGGGCGGCGATACTTTAACACCCGTATACGTCTCAGTGTGGGAGCTGGACTAGTGGTTAACGTGCTTTCGGTGGTTGTGATTGTGCTGTCTTCATTTACTTCACTTTCGCTATAATCCTCATCTTCTTCATCATCATCATCATCACCTTTATCATCTACTAACGCATTTACCTGATTTGTTCTTGTTGCTGTTCTATATCTGTTCGACTGGTATAATTGTTTGGGCGTAAATTGGTTAGTAGCGGCACGCGTCGCCGACGTTGTTGTTGTTGGCGCTAAAGTAGTAGTAGTCGTTGTTGTTGGGAATCTTGCGCGGTTGAATTGATATTTCTGAAAACGTCGTTTAGAATTAACTTCATTACCCTTATCATTAGTGCTTGGTACTACAACATCATCATCATTATCAACATCACTATAATCAACATTATCAAACTGCTTATCAGCCTCACGTTCTGCTTCTTTAACTACATGACTACTCACATCATCGGTTATTCGTGTGCTGTTAGACTTGAGACTTAAATTAATTTTAGTTCCACTTAAAGTGTTAGCTACAGTGCTGGTACGGTTAGTATTTTTACGATTTGCGAATAAACTAACTATGCTATTTTTTACATTAAGTGCGTTGCTGTCGTGCTCAGCGCTTAAGTCTCCGTCATCAATATGTTCGTCTTGTTCGTCAGCATCGGTACTGGTTGGTCTCGCAGTGCTCTTGGCCCTATTGGCTGCAAGCAGTTGCAGTCTTGAGTTTACGACGCCTGCGTTATTTTCGTCACGCGTTTGACTTAACTTGACGCGGTCTCTCAAGTTTTGCAGGCTATTCTGTAGTTCGGTCGTAGGTGGTTTGGTTGGCAAGCGGCCAAATGCCGCGCGATTCGGTTCACTATTTTCGTCTGAGTTTTCATCATACTCATCATCACTGTCTTCATATTCATCGTAATATTCTTTATCTGCGACGCTTGATGGCTTATATGGACGGCGTGTGACAGCTTGCAGTCGTGTGCGTTCGCTTGTAATGAACTGTGGTCGCTGGTATTCCGGTTTGCTTGGTCTTAGGGGCTCTTCATAGTCATCGCTGTATTCGTTATCATCCGCATCTTCTACTTCTTCAGTCCTTTGGTAGAGACTTCGATTGATGCTTGGTAGTCGAGGTCGTTTTGTGGTGGTTGGCCGTGTCTTTTGTGCAAAAACATTAAAAGTGCGCTTGGTGGTCAAACTTTCTGAGTTTTTGGCAGGTGTCGCTATGGTCGTTTTCGCACGATTAATGCCGAAAGTGCGACGCGTTGTTGAATCAGTATCAATCGCCTCTATGGTAGCCGTTGACGTTTCAGTTGTCGGCAGCAGGAGCGCACGATGTCGATTTGTCTGTCCAAATGCGTTTTTCTTCGTACTGCTTGATTCTGATTCTGTTTTTGCCGATTCCGTGTCGTCTACATTTGTAAGTGACTCTGCTGGCAACTGCGTTGTAGTGCTTAAACGCTGTCGGTTAAAACCAGCAAATGGACGACGCGTTATGGTTTCGGCACTCGTAGACGTTTCATCGACGAGGTTCGGCGTTTCTGTGGTGGTTGTGCTCGTTGCATTCAATCGTTTGCGTATGCGCAACGGAACACGTGTAGCTTTAAGCGTAGTGTTTTGCTTAGTCGTCGTATTGTTTGTTTCTTCAGCAGCAGCTTCAGTGGTTGGTGCTTGGGTTGTGGTGCTCTGAATACGCTTTCTAAGATTTACAGTTCGTCGAACGGTGCTTTCCGTAGTAGTATCGATGCTTTTTTCAGTGGTGGTTTCTTCACTTGGCGCACTTGTAGTAGTTGTTACGTAAATACGTTTTCTTATCAGAACTGGACGACGCGTTGCTATATCATCATCCTCATTCTCTATTGTACTTGTGTTAATGGTTTCTACGCTGCTAGCGGTGCTGTTGTAGTTGCTATCGGTTACGGTTTCAGTTGTGTTCTCCTCGGACTGCTTCGACTCATTTCTTTCAAATATTATGTTGGAGTTCTCTTCCGTACTTGTAGTTGCCTCATCATCCTTCGCCGTCACCTCCTCTGAACTTTCAGTGGTTGTGCTAATGCGATTTAAAGTTGAATATGTGCGTTTGGTTGTACCTTCTATGATTCGTACATTTTCTTCGTCTTCCACTTTCTCTCCCTTACCAGTATTCGTTGAATTGGTAACACTACTGGATGTATCTTTGTTGCTAACCCTATTCAAAGTTGTATAATTCCGTTTGTATCCGTTTTCAGTTGAACTTTCGAAGCTCGTCGAATCTACTGTGTCCGAGATAACCACTGGTGGTTTGGTGACAAGAGTCTTACGATTCAACACCGCATATATACGCGTTTTGCCCTTGGTTGTATTAAGTGTATCAACAGTTGTTGTGCTGGCTTCATTCTCGGCGGTTTGCTCGCTCGAGCTTCCTTCGTCCCGTGTCGCAGTTTTTATTGTTGACCTGTTCACAGCTGTGTAGGGTCGTCGCGTTGTGCCTTTTGTTAAAGTTACTTCCTGTAAATAGTCCTCAGCACTATTTTGATCTCTTATAGCGGATTCTGTTGAAGTTTTAAACCTGTTTAAGGCAATCAAAGGACGACGTGTGGTGGTGACGGTTTCCTCTTTAACGAACTTGTCTGCACTGTCTTCGTCCTGTTCATCCACACTCCCAGCGGTTGTGGTTCTGAGTTTGAGTCTATTAATGCTGTTGTATGACCGTCGAGTTGTTGTTTCTAGCGATTTAGTTGTGGTGGTATCTATCGAACTCTCCAGAGTGTTCGCATCAGTACTTTCCCCTTCAATACCACCTTTTGACTTTACCGTTGTGGTTCTAAATCGGGAACTGTTAATAAAATTTAGAGGTCGTCGCGTTGTGTTTGGCTGCGGTGCCCTTGTTGAAGCTGTTTTCTCATCGTCAATATTACTTTCTTCACTCTCAGTATCTGCATCGGTAGTTTTAACAGTTGTGGTTCTAAATCTTGAGCCGTTGATAATATTTAAAGTGCGGCGTGTAGTTTTTGCTAGAGGTTCGCTTGTGGTGACTCCAATTGAAGCATCTGTCTCCTTCGCGCTATTACTTCCTTCAATATCATCATCTTCTTCAGCAGTTTTAAATGTAGTCGTTCTAAACCTTAAGCTGTTAATACTATTTAGAGGTTGTCGAGTTGTTTCAATTGTTTTTGTTATCTCATCCACACTGCCATTTTCCTCAACATCATTATCTTCTACGCCAATTTTAACAGTTGTAGTTCTAAAATTGGAACTGTTAATACTATTTAAAGGCCTTAGCGGACGCTGGGTTGTTTGTTCCAGAAGTTCATTAGTTGTACTTTCAATTGAAGCATATGACACCTCCTGACTATTACTTTCCTCACTATCATTGTCTTTAACTGCAGTTTTAGCAGTTGTGGTTCTATACTTGGAACCATTGATAATATTTAGAGGTCGTAGAGTAGACTTTTCCTGCAAAGAAATGGTTGTCTCATCCAATTCCTCATCCTCGTTGTCACTCTTTATAGTTTTAATAGTTGTAGTCCTAAATTTGGAACTGTTGATACTATTTAGAGGTCGTCTACTAGTTTTTTCTTGTGGTTCACTCGTTGTATTTTCAATTGAAGATTGTGCTTCCTCATCCACGTCTTCTTCTTCTGAGGCTTTAACAGTTGTAGTTCTGAATTTGGAACTATTTACACTATTTAAACGTTGTCGCGTAGTTTTATCTAGAGAATCGCTCTTACTTTCTTCATTATCAACAACTACGTCTGTACTTTCAGCAGTCGTCGTTCTAAATCTCGAATTGGGTAGAGCATTTAGTGGTCGTCGTGTCGTTTTTATCAGAGAATCTGTAGTTGTGGAACTCACATCATCGCTATAATTACTTTCATCTGATTCTTCTAAAGTCTTAACAGTTGTAGTTCCAAACTTCGATCGATTAATTGTAATTAAGGAGCGTCGCGTTGTACCCTCAATGGAATCATTTGTTACATCAGTCCCCGAAGCACTTATATCAGTAGCGGTTTGATCATTTAAATTATCGGATAATGGTCTCTTCGCTGTAAGACGTGTTGAGGGTTTACTAAATTGATTGAAGGTGCGTCGATCGGAAGCGCTCCCTATACCTTCCTTGCTAATAGCTGATTGATCTTTGATTCCTTCATTTATTAAGTTGTTTGTCGATTGCTCAGTTCTGTTTCGATTGAGCGTACCGTATACACGTTTCGGTTTGGTATATTTACTCGCAGTGGTGGTTTCTTCAGCCGGAGATGCTTCTGTTGTAGTTACTGTTACGTAATTGCGTAAAGCGCGCGCATCTTCGTTCCGTTGTTGCTTATCTTGTGGTAGTAGAGTTATTTTTATGGTGGATATTTCTTTGTCTATTGTTGTTTCTGTAGTGGGATTAGTTAGGGCAGAATCTAAGTCGGGTTTAAGGGCCGAAAGTTGTGTGATTGTGGAGATTTGTTCTCTAAAAGTTTTGCCAACACGATTATTGTTGCTGCTTTCATCCTTCGTGTCAGTTAGGTATTCCTTAGCCGCTATGTTTGCTGTCGTTTGCATCGATGCAAATAACTGTTCTAATTCGGCTTTTGCGTTTTGGTCATCAATTATTTCTTCTCCAGATGTAAATTTTGTACCGATTGATTTTGCCCCCAGGTGCCCATCTACTTTGACCCGGGGGTTTTCAATAAAAAATGATCTGTATTATTATTGTCTACCGTGGCAACTGCCACGTCTGCGCTATTGTTGTCCAGCTCTCCAGAACCCAACGATGTATTGCCGTCGTTACTTATGTTGAATACTTCGTGTATTTGTTTTTTAATGTCGACGCTGCTGGTTTCTGCTGACGTTGGTGGTTGCGGCTTCCCTATGTAAATTACTGGCGAGTCTTTATAGTACTGATAGTATTTTCTGCGATGATATATAGGCAATGAGAGCGAAGCATCTTCACCAGCTTCGTTCAACTCATTATTTAAATCAGACACGGAGTTGTGTTCAGTAATCTCTTTTTCAGTTTTGGTAATGGTTTCAGTTTCACCATCAACTGTGTTTGTGGTGGTTGTGGTTTTGGTTAGAACGGTGGTATGACCTTTGGAGTTAACAGTTTCATCGGCATTAGTACGGAGGTTGGTTATTGCGTTAGAAAACTGCTTCTTGAGTACATCCAATGAATCGTCGGAAGTCTCGACAGCATGCGTTGTGGTTGTTATTATGGTAGTTTCCTCAGTTGAGGTAGAAGAGACAGGTTTGGGTGGTTCTTCAGTTGTGAAGGTTGTTATAGTTACGGATTCCTCAGCAGTAGTGTTATTGGTAGTAGTTATTGGTGCTGAGCTCTCCTGTGAACTAGTCTCGACCTTAGCTTGCTTCACTACTACTTCTTGCACATTCACGGCTTCTTCGATTTTTGTTTTACTCAGAGGACGTTGTATTTTTATCAGTTTCCGACGTAAAGCTGGTCGCGGTGTTGCTACCGTAGCTTCACTACTTGTATCCGTTGTAGTTTTAGCTGGAGCTTCGGTAGTTTTTACTATTGAAATTGGTCTTTTAAATGCAAAACCTTTCCTTGTTGTTTGTATAGCCGCCTCAGTAGTAGTAGTTAGGGGTTCCTCGGCAGGCGGTTCCTCAGTTGTTGTAGTTTTCGAAGTCAGTTTGGAGATTGGTCTCTTAAATGCAAATCCTTTTTTGGTTGTCGGTTTTGGTGACGCAGTTGTTGTCACCAATTGTGCTACGTCTTCCTCTTCAGCATCTGTAGTTCGCTGGGTTGTTGACGTGGTTGTGCGCAGCGGTCTTGTGGGTCTTGTACGACGTACAATTGTACTGCCTTCAGTTGCAGTTGGGCGTGTTGGTCTGGTTGTAGCTTGGCTATTTGTGCGCTGCTCTTCGTACTCATATTCTTCAACATTTTCACTTTCAGTTATCGTCGCTGGCTTTTTTATTAATTTTCTTCTAGTTTTGACGATAGTCTTTTCGCCTTCCTGTCTTCGTTTCGACTTGGCTGCAAAATCCAGTGATAGTAAGGATGACAGATCGGTGTCACGGAAGCGTACGCCACCACGATTACGTGTTACTGGACGCGGTGTGCTTGGTGGGATTTTCTCAGTTATAACCTCGTATACGTACTCGTATTCCGGCTCCGCTTTTTGTACGGTTTTCGTATGAACACGTTTAACGGTTTTTTGTGTATCGCCACCGTTATTATAAGTTTGTGTATAACTGGTTTGAGTTTTGGTGCTGCCACTTTCATCATATTCGGTTTTTGATGAATATCTATCGGCAGCGTTTAAACGATTCACATTTCTCCTACTACCTTCATTAGAGTACTGTGCGCGACCGCTATATCTGCCGCGACCGCTTCCTGATCTAAAGGATGAACTACGGTTCCTCGAAAACTCCTTACCATTTGATTCATCCGTTTCAGCTGCACCCTCATCGCTAACCGTGCTTTGAGTGACAGCCGTGTTGAGACCACTCAACTTCGTTGTGATTGTCTCGGAAACATGCGCAGAATTGTCCTCGTGATCTACATTGTGATTAGTAGACGCTTCATTAGCTTCAGTCTCTAAAAACTTCCTGTTTTTGGCGAATGAGCTAAGTTGTCTATAATCCGTTGTCGAACTTTCATTGGAATGGGTTGTTACGATACCATTAGATGATGTGGCGTTACTGTCCGATATCCTGTTGGATTTTGTATTATTGGCGATCGTAGCACGTTGACTTGAATTTGCTGTGTTACTTGAAGTATTGACGTTAGCATCGGCTTCACCGCCTTCAGCCGAGGTACCCTCAATTCTTTTTGAAGTGTATGTCGTTGAGTGGCCGGCATTTATCGTATTACTCTTGACAGCATCACTTGCTATATTTTTATTATCTTCCTCTAACTTCTTACTCTTACTTGTGGTGGACTCTTCCTCGTTAGAACTGCCTTCGAGAGCGCCTACTGTTGTAGAACCCAGACTTTCTGAGTTCGTCGACTTTATATCAGCGCGTTTATTCTCAGAATTACTTTGATTCACATTTTCTGCATTATTATGTGATGTTGTCTCAGTCTTCTTCTGCGTGGAAGTAAACGTAGTACTAATTCTTCCATTTTCTCCAACACCCTCAACTGTTTTAATTCCAGCAGAGCTTTCTGCCAACTTAGCTGCCACTGTCTCATTATTATTTCTGGTAGCATTTCTAGAGCCACTTATTCTTCTTCTAATAACAGTAGTTCTTCGATGATTAGAGTTTGTTCCATTTCTATTATTTACGGTCTTAGTTTTTATTGATATATCTTGAGTTGCAGTAGTGTCAGCGCCAATTTTAGTAGATCTCTCATGTGTGTCAATGTTTGTGTTTCCTAACTGTGCGCCAACCGTTTGATACGAATTTCGTTCGCTTGTTAGTGCACTACTTTCTTCCCCTTTGTAAATTCCATCCAAATATATACGCTTACCGAGGTTATAATGGCTCTCGTTGTAAGGTCGGTGCTTATTCACATCAAGCGCCAATAATGACGATAAATCGTCTTTGTCCATGCGCGGCCGGTATGTACCTCGATAAGTCGTGCGTCGCTGTGGTGTTTCAGTTGTGGATTTGGTTTCATCGTCTTCACTCTCATCTCTCCTGCTTGAATATCTGGTAGTTGATGATTTTTCATTAGCACTGTAAGTATGATTTGTTGTCTTACGATTCGATGTAGTATCAACGAACGATGTGGAGAACTGATCACCATTTTTCAATACATAACCACGTGTGGTCTGTGCACGACCTTTACTTCCATGTACTTGTGTGTCAACATTTTCCGTGGTCGTTTCCTCTTCTTTAGTACTAACTTTTGTTTTCGTTGAAGAAGTTCCGGTGAAAGAGTGATTAGTTCCTTTGAAGCTTTTTTGAGCGGTTCTAATTCCTATATTTTCCGTTGTGGGTTGTTCAGTTTCGCTGATCGTTTCACTAGTAGTAGGAGTTGCAGTCTGTATTGACGCTAATGTACTCGTTGGTACTGCAGTTGTAGTTGTTTCTGGTGAAATGATAAACGTACTAGATTCGGTGGTAGCTGAGGCTTCAGTAATAACTTTTGTATTGCTTATGTCCTCTGTAGGATCTGTAACTGCCTCAGTTGAGGGCAAAGTACTTGTTTCACTAACTTCTGTTGCTAAAGTAGTTACTGGCGAATCCGTTGTACTGGGTTTACCTTCGGCTTTCGATACTTCGGATGTTGTGTCAATTGCGCCTAATGTCAAAGATCCTGCAGAAGCTGTGACCGTAGTTACCATTATTTCTGGAACACTTGTGGTAGCTGGAGTAGCAGGAGTGGTCGATGCGCTTACCGTAGAATAAGTCACTGGGGATGTGGTAGTTTCTTCTGGAATGAGAGTAATTTCCGGTGACGCCGTTGTAGTTGGTCTGCCCCGTACCTTGGATTTTATTGCAGCAGAGCTTTCCTCTATAGTTTCAGCGATTGTGCCAACTCTTTGACGTGTAAATGTTCTTTTATTTGTAGCGGTGTTACTTCCAGACAAAGACGACAAAATAGTTTCCTCAGCCTCCGAGTTGGCGGTTGTTGTAGTTGGTCTACTACGTACTTTGAATTTAGCTTCTGTTAAATTCTCTTCTGTTTTATTGAAGGATGTGTCTGTTCTGTGTCGAATTCCATTTCTTCTATTACCGTTGGTATCAGTTTCTGAAGATGACATGGTAGTTTCCGGAGAAATAGTTGTAGTCGGTCTACTGTGCACTTTTATTTTAGTTTCTGTTGAATTCTCTTCTGTTTTATCGAAGGTTCTATGTCGTGTAATGTTTCTTCTATCCGTTGCGGAAGATTTTGCTACTGTGGTTTCTGGAGCAAGAGTTGTAATTGGTCTACCACGAACTTTGTGTATTGCTTCAGTAGAATCATTCTCCATGTATTTAGTAGTTCCACTAACTCTGTGCCGCGCTATACTCTGTTTGGAAGTTGCTGCGGTTTCAGTTGATGCTATGATTTCTTCTGTAGTTTCTGGAGGAGATGTTGTAGTTGGTTTGCTTCGTACTTTGAAATTTGTATCAGCCGTGTGCTTTTGCTCAGAATATGCAAAAACTTTATGACGGATGTTGACGGAAGAGCTGGAAAAGGTTGTCTCTGGAACAGAAGAGACCGATGTTGTTGTTTCTGGAGTAGACGTGATTTCTATAACAGTAGTGCTATCTTGCGGTTCAGTTTTCGTCGAGTTTGTAACGGCTTCAGTGGATACTGATTCTGTGGTCTCTTCAATTATCATTGGAGACGTGGTTTCTGGAGTAGCAGTTGTAGTTGTTGATGCTATCGTGGTTTCTTCCATTTGGTGGGTGGTAGTTTCTGGAACTGCGGTTGTAGTTGATTTACCACGAGCTTTAACAATCTGTTCAGTTGTTACTGTTGTGGTTTCTTCAATTTTTGAGTGTGTGGTGGTTTCTGGATCTGCGGTTGTAGTTGGTCTATTTCGATATTTGCGACTTGCTTCAGTTGATGTAACTGTTGTCTCCTCAATTTCTGGTTGGGTGGTATTTTCTGGTACTGCGGTTGTAGTTGATTTACCACGAGCTTTAACAATCGTTTCAGTTGTTACTGTTGTGGTTTCTTCAATTTTTGGGTGGGTGGTAGTTTCTGGAACTGCGGTTGTAGTTGGCCTACCACGGAATTTGCGACTTGTGTCAGTTGATGTAACTGTTGTTTCCTCAATTTCTGGTTGGGTGGTAGTCTCTGGAACTGCGGTTGTAGTAGGTCTACCACGATATTTGCGACTTGTGTCAGTTGATGTAACTGTTGTTTCCTCAATTTTTGGTTGGGTGGTAGTCTCTGGAACTGCGGTTGTAGTTGGTCTACCACGGAATTTGCGACTTGTTTCAGTTTTTGCTACTGTGGTTTCTTCAATTTCCGATTGTTTAGTAGTTTGTGGAACAGGTGTTGTTCTTGGTCTGCTACGAGCTATGTGCCTTACTTCAGTGGAGTTTATCTCTGTATTTTCCGAAGTTGCAACTCTCTGACGTGTGGTGCTGTTCTTTTCAACAGTTGAATCAGTATCAGCAGAAGTTTTGGTTATGGAAGGTCGAACCCTAGTTTTTCTTGCGGTCTCGTTAGACACATCTTCGGACTTTACAGCGGAATATGAGGTTATGCCTGCAAGCTCAACGAGTGAGGAACTTGAGTTAGAAGTCTCTTTAATTTCAGGAATTACTGTAGTTACTGGTATTTCAGTTGCAGTTGGTCTGCTATGAACTTTGGATGTATATAGAGTAGTGTTCTTCTCTGTAATCTGAGATGACGTGCGTACTTTAAAACTAGTAGGTATATTAATTTCTGTCGCGGGTATAATAGTAGTGTCATCTATTTCTGGGAGCGAAGTGCTAACATCAACAGTTGTGGTGGTGTAACTTTCAGTGGTGGTTTCTGCCAAGCGCGGCGTAGTTACGCGATTTTCCTCATCAGTGATCTCGGCGGCTGTATTTTCTACTTCCAATGAACCATCAACGGAAGCGCCAGAGAACTTCGAAGTCTTCTCACTGCTATTTTTAGTTGAAGTTGAGCTCTCATTTTTGTCTTCAGTGACTGATACCTTTTCTTTGGAAAGATTTGTGCTAACGTAACCACCATTTGCATTCTTGCTTGTTTTGTCCGTGAAACGACTGTTTTCTCGCTGGTTCGACGTGACGGTACTTGTGTCAAATCCACTTTCCGTATGCCCACGATTTATTGTATGATACTTACTTGAGCCACGTTCAATCGTGTGTGTTTCGCTTTTTCCGATCGACCTGCTGTCTTCGCTTTCTACCACTCCACTGGTTGCCTCGTTTTCGATCGTCGTTTGTGCGATTTTTCCACCACGTGATATACCCTGGTATATGCGACTGCGACTCTGTTCCGCTTGCTTGGCAACTTCTTCGAGATTTCTGTAGAAAGACGAAGTTTGGTCCTCATTTAGCTTTACGCCATCACTACCGCGCACAATGGTGTTGTAATGTATTGTCTCGGTGGTGGAATCATGCGTGTGATCTGTGCGACGCGTTATGGTTTGATATTTGCGATCACTGCTCTCTCCATCGCTACTCGGCACGTAGTTTTCGATTTTTGTGCGCGTAGTAATGGTCTCTTCAACTGTGGTGGTAATGATTTTACCACTGCTATCTTTCGTTCTCGTGGTATAGACTGTTGTACGCACGACGCTGCCGTCGTCCAAAGTTTCGAAAGTGGTGGTATTTTTAGTACCCAAATCCTCATTAGTTGCAGTGTGGCTTTCATCTAGCTTCGATTCGTGCGTTTGCGTGTGCCCCCGGTTGATAGTGGCGTAGGTCTTGCCTGTTTTGTTGTTGTTCACACCATTTTCATTACTATTTAGCGTTGAATGTTCATCAGCGCTTATTTTATGCTGTTTCTTACCAGCTTCGTCAGAGTTTGTGATTGTCGTATAGACTGTTTGAATTTTTACCATACCGTTACCCTCGTCGGTAATGGTGGTTTCGTTGGTTCGCATGGTCATAGTCGAAGTTGTGTTTTCTTCACCGTTATCTCCAGTGACTGTTGTGTATGTCGAAGTTGCGTGATTTGTTTGGTTTTCGGCGTTACTGACCGATTCTTTGTCTGCGTCGATGCTTTTTAGGTCCTCTTTTTCTTCGTTTACCATCTTCAAGCCACGACTGCGGAAATTTGTAGAGTCAGCCGAGGTTGCCTCGGTCTCGGTTGTCAAACTTTTGCCGCGATACTTACTTGCCTTCAGCGTCTCGTCTTTGGTATTTGTCGTCAAAGCGTTCAGCTGCGTTACACTAACCCTACTTTTGTTTTCTAACACTGTATTAGCTAATTGTTCGCGTTTGCTTTCGAGCTCGCTCTGTAGCGTCTCAGCGGACGCGGTATGCGCTCGACTGTCACTCTTTTCTTGTGCTGAAAGTGTATCGTTTATACTTAAGCTATGGTTTCTATCTACAACATGCCTTAGACTATTATTTGTATTTATACCACTAACACCGTCTACTACATCTACTACATGCGTATGTGTGTGCAATTTCGTTTGTGTAAGGGTGCGCGTAGTGCTGCCCTCGTCATCGTTTGTTTCCAATCCGTTTTGTACTTGCAACACATCTGAATTGGAACTCACCTTATTTTTGAAGGCACTGGTCGCCGTTAACCTCGTCTTAACTATGCTTTGTTCATCTTCTGAACTCTCGGTAGTAGTAGTTTGGATATCAGCATTGTTGGTTGGATTGATATTATTCGGGCGCGTACGACGCCTGGGATAACCGAAAGGTCTAGGGCTAGATATGGTTCCCAGGAATTCGTTAGTGGGTGTTGATTCGGTGGTTGTTATGCTGTTTGTGGAATCCGTTGTGGAATCTAGCTGTTGATTTTGTATTTGATTTTTACGAGTTAGTAACTCGTTCGTTTGTTGTTGTCTTCTACCACCAGAGTATTTAAAGGTATTACCTCTAATATTACTACTTAGCTTATCATCGGTACTACTACTACTACCCGTTTTTAGACTAGTTTTTTTGGTTTCTTTGAAAATTTTGTTGTTTTCGCTTTCATTTTCAGTGTCTATGTCAGTGTTTGTTGTTGTTGTTGTTTTTGTAACATTTCGTGTTCTTGTTATGAATTTATATTGTGTCTTTGTGCGATTATTACTTAAATTCGTTACCTCATCGCCGTTGGGGGTTTGGTCAGTGTCAGTTGAGGTGGCTGTAGTAGCGGTGCTTGTCAGTGTTTCGGTCGTTGTTGTAGCTTTCGTTGTTCTAGCCGTTGTAGTCTCAGCGAGCTCTATATCCTTCGGACTTTCGTTGGGAGTTAAGGCAGTTTTTTCAATAAGGGAGTTTACATCTAGCGAAAGGTCTAAGGCATCCTTTGAGTCAGACTCAAAGTTTGGTGGGAGTGTGGTAATGGTGGATTTGGTATCGGTTAGTTCAATATCATTTGATGTTGTTGTAGTAGCGGCGGCATTTGTTGTGGAAATAATGGGTTGGGATGTGGTGGTAATGGTTTGTTTCGTGGTAATGGGTATGAATTGGGGATTAGTATTTTTAATGGTTATGGATAGGGCGGGTGAGTCATTTGCTGTTGTGACAGTGGTAGTAGTAGTTGGTAAAATTGGTTCAGGTGTTTCGTTGTTGCTAAAAGTGTTTTCTAATAAATTGTATCTGGTTGGTGTTTCTTGGGTGGTGATAGGAGTCTCTGTTGTTGTTGTGGTACGACGACCTATATTCGCATAGATGCGTGTTGTGGTTTGTGTTGATTTTTGTGTGGAATCTATTGCAGCCCCATTTAATTGTACCGTTACATTTTGTTCATCCTCTTGATCCTCCTCGTCGTCATCTTGACTGCTGGCCGATGTCTGAAGCCTGTTTGTGGGTCGCGTACGCTCCAGATATTTATACCTGCAAGTGGTAAGAGTTTGAAAATTTCTATATATTATAAAACGGTATAATAGGGATGTTTAGCTACTCTGCGATAGGAGAAACTCAGCTCTGATGAACACATAAAAAATTGTTTGAATTGGAAATGAAAGTTTAGCAAGTTGTTCTTAGCTAAGAAGAAAGACGTCTTATTACCTTAAAGTAGTTTTAACGAATTTCTACATATTGGGTAGATATGTAAACTATCTCGTTCCCCAATTCCAATCGATTCCCAATTTTTAAGTCGATTAAAATCGGCTCGAAAAATTTGTTGGTGATTTTTTTTATGTAGATATGCATGCTTAATATCAATGGCCACCTATTTCGATATAAAACTGTTTTCTATATAATAACGCTATCGCTACTTAAACCAACGACTCTTAAAAGCCGATACCCAAACACTGCCCTCTAAGCCAGTTGCAAAAAAATAATAATCGAAATATCGATGAGTGTATTGTTTGCCGTGATTACCAGAGTTATAGAGAACAAGAGTAAATAATATTATTAAAAATATTTCAAGAATCTGAGCGGCTCCACGATTAAATATTGTTAGATCAAGATCATCTCTTTATCCTCTCTAACCCTTAAACATTTCATTGTACTTCGGGAAAAGAGTCTGCAGGCTTCAGCAAGACTCTGCGCAGTGCAGACTTGTAGAAGATTAGTATATACATATATAATTTTCAGTCATCCTAACCATTATTATGTCTTCAAAACTATCAAAATAAGGCAAATCATGCATTCGTACACACGAAACACTTTTTGGTCGTGTTCGAAAATTCTTTACCTATTTGAATTAGTGACAATTTCCTCTGCTGGCTGGCTGCTTTCAGTGGTGGTAAACCGTCCTCGGTTCCGATTTAGTGAGGTGTAGGTGCGCTTTTCTTCACTCTCCTTTACAGTTTTCACCTCTTCGTCACTTCCTTCAGCTTCCTCATCGGATTCGGTACGAAGTGTTGTTGGTCTGGTGCGTTTTATGCTTGCATACGAGGGTGTGACTGTGTTGGCTGGCCGCTTTGTGGTTTTGCTTCTAGTACTCAACTCCTCTTCTTCGGTATTCTCATTTAATTCTTCAGCAGTTTGCTTTTCCTCTACTTCGTCTTCATCATCTTGTCCTCTAAATGCACCTCTATGTCTGTTTATTGTCACATATTGTTTCTTTTCTTTCAGGAAACCATCGAACTCAGACAACTTATCAAGTCCCTCATTTTGCGGACCCTGCCTGCTATTACCGCGCACGACGGATGAGTATTTGGAGTAGCCGCTGCTGCTGGCACCTTCAGTGGACTGTGATTCCTCGCTTTCTAATTTAGTACTAGTCGATTCTTCCGTCTTTGTTTGGCCAGATTTTCTAAACAGCGATGATGAGGTAAAGCGATTGCGGAACGAGTTGAAGGTGTTAGGTTTGCTAAGCACTTTGTCGAAAAGATTTTTACTAATCGGCGTGGGGGTGGTAGACACACCTGATTCACTGGAGCTGCCTTTAATCGATATTGAGCCATCATCTTTGTGTTGCAAGTGCTTTTCTAACTCCTCAAGACCACCCACTTTGCGTATGAGCTCAATGAGCTCTTTTATAACTTGGGGATCTTCTTCGGCATCTCTATCTTTAGTATGTGCTGGTGCATCCTCCACCTCTTCCTCCTCTTCTTCTTCATACTCCTCTGGAGCTGATGTAGTTGTAGTAGTGGTTCTAAAGAAAGATGTGCGTGAAGTAGCGGCTGATATACGATTAAGAGAAGCTGTAGGTCGTGGTGTAGTAGTTGTTGTCGTGGTGCTGGTTACAGGTGCAGCAGTTGTGGCTCTAAAGGTGGAAAATTATATTAGTTTATATAAAATACTGAAAACATGAATACTTACTTCTTCGTTTTGCAGGGCACGTTACGCGCAAAATCGCACGAATCAGCGGCCGGGTTGAAATACAGTCCCGATGGACAAGTGAACTGATGGCCCACAATGCCCAAACCAGACGGACCGCTATCCAAGCACCAATAATATTTCTTACAGTCACGTGGATGTTGAAAGAATCCTTCCTCTTCGCATTTGAAGTCTACGAAGGTGGAAAGAGAAATTTTTTAAATATATTTTCTGAGAATGGTTTAGGTGGGTACTCACCAGTTCCCGGGTCAGGCGTGGTGGGTGGTGCTGGTGTGGTGACGCGACCGCCTATATACAATGAAGAGCCTTCTGGATTAGTCAGTCTTATCGTGGTCTCGGGTTCTTGCGTTGTTGTTGTGGTGCTGGATTGTATACGACGTCGTCCACTACTCAAAGTCGTACGACTCGCTGAACCCTTACTCTCGCTGCTGCCACCAATGCGATTCAATTTTGATGACGAATTCTCACGACTACGTGAACGTGAAGGTTTCTTGGGTGAATTCGGCTTAGCGACTTCGTTGATGCCAAGCCTGAATGGTTGTAATTATATTGGTTTAAAAATAAGAGGACATCTTTAAAATTTGCAAAGTCATACCCTAAGCCCTCGAGCATAGCATCCTTGGCTGCTTCAATCAGTGGATAAGGTTTTCCATTACAAGTGCCGCGGAAGTCATCGTTATCGATGGCCCAAAACATAATACCACCTAAGCCATTTTCGACCACATATTGCGCTTTCTTACGTACAATGGCTTCATCATCATAACCAACCCATTGATTACGTCTGTATGCATATGGCCCCATCGCATTTGGATTTGGCTGTACGACAGTCCACTCAGGGTCCTCTTTCAGGTTTTGGCATATCTGTAATGTTAAAAATAGGTAAATTAGTTAAAAATCATAATTCCGTAAATTCAGGAACTAATTTGCAGTTACAAATTTCTTTCGTTTTGAAGCATTTGCTTACTTATTTATTTCTGACTGCAATTTCTTCAATCCACTCACCTCATAGTAGGCCAAATAGCCCTTTTCACGTGTAGCATCGCCCTGTTCACCCGGTCCTTCTGACGGTGCGCCAATTTCCGTGCTCTCCTCATTAATCAGTGTATACGAACGTCCGTATGTTGGTATGCCCAGCACCAACTTGTCGCGGTCAGCGCCAGCTTTCAAATAATATTTGATAGAATAATCCTAAAAGCAGGAGCGAACCAAAAAAGCAGAAAAATTTAAATCAAAATTTCAATTACTTCGACTGCCAACAACTTCAATATGCTTACAATATTCAATTCTGCATCATAATTGTACTCGGACTCTTCCTCCAGCGAGTACAATGGAGCATGATGATTAGCCGATGGTTCGTGCGATGAATGAAAATCGTACGAGAGCACATTGAACCAGTCAAGGTACTTGTTCAGTTTGGGTATATCGTAACCCTTCTCGATGTTCTCAATGCCTGCTGGTACCGCCATTGTCAGCAGCAGACGTGGACGTCCGGTCTTCTGTGACTCACGTTCAAATTCGGCGCGCAACTCTTGCACAAACTGGGCATAATTGTCGCGGTCGCGCGGCTTGCCGCCCTCACGCTGTGCCGGATACTCCCAATCCAAATCGATGCCATCAAAATGATTTTGACGTAGAAATTTCAAAATATTTTTAATGAATTGCTGTCGTCGCTCCGGGTTGGCCATAAGCGGCGAGAAACGTGATGAGGCCTCATTCCAGCCACCGATGGCAATCATGGTCTTCAATTGCTTGTTGTACGTTTTCAAGCCAGTGAATTTGGCATAGCCGCCTGAGCAGTGAAGGAGCGAACGATGCGAATTGGTGGGTGAATGATGACAGGCAGCAGAGACATGAAAAGATAGCGAAAAGGGGAGTGTTAATTGAGTTTGCCATGCTATTTCATTCGGAAAGAGTAAAGAGTAATGTAAATTTGTATTACAATATAGCTTGTTGAGTTGTAGACATAATAGGGAGGTTAAAACTGAAATATTGTACATTAGAAAAAAATTAAGTTAAAAGGTAAATCTACCATTTTCTCTATAACCCATAATTAGTTAGTTTCAATAACTTTTTACACACCTTGTTCTACATCCTGGTACTTATCGAAGGGTTTCATCTGATTGTCTTTTGTGAATCCACCAAAAGCGTACACCAAATGTGTACACAAATATGGATTGATGTTCTGTGGATTGAATTTCGCTGTACCTGGTCTGTAGACACTCCAATTGGTGTAGTAGCAAACTACTCTGCCTTCCGAACGGACTTCTGAAAATATAGGATAAAATTAAGATTATTCGAATTAAAATTTCAGTAAGTTATTTTGTGTACATCTTTGGTTTAATGGTTAGATTTTAACTATTTCCAGGCGTACATGTAAAATTCCTGGTATTAGCATAAAAAACTAAAGGTTATCAGTTCACAACAGAGGAGAAAGGAATAACTACTTATATAATGAAGGGTATTTTATCTGTAGTATAGGACTCTACATTTTTTAGTATAGCCGAAATTATTTCACCAAGAAATAGCTTCGAATTACAGTTTATCAATTGGAGCTGGCTTAGAAGAATAACCACGCACACCGTCAACAAACTGATTGGACCTTGTCAATATGGCCTGGAAAATCGACAACTGACCAGATATTCACTCTGCGCTATATGTGCCACGAAAAAGAACTGCCTTTATGTCGCTATGTCTGAATTTTGTATCCCCGGAAAACTAATACGGTTGTGTAAACTGACGTTGAGCAATACCAAAAGCTCCATCAGGATCGGGGAGGATCTCTTCGAGCAGTTCGATATCAAACGAGGTTTCAGACAAACCGACTTCCTATCGTACGACTTCTTCAAACTACTCCTGGAGAAAATAATTCGAGCTAGAGATCCGAATAGAGAAGGTACAGTCTTCTCTAAGAGTGTACAGCTGCTGGCGTACGCCGCTAATATTGATATCAATGGCCTCAACAACCCCGCGGTTAGTTCTGCTTTCTCCAGGCTGGACAAGGAAGCGAAGCAAATGGGTCTGGTTGAGAACGAGGGCAAGACGAAATATGTCATCAGATATCGTAGACTCATTGTACGCAGGAGATATGTATATTAGATATGTCGGGGTCTTTTCTGGATAAGTAGGAGTTTAACCTATTAAAGTATCCAGAACGAAGCTGCGCAAGCTGCTTCTTTTTCGCGGCAACTAGAGCTCTTCGTCTGCGATGTACGGTGGTTTGACTCCAAGTACGCCATTCGCTGGAAGAGAGTCGGTGAAGGTGTTGATGGCTTCACTGTGAATGGCGGTCAGTTTTTGTCGGAAGTTTGTTGCGTCCAAAGTCTGGTCGGAGTACTGTCTAATGTCGTCGACGTAATTAATTAAAGACCTCTTGATGTTTCTAGGAGACGGTTCCAAGCACGTTACTGCAGGGGTGATTTCTGCGAAAACAGCCCGACAGGAACTGCCTGAAGAAGAGTTAATTATGCTCCTTAACGGGGGGCATAAGAGTCTCACTTTGTAACTGTTGACCATATTGATGCGGCGTAGTTGAGGTCGGCCGATCGCCTTGAAGTTGCCAACAACGTTTCTTTGTCATTTCCCCATGTGTTGCCGGCTAGCGACCTGAGGATTTTGTTGCGGCGTATGAGGAGTGAAGCAGCATAGACTATAAAAAGTTTCACCCAAAATCTAGGATTATTGACTGTCGGCAGCTTGAGAGAGTGTTGAGTTCCGTGCAGTGAAGAAGTGAGAAAGCTTGGAACACATGCCATCGATTTCCCGATGTCAATATCGTGAAGTCATCAGCCTACGAGGTTATGGGAGCTCCCTATGGTGGCTGTGGGAGTTTTGAAATATAGAAGTTAAACAATAGCGGGAAGAGGACACTACCCTGCGGAAGCGCATGTTTAATTCTTCTCACTTTAGAATTTTTCCTTGAAACAGTACGGGTGATTGACGACCGCTC
Source organism: Bactrocera zonata (assembly GCA_037783105.1). Classification (NCBI taxonomy): domain Eukaryota; kingdom Metazoa; phylum Arthropoda; class Insecta; order Diptera; family Tephritidae; genus Bactrocera; species Bactrocera zonata. Next base: position 216,882 of record JBAWJQ010005939.1, on the reverse strand, counting down.
AGGTAGTTCACGGCCCACCTCTTCAGTCCTGGAGTGAGCGTAGTTTTTTTTTAATGTCCTGCAGTAACGTTGTGTGAATGACTGTGTCAAAGGCTTTTGACAAGTCCAACGCTACAAGGATCGTTCTCTCACATGGTGATTTCTAGTTAAGGGCACAAACTATCCGAACGTTTAAGATGCTAAGTGCTGTGGAGATTCTGTGCATTTTTCGGTATCCATGCTGGTGGTTTGCTAGGCTCAGGTGGTGAGTGAAGTCCGGAAGTAGCAAGGCTTCAAGTGTCTTCACTACCAGGGAGAGGAGAGTTATTGGACAATAGGACTCCCCTTTGTTGGCGGGTTTCCCAGGTTTCAGCAGTGGGACCACTCTTCCGACTTTCCACATATCGGGTATTTGAAGAGTGGTCAGCGACATGTTGAGGACCTTGGTGAGGTAATTTACTCCCATTGAGCCTAGATGCATTAGCATAATCATGTTGATTCCATCAGAGCTAATGGATTTAGATGATTTTATCTTATTAATGACATTCTGAACATCCTCATTGGTGCCCAGCGGTCGGGTAACATATCGTTTGGTTTTGTCTACCGCCGAAAGGTGCATTGTAAATTGCCTGCTAAAATAGCTCGTGCACTTCTTCGGGTCCGAAAAGGCATGGCTATTGAATTGAACTTCAAATAGGTCATCATGTCTTTTCGGATTAGACAAAGCCTTGATAGTCGACCAAAGCTTACTCACACCGGTAGAGAGGTTGCAGCATTTCAAGTGCTCTATCCATTTCGTCCGCTTATGTTGATTAACCAGTCGCTGAATCTTCAAATTGACCGGAATCGGCATGGCGTAAGGTGTCGCGGTCGTTAGCTAAAACAACTGCTTTGGCTTCGAAATTAGGAATTCCGCAATTTTTCCAACCTGGATGAAGCGATCGCTAGCTGCTGCGATCACCTTGCATCATTATTAGACCCGCGCTAGCAATGGTAATATCGGGTGAGCTATTACAGGTGCCCATAATTCTGGTGGAGGCTTCGTCATTCATTGTGAAGATATGGGGGGATGTATATATTAAATATTTCGAGCTCGACATCGCCTGACCGGATAGATATACCCTGACATTCTAGGGTAGTATCACTGCGGCCGATGTCTCCATCGATTAGACGATACTGCACGGCGTTGTGTAATATGAAGGCTGTACCTCCACCATTATCTCGCTCACAATCTTTTCGTAAAATGTTGATATCGGCACAAATCAGAAGATCTGAGCGGATGTTTAGTTTGGTTTCTTGAACCGCAGCTATCGATATGCGATCTCGGTTCTTGAGATGCGGGTTTGCCGCGGGTGTCCATGAGTAATCAAGGAAGTGAGGGAGTGGCCTGTAGGTGGTGTTTATGGCAAGTGTAGATCTTGCAGGGGCGGTAGTCCTTTCCGCATTGGCAACGGCGTGTACCGCAGTGGGAGGAACGATGAGCTGTAGGAGATATGCGACGACATTGATATATTTCAACGAATTAAGACACAGCGGCTAGACTGGGTGAAAATACTCCATTCCTGAGAGTATTGGAAGCAGTACCCGCCGGCAGAAACAGAGGAATTGAAAGACCTTTACTTTTTTGGAAAGACCTGGTGGAGAAAGGCATGGCTACAATCGGAATATTGGCTATAACTGCTTTAGCGGTGTCTACGCCAATAAAGAAGGTGAAAAAATCTGATGAGCATAATGTGCAACAATAATTTAGGCGGAAGTATGAATTTGCTTAATTAGTGGCGACCGTTATTTCTAAAAAACTTTGTTTTGTTAACCGGAACAGAAATTGGAACCTATAGTTCGGAGGAGTCTACTAGGTCAGAAAAAATTTTTGCTACTATGAAGAGTAAAAAATGTATTGTGGGAAAGAAACAAGTTAGTATTGGGAACTAATGTTCCAACTATATTTAGCTTCTTTGATTTGATACAATTAAAGCAAGAAAAATAAACGCCTATTGAACTCAATTAATATAATATTATTGGAAGTTGCATGAACCTTGGACATAAGTATGTATGTTCTTGTAAAAGCGAATTTATAGAGAAATACTTTACTTACCATTTATAAAGAGCACTGCACATAGTAGGAAGAGGGTTTGCCAAACCGCTCCTCGCGGAAGCTGAAAAATATAAAAAGAAGAATTAATCAATATTTTTTTCTTTTTTGAAATTAAAAGTTTTAATATTAAAAACATAATTTCAATTTCAATTAAAAATGTTTACTTTAGTTCGAAATATCTGGCGAAAACTATTATCAATACTGAGTACCAAATTAAAGACGAAATAAATAAAAGAAACAAACAGAGAAATTAAGCTTGACAGAAATAAAGAATTTTAAAAGCAAAAAAAAGCAAACAAAGGAACGTCTATTTTAACAAATCGTTTTACATATATGATAGCAGTATTTTACGGTACTCTTTTGGGTCATGATTATTGTAAGATAGTTAGTGGATTCAAAACTAAGATCCGATAAATTTCAAACTCAAACTTTTTTTATAATAATTGTTGCTAAGAGAGCATATTCCGGCATTTTATACCGCTACAACAGTGGCTACATACATATGTATATCGAAACATAGCATATTTCTGATAAAAGAGATGCTTCATAAAAACCACTGCTTAATTTATACAGGGTGATTACTAACAGGCAGGCATTCACAAATTGCAGCCGAAACTGGGGCAAAGCAACGTTATTATTATTATTGTCATGAACCTAGTATGTGTGTGCCGGTGTGCATGTACCTCCATGTGCACGATTACGTATCTAACGCAACGCAATCGCTTATGCGACAGTTGCATCGTCAGCGTCCGTGCCTTTTAGGAGGAATGCAATTGGCGAAATAAATGTTTCATAAGAGTGACAACGCTCAAACGCTCATTTTTGTGCGTGCAACTCGCATTTTTGTAGCTAAATAAATGACTTAGCGTATACGATTTTTTAACTGGGGTATTATGAGTGGGTCTCGTATCGCCGACCCTCTAGGGCAATGGAGTGAGTTTGATTGAAAATTTCTAATTTTTAGCTACAACTGGTAAGAAGCTGCTTATTTGTCGGAACCGCTATCCGAATGATGTCAGACGATCTGATCACTTTAACACAAAAATTAACTGCCGCTGAATGCACGGAATTAACTACATAATTGTATCGAAAGCTTTTACATTTGACGATATATTTCGCTTAGCGCATAGTTCCAGTTTTATCGTCGCATCGGGTCATGCTATACCTTTTTGGAAAGCTCATTTCATGCGCTAACACGTGTTTGATTGATTGTCGTTTCTTTTAAGTTGTTCGTGAGTTATAGCGTCGCAAACATGGAGCAAAATAAAAAGAAAATACGGCATATTTTACAGTACTACTACGATAAAGGCAAAAATGCATCTCAAGCCGCCAATAAAATTTGTGCAGTTTATGGACTCGATACAGTTTCCATTTCCACCGCACAACGATGGTTTCAACGTTTTCGTTCTGGTGTAGAGGTGGTCGAAGATGCGCCACGCTCCAGAAGGCCTGTAGTCGAAAATTGCGATAAAATCGCTGAATTGGTCGAAAGAGACCGGCATAGTAGTCATCAAACCGTTATAAACCATTTGAAGAAGCTTGGAGTCACTAAGAAGCTCGATGTATGGGTGCCACACGAATTGATTCAATAAAAATACCGCAAGACTTTTTTGACAACCAATATCTTCACCAAATTTGGCATGGCAAGAAATGGTAAAATCTTCTACGTAATTGTTCAGTTCGAGTCGCTGTAGCTTATAGTTGCCACACAAACTTCAAGATTAAGTTCTTGTAACGCATATTATGTATTTGTGAGGGGTATTATAGCTTCAGTTCTAGAATTGTTCAAGAAGTAAACAAAATTGGTATATTTATGAAGTGACTTATGATTTAAGGCTTTATGCCTGAGTATTATGTGTCTGGTTTTTACTACAGCTATGCATTCACAGAGAAAGCGAAAAACTGTTTCCTTACGCTCTTCCCTTTTTAGGGGTTACATGGGTTTCACAGTTTCAAAAAATCGAAAATTTTTTTTGCTTTATTAAATTCTATAACATCTCTTATATTGTCCTAAATTTTCAAGTTGATCCGACTAATAGTTTCGGAGATACAGCCCTTGAGAACTTGTGCGCTTGCAGCTAGCTAGGCTATAAACGCGTTTTTCTCAAAACTATATTTTCAAAGTCGGTTGTCAAGATTTCTCTTGATGAAATTTTACACAGGTCTTCGAGATATCATTTACAAGGTCTCGAACGAAGGATTTTTTTTTTAATTACAACTATTTACAAAAAAAATGTCGAGAAATTTTCATCGAAACTTATATATTTTTTATAAAAACTTCTGCCAAAAATCCAATTTTCATTTTTGTTTCTCCTTCGTAAAATACCTAGTTTATTTTATTGTCTTTAGTAAAACACGTATTTTTTATTTTTATTTCCTGATGATTCTGAAAAAAGTTCTGCTGACAACGTGGATGTACCTTTTTTCCGAGGGACTGCCGGAAATGGCGTCGAATAACTGCCATTTTGATATTTTTTTTTTTTTTGAAAATTTTACGAAATGTTTATTAGGTATGAGTCTTTTATATAAAAAAAAATTTCATTAAAATATTCCATTTTTTATATGTAAAAAAAAAAAAATCATTGAAAAAATGCCGTTTTTTGCCCGAGGAAACCCATGTAACCCTTTTAGTGTGTAATTTCCAAATACCCTGTGCCACTTTATATTAGCTACACCGGGCTCCTTGTATAAAGTGAGTATAAAGCTCTCCTTTAATCGTTCCCAGCGGACGTAGTATTACTCCGCTTCGGATTTATCTAAAGAGGACTCCTTTCTTTGGCCAACCTGTCTGCTATTTCGTTAGCGAAAATGTTCTTGTTGCCGGGAACCCAAATAAAGGTCAAGTGGAGTTGACAATCCAGTCATTTTAAAGCCTTTCTGCAGTTGTTAACTATGCTGGAATTAATAAGTGCCGTTGACAAGGTCAGCAGTGCCTTATTGACAGCAAAAAATGGTTACTTGTCTTGTTAAAAGAACAATAGGCGATTTTTGTTCTAATGGAATTAGAGAAACTTCACTTACTTTTGAAAACTGAAATATGGCGAAAGTTTATTAGATAACTACTGCAATAGTAAACTGTTTCTAAAGGGGATTGCTCAGAACTGTAATTGCTTTTAATATCCTGGATGTTTTAGGTATCATCATTTTTTTTTATCGAATTCTTGCTATTTTAACCATTCTATGAACTTGGTATTTTGTCTTTTTATTCGAGCACTTCTAGTCTAACTCTGCAAATACTTGTTTTTTACTTTTAATTTAGAATATGATTTGAAAAATCTTATAAATAATTGTAGATGTAATTTCAATAGATTAAATAATCCATAGGCAGAGTTGCCAACTACTAAAAACACGGTTGAAAGTAATGACAAATTGGTCAAAAAACAATCAAAGTGTTTCATTAGAGGGTAAGGGTAGTAAAATTGAAACCAAAAATCATATTTTTTATATCAAAGTATTATTTCATAAAAATATTACATATCTGGAATTTGTAAATAAATCTCACAAATACTATTCGAATTATTCGATAATTAGCAAAGTGTGCTTGGACGCTCTGGAACGTTCTCGTAAAACTTCAAATTCGATTTTCTCAAAACGGTGCGTTTCAAACTAGTGACCAGGAAAGCTCAAATCCGCTCGCTAGATTTCACTGAAATTTACAATTTACAATTTTCATGTTTTTAAGCTTTTTAAAAGAATCCCGAAAATTTTCCTGAGGCTGTCATTGTTTTAATTTAAGGGGCTATACAAGTGTGACGCATGAAAAATTAGGCGATTTTCGTGATTTTTTTAAGAGAAAGTGCGCAATTGAACATTTCGAACTTCTTTGAACGTAATAAGGTACATTTTCAGTTATATTTTAAGATTTTTTTTTTTGCAAAAATGTTGAAAAATAACGTAGTTATGGGTTGTCTTCGGAGGTACCAAAAAAAAAAGTGCCACAACTGCTGGCGTGATTCCGGCCGAATGAGTAGCTGAAACAAAAAAATTTGAAATATATATTAGACTTAAAGATATTTCCTATACAATGACCAACGATCTTTGAAAAATATCAAAAATTAACAAAATGGCCTAATTTTGAAAAAAAAAAAATCGTTTTTTGAGGTAAAAATGGTCGTTTTTTTAATGCCAAATTAAAAATTTTCAACCAATTAAAAAGATCGTTGTTCATTGTATAGTAAATGTATTCAAAAATACTCAGTTTTAATTTCTGCGGTCGCTCTTTGGAACGCTGCCATTCAAAAACTGTTCAAGATACGACCTCCCCGATTTCACAGGATATTTATTTAAATATAAGCTATCGAAAAAGCAGATAAAAAAGTTTTTTTTTTTTTTGAAAGTGTCACACTGGTATAGCCCCTTAAAGGGTTAGGGGTAGTTAGAATTTTCAAAAAAATTAATTTTTTTTTTGTATTTTCGTTAATTGCATTATCTTAAAAATATTCTCTAAAAATTTCACGTTGATCCGATAATTAGTTTTTGAGTTATTCGACAAATAACAAAGAGAGCTCGGGCACTTCAAAGCGGTAGTGTGAAACTTTAAACGCGTTTTTCTGAAAACTCTGTTTTTTTAACCGGTGACAACTGTAACTCGAAAACCGCTCAGTAGATTTTAATGAAATTTATACAGCTTTTAGAATATATAGTAAACTCGGGCCTGATCGAAGGATTTTTTTAGATTTTTTAAGACCAATTAACTGTTGATTTTTTGGCAAAAATTTAGAAAAAAATTTCCTGAGGCCGCCATTTTGTTAATTTTGAAAACAAAATAAAATTAGGATTATCTATTTATGAAACAAATTTTTTTTGTCCGATTTATTTTAGATGAATCTCTAGGACTCATGGTGGTCACCGCAAGTACCTTTTTTTGGAACAGGGTCAACACAAACAACTATAACTTTGAAAATTAAATTTTTTTTGAAATTTTCGTGGCTTCAAGTCAACACATTCTATAATAATGCTATGGCACTAGTACTTTTGTAAAATAACACGATTTAATAGCAAAATAAAAATACTGAAAACTCTAATTTTTTCGTGCCTCTGCCAACCCCTACCCCTTAAGCAAAACATTAGACATTAGATAATAGATTACCTTACTAAAGGAAATTTTTGGTCTCAACGCAAGGAGCTTCGGTTGGAACAAATAGCAATTATTTTCCAATTTCCCCTTTTCAAATTTTTGTCAAGTCAAGTCGGAACTTGACTTAATGACACAATATTTTTACTTTTATAAATAAACTAATTTAATAAAAAAATATTTAAATTTGTCATTATTTTATTTAAACTTTTTAAAAATTGAAATTAATAGAACTTCGCTCTTAAAATGAAAATTATTTCAATTATTCATATAAAATAAATGACCGTCAATTAAAAAAAAGTAAAATTAAATGTGTAGGTTATAACACGCAAAAGTGCAAATGTGCAACCAATTAGCAGTAAACAATGTTTGTCACGCCTCTCGCATATGTAAAAATGTGTACCCAAAACATTGTTTCAACTCAATTTACTCAAAGAATGCGCAAAATGTGTAAACCACAAACAGTTTGCTGTTCCTATTCATCTTCCTTAACTAAAATATATGTAATTAAAGTTTACACTCATTTGCATAAATTACTGATTAACATTGACACTATGACCGCAATTCGCAAGCGTAAGCGCAGACACAAAAGACTGGAGACTGGCGATTCATTCATGCTGCTCATCCCATTGGACAGCAAATGTTGTACCTTGATTAATATGCACAAAGAAAACGCCACACAAAAGGCACAACAACGCAATTAAGCAGAGGCGCCTCCACGCTGCAGCGCAACCAATCAAGGTCGTGCGGTTTGGCCAACATTAGCCGCTCTTCGGCAGTTGTTTTATAACTAGTATTAACAAGATAAACGGCAAAAGTGAAGAAGAAAACTTACATAATTTTATAAACCACTTAAATTAATAATATATGCACGCCCTTTCGTGTTTATAACTGTTTATCTGTGTGGTAACATATAAGCGAAGTGTAAAATGCGCCACTCACCCGTTCGCCATTCATCGAGTCAATGCTGAGGGATCGGGAATTCGGTGAAAATGCAACAATCAAAATAAATGGAAGCGTTTCTCAATACTACAGTGGATTATTGCTTCATTTTTCAATTTATTAACATTTTATTAACTTTGATTTAGTAATTTAGTGAGAGTGTCTTTGTATTAGTTGTCTGTTTAACATATACTGCGTTAGTTGACATTTAGAAAGTTGCGCCTATTTCTACACCTTTTATATAAGACAGTTTTATAAGAGGTAAGGAAAGGCCTTCGGTGATAATTTTTTGTCGCGAGCAAGTGTTTTTGATTACCTCAAATTATTTAAAGAGGTTCTAGAACCGTTGATGACGAACCGTGTCCAGGACAGTCACCAAAATCAACTGCTGTTCAACACATCAATGAAATAAAAGTGCTTGATAATCGACGATTAACAGTCAGAGATCTTATTGGCATCGCTGAAATAACGGAAAGACCAGTGAAAACCATTTTGAAAGATCATTTGGGTCTAAGAAAAGGGAAAAGACGATTTTGGAACCCGAAAATCACCCAATTTTCGAAAAACAACGTCGAAATGTATTGTTACTGACGACGAGTTTCGGATCTATGCTTACGATCCGGAAACAGATGGTCGATCGGCCGAAGCCGAAAAAACCACGCCAAAACAGGTCAAAAATCAAGGTTATTTTGACAGTTGTCTTGGATTATCTAGGTTTGGTTCACTCCGAAGTCCTTCCGGCCGGCCAAATTGTCAACAAGGAATACTGTTTGAGTGTCATGCGTCATTTGCGTGAAAGCTATTCGTAAAAGACGCCGGAATTGTGGGCCGACAACTTTTGAATTTTATGCCTCGATAACGCGCCGACTCATACTATGTTGATTCTTCGTGAGTTTTTCGCCAAATTTTCAACTTGATTTAGCTCCGTGCGACTTCTGGCTATTTAGCAAACTCAGTCGACCGCTCAGGGGAAACCGTTTGGAATCAATTGACGACATTAAACGTGAATCGCTACGCACATTGTAGCCTATTCCGCAAATTGACTTTAACAACTGTTTCGTGGATTGGAAAAATCGTTGGCACAAGTAAAATGGTACCAAGGGGGATTGCTTTGAGAAGGGCGACGACATAGATTTTGAATAATGAAATAAGAATTAAAAAAAATTATGATCAAAGTCAAAATGTTTTTCCTTGATTTTCAACGGTGAGTTGTATTACTTTAGGCAAACATTTTATATTCTAAAATTATCTATAATACAATTTTCAATATTTTTTCTTTGAAGCCACCGTTTCAGATATATAACGATTTTTTATAAAAAAAAAACTTAAAAAAAAAACATGTTTAAACTATTACGACTATTATATCTGACTTGATCGATTGCTTTTCAAAGAAAATTACTGCTTTATATTATTTATATTTACCTTTATTGTTCGATTTGCATAGGTATTTAATTGGATACAAAATATTTCTTAAGCCTGTAATTGAAGCTGCTACTATCATTTGAAATTTTAAAACCGAACCAAAAAAGCTATTTCCAAACTAGCAAATTCTATGAAGAAAGCACCGCCACCTTTTACAACGGTTGCCATAAATTTAAGATTATTCTTCAAATTGGGCATATTAAAGTTGTAATTGGGGTACTCACAACGTGTCTTAAAGCATCGTAAAATCATAAAATCATAAGTTTTTATGCTAGTGTAAAAAATTTGTTGTTGGATTGCATACTAAAATAAGTTTACGCAAATACAACTCTGAACGCTATGTATTCGGTTCGTCATAACTGATCAGCTGATTTCTGTTTACATCAGTTTGCTTTTGTGTTGTGGTTACATTTTTGTTTAAATTTAAATTTCTTTCAAATTTCTTTTGTCGAGGGTTTTCGGAATAATGGAGCAATACAATGTTATGCAGGTAATATAAAAATGCATAATAAATACAATTTAACTAATTAAATGCGCTTTTAGACAAAAGCAAAGCGGGTGCGTTCCAACCCAACTAGAAAGTGGCTGTTTGAAGAAATAAAGAACAAGAAATTCATTGGTTGAATTTTTGACACAAAACAGGGAGTTTGAGGTAAATCTATTAATTAAAATACAACTTAGAAGTAATTTATTATAATTTTAATTATAGAAGCCAACGTCTCAAATGTGTTATAGACCGTTTTCAAAGGAGAGCAACATTGCGGTGGAATTGGAAGCTGTCACGCTCGAAGGTTCGTTATATATGTACATACATACGACAACACATAACAAAGCAAAAGCATGGGAAGGCTCAACGGGTGCAGGCAGTAAGGAAGGCGAAACTATGAAGGCAAATTCGTCGTCGCCTGGAAATTAATTTTTACTTAAATAAATATCAAAGTGAGACTTGCTTATAATGGTAAAACTCACTTGAGTCAAGTATCATCAGGATTAATGCCTGATTCTTGCACAGTGCAACCATTATTTTAAAATTTTCACCTCTCCTTGGCATTTTGACTGCGAAATACTTATTTTTGCAAATATTGTAATTTATGTTTTTTCAATCAACTGATTGATAAGTGATTTACGACAACAAATGTATAACGATGTGCTCACAATCATTGTATTTTGTCTTAATTTTTGTTTATGACTTATAACTTTATGACACCTTGTGAGTACCCCAAATATCTACCGATTATTAAGACAGAATACTGAGAGATCTTAACAGTATTTATTAAAAGTAATTTAACTAAAAGCTAGAATCAAAATATGAAAATTCTTTTCACAGTTCTCATAATTAATTGGTTCTCTAAACGGTTTGTAAATTATACAAGTAATTAAATAACTCTACTAACTTAAAAAACGCTTATTAATGCCAATTAAAAAACACTTAAAAGCAGCAAAAAAAATTATAAAGCTTAGACACACATATTTGTTGGTAAAATAAATTATGCAATAAATAATCACGTAGTACGCGAGTGTAGTTAACGCAGCAGGCGCAGAAGAGGGCGGACGGCATTTCTGACTTTAAGGCACCATCATAATAAGGTATATGTACATACATACATATGTTGCAATAAAAATTACTTTACGAAAATTCCAAATTTAATTAATTTAATAGTTTTTTCTGTTAAATATTAAGAGGATTTAAGTTAAATAGCGAAAATAAAAAAAATAAAAACATGAAAAAACTTTGACTCCGGTTGCTCTTAAGCTATAATAACCTTCACAAATACTCAAGACTGCGTAAAAGAACTTGATACCGATTATTCCGTTTGTATGGCAGATATATGCTGTTGTTTTTCGATCTGAACAATCGTTTCATATATTGTATATTTGTCTTAAACAATAAATCTTGCCAAATTTCATGAAAATATCTCGTAAAATGAAAAAGTTTTCCTTACAAGCACTTGATTCCGATAGATCAGTTTGTTTGAAAGCTATATGCTATAGTTATCTATTTTTTAGGTTCTATGTTTCCTTCTGCTTGTTACAAACCGCGTCGCAAACTTAATATGTACACCCTGTTCAGGGTATAAACACGAAGCACAGCAAGCATGTCTGCCAATGGTTTGGCATCATGGCCAACAATGGCCAATATCAGGCGAATAAAGAAATACGAAATGAACAATAAAATAGCTAATTTTGAACAAAGTGTGGTATAAAAGATACAGCAACAATGCCAATAGCCAGTCAGCCGCAACGGCACTAGTGCCGCGATGATGGGTAATCAATGAACTTATTGTCGGACGCTATTACTTTTGATTTCTTATACGTTTGTTTTTGCTCTTTTATTACTCAGCCATTACATAAGCCGACAAGCATGTAAACCTCTCAGTTACGGTTAATAAATAACGAAAATATATTTATGCATGCCAATTCGTTGTTTCTTACGGGCTATGTTTCATTGAAGAAAAATGTTGCTTGTTGGTTTATTGGTGCATATTGTATATTTGTGCGGCATTTGTTAAAGCGTTTGTGTGTGCGTGATTACTCTGTAGGAAAAGCAACAATTAGTGCAGCGAAAATCTAATTTGGAGCCGATTAGCTATTTTAGAAATGTGTCCGATCTAACGTTATTAGTACTGACTCATCGCGACAATTCATATAAACAAGTTTTAAGGGGGTATTCTATTCTAGAATTTTGAAAAATTTGATTTTTTCATATATTAGGTTGGCAAAAAAGTCTGCGTAGTTCTAGTTTTATTCGTCGCATCGGGTCATGCTATACCTTTTTGGAAATATCATTTCTTTTAAGTCGTTCGTGAGTTATAGCGTCGCAAACATGGAGCAAAATAAAGAGAAAATACGGCATATTTTACAGTACTACTACGATAAAGGCAAAAATGCATCTCAAGCCGCCAATAAAATTTGTGCAGTTTATGGACCCGATACAGTTTCCATTTCCACCGCACAACGATGGTTTCAACGTTTTCGTTCTGGTGTAGAGGTGGTCGAAGATGTGCCACGCTCCGGAAGGCCTGTCGTCGAAAATTGCGATAAAATCGCTGAATTGGTCGAAAGAGACCGGCATAGTAGCAGCCGTAGCATAGGTCAAGAGCTGGGCATAAGTCATCAAACCGTTATAAACCATTTCAATAAATTGAATGAATCATTCAATAAAAATACCGCAAGACTTTTTGACAACCTAGTAATATATTTAATTGTCACCCTTTGTAAACGTTCATTACTCTCTTATTAATAATGTATTGTGCGGGTAATATGGTATGGTTTCTAGTTTTCCTGAAAGCTCGTCAGATTTGCTTCATCCACCTAACTCATGTACTTTTTACGCTGGAACCGAAACAAGGTTATAAAATATTCAAATTTTTCTAAAAAAAGACATTTTTTTGTGAACACTATTTCGACGCCCCTGGTGGGGATAGGGAGGCGTTTGAGGATTTTCCTGAAGGGTTAAGTCAATATGGTATAGTATAACATATTAATATGGTATAGTGCGGGTAATATGGTATAGTATACCATATGAACTTAACCATGTATACCATATTCCCCAGACTATACCATATTAATATGGTATACTTTTTTGAAAAAGTGGGCTCGCTCACGGTATAACGGTACTGTTAAAAACTACTAAAAGCACAATTAATCTATAACTTAATACGCCAGAGACATTAAATTTTACTCCCAAGTGGTATTAGAGGGCTTAAATGGGGCCGTGGTCAAAATTGGATGATTAGTATGACACCGCATATCTCTAGACTCGCCCAACTGATTTCAACCAAATTTGGTACATGACAGTCCTTTGAAATTTTTATGTTACAGTGTGAAAATGAGCGAAATCGGTATTCAGCCACGCCTACTCCATTTTATTTTTTCGCAATTAATATAACAACGGGCTAAGCCTTTGCAGTAATAGTTTCTTTAAGTATGCCACCTTATAACCAAAAATTGTCCAAATTCAAACAAAATTGTTCAAGCCCGTAGGTACCGAATATGTGGACCCCAGTATTTATAATTGAGTTTTAAACGAAAATATCGCCCAATGTGTTAATATACAATTCAAATTCAGACAGAAACCTTTCCTGACAATAGTATTTCTGTGTAGTGAAAATGGGTTGAATCGGGTGTCAATACTTCTCTGAGTCTCCATATACCTAATACAAAGATTTTCGAACTTCCAAGTGACTTGATCCTGGATATATCGTTCAATATTTGACTTATCTCAATGAAAATTACAGACCATGTTTTACTCATAACAGTGTATCTTTGAGCCTAAAATAGGCGCAAACTTGACCTAACCGGCATATAATTAAAATCAGTAGTTTAAAACATCTGCTTGATTTTACTCCATGCGATTGGTGATTGCACATAAGGTAACCCAGGGAAAATTTTTTTAGTATGTGGCATGATAATCGGTTAAATAGGGTCGATACTACCCCAACTCCCATCAGTGTATGAGTTATATATAGTAATTGCTTGGATTCCGATCCTCTGGTTGACGTTTTACACCTTAACGTATTTCCCTACCTTTGAGTTCTAATTCCATCTTGTTATACCCTGAACAGGGTATATTAAGTTTGTCACGAAGTTTGTAACACCCAGAAGGAATCGTCGGAGACCCTATAAAGTATATATATAAATGATCAGTATGTTGAGCTGAGTCGATTTAGCCATGTCCGTCTGTCCGTCTGTCTGTATATATACGAACTAGTCCCTCAGTTTTTAAGATATCGTTTTGAAATTTTGCAAACGTCATTTTCTCTTCAAGAAGCTGCACATTTGTCGGAACGGCCGATATCGGACCACTATAACATATAGCTGCCATACAAACTGAACGATCGGAATCAAGTTCTTATATGGAAAACTTTCACATTTGACAAGATACATTCACGAAATTTGGTATATGTTATTTTCTAAGGCAACGATGTAATCTCTGAAGAAATTGTTCAGATCGGTCGACTATAGCATATAGCTGCCATACAAACTGAACGATCTGAATCAAGTTCTTTTATGGACAACTTTCACATTTGACAAGATATATTCACGAAATTTGGTATATATTATTTTCTAAGGCAACAATGTAATCTCCGAAGAAATTGTTCAGATCGGTTGACTATAGCATATAGCTTCCATACAAACTGAACAAATAGTTACTAACAGAAATGCACCTGTGAAGGGTATTTAGCTTTGGTGCAACCGAAGTTAACGTTTTTTCTTGTTTTTATTTAATATCATTTAACTTATATTTCTTATTTAAGATTTATTTTATTGTTTTTTATATGTTATTTAAGATTTTTAAAAAGTTACATAGAGATCCAAAAGTGACTGCTTTTTTTGACGCACGTGTTTCTATATGTACAAATATATCCATAAATATAAATAAGCAATTACTTAGTTGAGACATTCTAGTGAATGTAATTCGATTCTGGCCAAATTGCTGTTTAAATACGCAATGAACGCCTACTCAGGCTATTTGTTATAATTAAAAAATAAACAAAAAAGGTTATAAATATACATATTTACATAATATACATACAAACATGCTTGCATATAATATACATAAGTATATACTATAAAAAGTTTTCTGCATATTAGCTTCACATTTTGTACACCGTTTTTGTTTTGCTCATTTGAATCCGGCTGGTTACGCGACCACAAGAAACCTGTCTTTGACTCATTTGGTCAGTTTGTTGAACACCATCAAATTCCACGTAACCCACACAGTGGCTTCAAATTATGCCCCTACGTCAATCGGCAATATTTGTAAACTTGCGTTTTTTCCCTTTTCACATTTTTTCTGATTTCTTTTAATATATATTTATGCGTTAGTAAATATGTGTGTAAAAATACAATTTTTACGCTTTTATTTTGTTTTAATGCATAATTTTCAATTTCACTGCTACAACACACTTCGCCAATTATGGTTGACTGCAAAGTATTCCCAATTGCCATTTTGGTGTGGACCCACATAACCATAATTTGTTCACCTTATTACGCTCACTGTTTACTAATTAAATTGGTTTAGTAACTTATTTCGATTTCCGTTATATTTTCGTGTGTTTTTTGTGTGTATTTACCTGGCAATTATTTACAATTATTTAATATATTGAGAAATAATTTACAAAGTAATTAATGTAGGTGGTTTGGTAACGATTTTGGATAAGTTGAAGGTCAGTTAAGGTCATCGAACAGTGAATATTTATTCATCTAACATTTTATTAATATTTATATTGTATTATTTTATATATATATATAATCTATCGGTTATCCATTATGCAATTTCAGCCGAGAAGCTCTTCTTGAATGAAAAACACGCTTTTCTTATACAAAAAATGTGTCGTAATTACGTCTACTAAGCATAGATTCTATATCTTCAAGTATAATTTATTGAAAAATACCAATGTCTGTTATTCTTATGCATGTATTCACACATGTAGGTATGTATATTTATATATACAGCCACTTACAACCGCAGCAAGCTGAGAATTGCAGTAACCTGGTATTTGTAGTGCACTAAATACATAACCGAACGTTGTTGGTGCGCTATAAATTCTTCAAAAGGCACTACATTCCGACAGCTGTTTGTTGTAGATATGTACACCAAAAGGCAGCAGTTACAATGCAGTGTGGAAACCAAAAATCTCAACCATTTTTATATGCCTTTGCCATGATAAGATCACAACAACAATGTTTTGTTGCCAACAAGGTGGTCAGTGTTGCTCGTAACAAAAATGGTAATGGTTGCAATGAAATCAAATTATTTACACAATTTGAAGCAGAACAAATGTCGCAAGAACCTCTGCTGTTGCAATATTGTCTACTCTTTTTGTGTTGTGATTTCTTATTACAAATCGCATTACACATATGTATATATTTTTAACGGTATCTAAAAGAGAGGAATAACAAAACTGAATTTCCGCTCACAAATATTTTTAAACTTACGATTATAAATGGAAAACTACATATATAACAGGTATTACTGAGGCAATACTTTTTTCGGAGTTTTGGTTTGCCATTTCTTAATGAACAGACTTACTACCGAACAACGTTTGCAGATCGCGCAAATAATCCAAAATTAATGGTTCATGCGTCCAATCTTCGTCTCAATAGCGTCGGTTGTTCGACCAACCATGAATCGATTTCGCATCACTTGTACTCTAGTGTGTAATGCGCATCCTCTGAGACGTCTTACAGAGCGCTCCTGTGTAGCAGAGTATCGAAGAAGACCCGAATGAGTCCATTCGCCATCCTGTACCACAGTTGAAGCTGTATCCAATCACTTTATGAAAGATGTTCCGGAAAGATCGTGGTTTGCAACCTCTAAAAAATTCAACCCGTCCAAGAATTGAGGCACAACGATCATCAAGCGCGTCGTACGTTCAGAATTGTGTTCGAAACGAATGGTCACCGATTTCGATTTTCGCAAGAAAATTTCGTTCAGCGATAAAGCACAATTTTTGTTAAATTAATGGAATGTTTATAATACACAAGCCATTGTTGAGACGAGGTTACATTCTGGGTGTGTTCTTTGGGCCGAGGGAGTCATTGTCCATATTTCTTCAAAATTGAAGTCGGTCTAATGTAAAAGTCAAGGAGGAACGCTATAAAGCCATGATTATTTGCTGAATTGGATAATGTTGTTGTGGACGAACTTGGGTTCTAACAAAAGGCCGGTATGTATGTACCATACAGCCAACGAAACAATCAGTTCATTGAAGGCGACTTTTGATGAGCGGCGTGTGACATGTTCTCCAAGATCATGCGATTTAATACCGCTGGTCTATTAATTGTCGAGTTGTGTAAAGTCGCTTGTCCACGCAAATAACTCCAAGACGATTTACTCGTTGGAAGCGGATATTTTGCGCGATATTGCTGACTTACGGCTCCAATTGCTGAAAAAGTGGTCGAAAATTGCGCCTTTTGGCTGCAATTTATTCGAGCCAGCTGCGGAGGTCACTTTCCCGGAATGATTTTCAAACATTTACCTATATAATAAAGCTAAATTATTGACAAAACATTAAATTATATGCGTTTTTTCTTCTTGAAAACCAAATGTTTAAAAAAAAACACCATTAAAAAATATATTATAACTAATATAATGAGTCTAAGCGAGGCAAAAAATCAAATAACAGACTTATACTAATTTAAAATCATTTAGGTAGGGTTACATAGGATACAGTGAAATTCCTCATAACCGGACAGTCAGCGTCGCACTGCTTTTGTCCGCACTGCTTTGAGAGCTGTTCGTATATGGGGGTGTGGTAAAAACAAATTTTTAAAATGTATTCCAAATATTAGAAGCTACAATTTAGAACTATATTTCTATGGAACTAAAAAACTGGCGAACCAATGTCAGCCAGAAGTGAATGAATGACAATTATCGCATTAGTTTCTCTTGAGTCACCGCGAACCAGATGAACCCAGCGTACCACAATTTCTTTGCTGTGATAATTTTACGTATTGTTCTAAAAAAAAACTGTCTCAAAATAATACAAAAATTAATAGGAATTTAAAAAACGGGAACTATAAATTAAACACAATTCTCTTGACAAACTTTATGACGACTGTTCTTAAAGCGGAATTTCACTGTACTCTGATCTACGAGGTTTGACAATTAAGTAATGAGACTGATTTTATTGCCGCGCTTGTGGTACACCTGTGACCTTGAAATTCCATTTTTCTTTTTTCGGCGACCCTCCCCTCTCCATTGATATATGTACCATCGCTCTAACTTGTTTAGTTCGCCTGCTGCGTCAAGTTGCGAAACAGTACCCTAAAATTGTAAGATTGTATGGTGATAGTGCTTTTAGTCGTGAAACCAAACGTCAAAGCTCACAATGGTTGTCTCCGCGCGCCCCCCGTCCGAAGAAAGCCCGTATGAGCATGTGGAAGGTGAAAACGATGATTATTGCCTTTTTTGGCAGCCGTGGAATCGTCCACAAAGAATTCGTTCCACCGGGGAAAACTGTTAATCAAGTCCACTATTGGCAAGTACTCGAAAGATTGCGAAAACGAGTCAACAGGGTGCGCCCAGACATCGCTCGTAATTGGATCCTTCATCACGACAACGCGCCGTGCCACACCGCCCTCAGCGTGTCTCAGTATTTGGCTTCTAAAGGGATCGCATTGTTGCAACAGCCGCCTTATTCGCCTGACATGTCACCCTGTGACTTTTTTTTGTTTCCTGAAACAAAATCAGTGGTCAAAGGAAGCCATTTTGAGTCGATTACGGACATCCAGCCGGCCGTGACGAGGGTACTCGCGCACATCCCAGTCGAAGTGTTCCAGAAATGTTACGAAGCATGGAAAACGCGCTGGAATCGCTGTATAGCTGCCCAAGGGGACTGCTTTGAAGGGGATGGCAGAGTTGTAGAATAATTTTCAAATATACGGTTTTTATGGAATTGGTCTCATTACTTAATTGTCATACCTCATAGTATAGAACTTATATAGTACTTCTAATTGAAAACTGACCGTTAACAATCCGCTGTATAAGCAAGAAGTGCTGGAAAATACCAGAATAACAAAATATATCTACATACTGCTAAGCAGTTGAGCTAACTTCTATGATTGTAAGATTCTATAGAGATGGTACACAATATTTAAATTTTAAGTCAAAACGACTTAAGTTCAAATATTAAAAGTCGCAGTTAGACCAATATCTAATATGTGTAAGAGCCATGTTGCTACCTTCCATAAATAAATATTACTTTAATTTACTAAGCACTTTAAAAATGCCATAAAAAATATTTTAATTATAAGCATAATAAAATTCAGCGCTCGAGGCCAACGCGCTGAACTATAGTATAAAATACGGCAAAAAATATGATTGCAACCTTAATTGTGCTCACTTTTATCAACGCCTATTTCAACGAATTCTTTAACAAGTGTCAGCTGGTACCTGCGGCGCTCAGCGCGACAGAATAGCCCATAGCTAGCGTGTTACTGCCTTATTGTGGCAAATTACGTAATATGCCGGCAAAATGCAGCTTTAAGTGCGTAAGTGCTTGTACCAATTACGCATTTCGCAACTACAACAGTATGCAACGACGCATGGCAGCAGCGCGAAATTGGCAGTGTGCCGCATTTCATTGTATTTCAGCTGTTGCCGATGGAATGCTGCAGGCAAACGAATAGATAATTTATATGGATTTTTGTTTCGAAAATTGTTGTTTTGAAACTAGTAGATAACTTATGTCGTATATGGATTTTTATTTCGAAAATTGTTTTTTTTTTTTAAATGACGGCGCAGTTTTAAAAATATAAGCGCATTTTTTCACAACTCAGAATAGTATATCTTGCTCCCCTGCTCCTTGTTAAAAGCCCGCATTTTAATCTTTATTCTTAAATTGTAAGCTTCAGTAACAAAATTAATGTTTGTTAATATTTCGAAAATGTTAAATATTTTCCCATTTTACTTGAACCGCCTAACAAAGATATAATTGAGACCAAGAATTTGCCATTCTTCTCATACCTTTTCTTACATTTAGATTCGAATAAGTTTCGACATATGTAGGTGGTTCTGAGTACAGCTTTTCTATACTTGGATAGCCGTTCGGCTTTTCAATGTACAAAAGAACTCAAGCAGACATCAGAGATCATTAAAATTAGGTCAGTGTTTCCTGAGTTAAAAATAGTATTACCCCATTGTACTCTTTTTATTTAATATACTTATATAGAATATATCTCTTAGAAACTCTTAAGAGGTTAGGGAACTCCGATTTTTTGCATTTTAAAAATATTCTCTAAAAATTTGAAGTAAATCCAAGAAATAATTGTCGAGTTATTTGATAATTATCAAAAAACATTTCCTAAAACTTCAAGTGTGTTCTCCTCAAAACCATTTTTGTTTTGGAATTGACGACCAGTGCAGTTCTAAAACCGCTCGGTAGATTTGCATGAAATTTAAACAGCTTTTTGAAACGTGATGAATAATTTTTTTTTTTATTTCAATCTTTTATAAACAATTAATTGTTGGATAATTCCACAAATCTGGAAAAAATTTCCGTAGGCCGCAATTTTGTTTGTCTTTCGATCTATTAATAAAACCATTTGTTTCTCGGATTGTTTTTAGATGAACCTCCAAGTATTAGTTATGGTCACCGCAAAGAGTATCTCTTTTGAACTAGATCAACATAAACAACCATTAGTTGTACAATTTTGATTTTTTTTTTTTTTCAATTTTCGATTAAGTCGAAGTCTTATTTACTCGTACAAATATTTTGCCAAATTCGAAACAGTTCGTTTTTCATGCGTAAATAGCGACTGTGGCGCCGAACGGTACAGCAATCTGTTTGCCACTTCACACAAAAATAATTATAGAAAGTACGCACCGGGGAGTATTCTTTGACACCTTTTAGGCCAACACTGAGTTAAACTCATCGAATACTTGTATGGACGAGCGCGTAAACACTCATTAGTAACGGTACCTAATGCATTAGAGACCAACCATTTTTGCACCAGTGCCTTTCACTACAGGGTACGTTCACATCTGTCTATAAACAAGCTTGCCTTTAAGTACAACTATCAATTTGCAATTGAATGTTTTTTGTTGTCAACCAAATTATGGCATCGACAAGTGTCTCCATACCAGCGAATTTGGGTAATTTTAGTGATTGCCGATGACAGCTGGTTTTGACGTTAGCAAACCACGTATGCACTGATTATTGTGCATTGCTTTTGTTGTTATAACAATGCGTAACTGTACTTTGTTTAATACTCACTCCCTTCACTTTAGTGCGCTTAAATAGCTTATAAAAATTTATTACGTATGCGTTACAGGTGAGCTTAATACTGCACTATTTATAGATAAGTGGAGTAGCCTATTTATTGGCAATGATGGCTGATGTCATACTCAATAATTTGTTTCAATATGGCAATCATCATAAGAAAATATTTAATTTAAATTGGAGTTTCAATGCATTAACATTAAATGCGGAGATATTAGCTTAGATTGCGTTCAATTTCTTGTGGGATAGGATGAGAAAATTCAGATCAAAACCAAAATTTCTTGTTCGTTAGTTGAATTAAGTCTTTGTGAATGAATGAATGACTTTTATATTTTGTCCTCTGTTCCTTTTTTGACCGAAATCAGACTGGTTCTTAACTGGCATTTATATATGAGCAAGAAATAGTAAGACTGCTTTTAATTTTTATCACTCTGTACCTTTCGGCACCAGAAATTTCATTCTGCACACAAAATTTAATGGAACAGCTTTGTTGAATAACTTCACCCATCGTAAAAATCGCGAAATGCACTTTGCGTACTTCAAAAAGACAAGCGCATATTAAACACTAATTACTATTTTGAAATAACATTTGGCACAGATATCACTGACAGTCATATCAAACCAGAAAGAAAAAATTTCGACGAATGGGTTTTCGCACGAAATTTAAATTGAAAAAACTTACTATTTTTTGTGCACACTTACTAAAAGTGATCAGCTGAAGACATTTAATCGTTTCAGACCATTGTCTAATTATGTCAATTTCCCGTAGAAATTTTAGAAAAAGAGTGTTTGCGTCATTAAAAGCCCTAGGCATAAGGTTGGCAGAGAATAGTTCCTTTTTTTTTAATAAAATAAATTTGCATAAAAACTTAATCTAAATTTTATATAGATACTAATTCTAAGTATTATACCGACTCCAATTCTTCGATAATCGAATTTTTCAATACCAGTTGTTTTTGAAATATTATAGTTTGACACACTTTTCGAGCACCATTTAGCAATGCCTACATGCTCTTGATATATCAACTCATTAGATGGCGCTGGGGTCGATATATCTATAAAGTAGTTATTCATGCATTTATTTTGGAATTTTTTTGAATACGTTCATAGAAATAGAGAACATTTTTTCTGAACTTGATACAAAAACTGGAGTAAAAGTGTATAAGAGTGTCAATAAGATGTCTTCAAAAGCGACTTCCATATTTTACTAGTGCTGAAGATTGCGCCTCGAAAATAAAATGTGATAAGATCTCGGTGGTATAGCGTCCAAAATTCGCCAAAAAATTTCGAAATTGGTTGAGTTTCGTTTGATACTATAATATACTAACAACGATTGGCGTCCTGTGTTATCAGTGGTATTCAACTTTATGCCAACAATAAACCAGTCGGTAGACAACAAATAAAATTTATTTTAACAAATTTTATGCATAAAGTTTCACCTATATGAATATATAAAGTCCCGTTAGCCTTTTTTGAAATTTATTAGCCAAAATATTAAAATTCCTATAATCTAATAACAGCATATGAAATGTTGCTAAGCTGCTTTGGATTTTATAATTAAAAATTATCGAAAATCGCAACAGCGGCGTTAAAGCGATTATAAAAAAAAAATACCTGTTTACGCAATCCAGAAATAAACGCAATAAACAGATAGTATTACATAACACCGGTAATAACATTGATGTTAATTTTGAGCTGAAGCTGCGCCTCTTGGCGCATTAATAATGCCGCGAGCGAAACGTTTTCTGGAATACCTGTCACAAGGCGCTTGCCTTTCGATTTTTGAAAGCCTGTGTTTATTTATTTATTTTTCGTAATTTTATCTGAACTGGATTCACATGAATAGGCGCCGCGCTTGAATTGAAAAACGGGTGCGTTGCAGCCTCAAGGCTTTATAGAGACAGACATACACACATAGGTATAGATGATTTTGAATGTTATGCGAAAAAATGGATTTTCGCTTATGGAAAAATTGCTTTAATTATATATGTACGTATATATGTATGTACATAGATATATGAAAACTAAGAACAATTTTGCATCGAGACGTAAAAGGTTTTTGAAAATAATTTGAAATTAAAATAAAACGTAATTAATTTTTTAAACAATTTTAATTTAGGGAATTTATCTTTATAGAAAAAATTTTACCTTAACCAAGTGGCAAGGCAAAAACAACATGAAACGATATGGACGTCAAACGAAAGTTATTGTGGAAATACTTATCTAATGCATATTTTAAAACAGAGTTACCATCTATTACAAATATGAAAACGCAAGCATTGCAAAATATATGCAAAAATAAGTAACGGGTGGGCCATCTAACGTTTTAATTTTGAATTATCTATATTTCGACATTGGAAACGTCAAATACCATTCGGAAAGTGACAGATATTCAGTAAAAAGTCTGAAATTTACGAAATGGATTGCTATTCACTAGAAGAAAACATGGAAATATTGAAAAAAAACCGAGGATGGTCAATTTGACCGAAAAATCATCTTTTCGGACGAGGCTCATTTCCACCTCGATGGTTACGTTAACAAGCAGAATTGTCGCATTTGGGGCACAGGACGGCGCTACGTGCCATACAGCAAACGCTACACTCAATCTTTTACGCCCGATCTTCGAAAATCGCATAATCAGCAAAAGAGGTGATGTGAATTGGCCTCCCAGAAGCTACGATTTAACTCCGTTGGACTATTTTCTGTGGGGAGCTGTTAAAGATAAATGTTACGCCAACCATTAAGAAACAATTCAAGATCTAAAGTACGAGATTTAAGCTGCTGTAGCTCCCATAAGGCCTGAAACCATCGAGAAAGTACTCCAAAATTGGGTGGATCGGATAAGCTACTGTAAACTCAGCCGTGGTGGTCATTTGTCCGAAATTGTTTTCCACAAATAAATTTCATAAAACAACCTTTAAAATAAATGTTAGACCTTTGCAAAATATCAAGCCGTTTTTTTTTGATTGATTTTTGAAATTTAAAATTTTATATAGCCCACCATGTATTTAGAACCACGTTCTAGAACCAATTTTTGATATATTCAATTAATTACATATTTTAAAAAGGGTCGCATTTTTTGAAAAATTAAACTGAAAATGTTTGATAGTATTGATAAGGGTTTCAAACGAAAGATATTGAGGAAATCCTTATCTTATTCATATTTTGTGACAAAGTTGCCGTCTATCATAAAATAAACCCCCAAATAATGCAAATGTAAGGATTTAAGAATGCATTCCAGATTTTATTTTTGATATCTTTAATTAGATATTTGCTTAAAAGGTTACCATTTATCGAAAGATTAAACTTGTAGTATTCGAAAATATTGAACCGTTAAGTGTTTAAGCATGTCTTCCGTATATAAAAAATAATTAAATTGGAAACATTTTCGGAGTAGTGTCGCCATCTTTAAAAGAAAAAAAAAACTAAAATATTCTAATATTTAATTTAGGTATAGCGATGAATAGTATTGATTATTATCGATAGAAGAAAAGGAAAAGTAATGCAAACCGTTCGGAAATATTTGATAATATTGATAGGGCTTTCAAATGTAACATATTGAAAAAATCCTTTTTTAACCATATTTCGTGACAAAGTTGCCATCTACCATAAAATAAAATCGCAAATTATGAAAAAAAAAACACAGAAAATATTGCAGAACGTGTGCAAGGAAATATGTTAAGAAATGTTTTTGTCATGAACTTAAAAATAATTTGGAATGCCATTTTTTGAAAAATTTATTGAAAAAATAAAACGGGAAATATCAAGAAATAAGCTATTAGCACAATAGAAATTTAAGAAAAGCTTTCTGTACAGCACTCTTGAAATATTTAATTTAGGAATACTGTTGTATAGTAATGAAAATTATCGAAAAAAGAAGAAGATCATCTGTTAACCTAATATATTCTTTAGAAGCATTTCTCGAGGTCTTAATCTGAAAATGTTTTGGAATAGTGTTGCCAGCTATTAAAAAGTATATTCGGAGCAGTTTTGATTTAAACAACCCCTACGATAGTGTAGTTAGCTATCAAGAACCAAATCCTAAATAAAATTGACTGCCCTACTTTTTTTATCCAATTGATTTAAGACAATCTCTAAGGTTTAGTGATGGTCATCGCAAGAAGCTTCGTTTGGAACTGGCTCAACACAAACGACCTTATATTTAAATTTATTAATACATTTTTTTTGTAAAATTTCTGTCAAGTATTGTTGAAATAAATTAATTTACTTTATTTAATATTGTCAAGTCCCTGATTACACCGGACCACTTAAGTGTAGCAGTAATTGCCTAAGCATTTAGGTAATTATTCTTCTTGTTTACTTTAATAATTAAATAAATAATTTTGCGTGTTTTCTTTTTATCAACTTGGACATAAAAAAATGTTTTATAAAAGGAATAATTCAAATAAAGCTGCTTTACTCTTACTCGTTCTTTTTTTATATACTTACGAGTAGTTTTACTTCGCTTTAAGAAATAAGTTCAAAGAACTTTAAAATCAATTTGCTTACATTTGTAATTTTACCTCCTAAATCCCACATTTGAAATTCAAAATAAATATCACGTATAAAATACCCAAAAAAAAAATTAAATGTCATAGTCATGCGCAGGCTAACAAAGATCAATGCCTTCGAAAGACTGTGGAAGCAAAGAAAATGTGTTCATTGTGAGTCAACGCACAGTGGTACAAGTATATAATATTGAATGACACAAATAGTGATATTAAATTGCAGAATGATATGTATAATGAATACGGTTAAGTTAGATTAGATTAAGAGGTCGATTCTAACAGTGATATCACTTTGATTGCTTAAAACATCGTTATGGTACCTAAAACTTCTATTTAATAGTTTATACGGCTCTCACCAATCTACGAAGTGTTTTAAGTCTATACCATATTTGTTGAGTTGGCTAATATTAGTTTTGGCTATGTCTCCCAGTTCACCGAAGGTAAGACAGCCGAGATATTTTAACCTCAGTCTCGCAATGAATGAGAAGGTGCCCTCATATAATGTACAAGTATACAGTACGTTGCATAATTAAAATGCCGTTAAAAGTGACTATTACGCTTCTAAAATTGTTATCATTTAATTTTTTCGCAATTGATAGAATTGCTTTCTAAAAATTCGAAATATTTTTTATGTTAAATTTTTAGTGAATCGAAAAAACAGAATATGCTAAATATAGATACATATTGTTTATTTTTTTATAAAAAAAAATATATTAGATTGATTATTACTATAACTAGCAATAAAAATGTTATGCATTTTTGTTTCAACTTTCAGTCTTGCTCGTTCCACAGTACCCTGGCGGCGTCAAAATTGGTGTGGCACCACGTTTTATTGCAATATAATCATTTAAAAGAACAGGAGAGACACACCCACACGCTTAAGAAATCGTAACAAGCCGGCGGGTCCATTCAACATGACCACACCAAGAAGTACTCCGGGAACTTAAATACCAAAATAAACACACATGAAGCGTGAATACCTCAACATATTCATACACACATACATATATATATATATATATGTATGTATCTTCTACATGCTCTTATAAAAGAGCCATTAGCATTTAATGACATACCTATAAGCTGACTGAGCTTACGGTTGCTGTGTTGTTATTGCTTCAGTTTTCTTTGTGGGCTGAGTGTATTTTGAGCTTCTTGGGAAAACATGGAATTGTCGATATGTATGTATATATGTATAAGAGTGGTGCAATATAGCAGACATTATTTGCCAATGAAAATGACAATTTAATGACGCTGTCGTGACAGTTGTTGTCGGCAGCAGCAACAATGGCAAAACAGTGGCAGTAAAACTTTTTAACAACAATAAAATCACAAACAAAATTTTCTAAAGCTTTCGTCGAATGAACTATCAAATGAATGAATAAAAGTGAAAATCTGTTAAAAGGCCGGTAATGGTAGTAGTTGGAAGTGGGTAAAATTACTTACAATTATTTGCATTTAATGTTTAGAGTATCAGCTTTGTTTTTATGAAAAATTTTCAATACCAAACATTTTAAATTCATATCAAAGATTGCTATTTTTAGTTCTATTGAAAGGTCTCAATCCGTCAAGTTTAGCAATAATATTAAAATCTGTAATCGGAGTAAGACAAATTGAAAGAAATAACAGTATTAAGATGAAACCGTAATTTCATTAATGTAAAACGAAACGACTGAGCTATTTATCCAATCAAATTGGACAAAGAGCTCAGCTCTTCTAAGCAGAGTGTTGTCATGCCTCCGTAATGCTGTTTACATATTTGGAACGATCTAAGTATTCAGATATACATATATTGATCCAAGAGTGGCTCCTAAAATGTTTAAACGATCATATTCATATCAATCTAATGTAAGCGGTGGCAACTCTACTGCCCTAACATTTAACAGGCGAATGCAAGGAAGGCTACGACAGCAACAAAAGGTGACAGTTTGTTAACGATCTACCGGGAGACCACTCGCAAATTTAAAATTCTCTAATATAAGCCGTATTTGTGTTTTTTATTGATTAAAGTAAATATATTTTGTTTAGTTTTGATATTTAAATACGTGGCATTTCATAAAAGACAAAAACAAATGTTCTTAAGCTTCTTTGATTATATAAATTTGCAGTAGAGTTGCCACCTATAGAAGAGGCTACAGTGGAAATATTACAAAATAATATAGGTCAGCAAAATCTAGCAATCTTGCAGTAAAGTTATTCTTTTAACATTTTTTAGAAATGATGCTGCCATGCATTGGAAAAAAAAACAAATTAAATAAAAATAAACTAGCAAATATAGCAAAATATTTTCAACCCTAAAGGTTTTAGAAAAACCTTACCGAAAGTATGTTAAAAATTTTTAATAAGGCAAATTTGTGAAATGAGTTGCCATTTATCGAAAAATTCAGAAGTGAAAATATTTTTACCGGTTATGTAAAAAAATGAAGTGAAAAGTATGCTCAAAGTTTTAAATTGGCATGTACTTAGAAATGGTGTTGCCAGCTTTTAGAAAAAATAAAATCACAAATATTTCAAAAGAAGCTCAACCTTAAAGTTTTAAGAAAGCTCTTTCGAAAGTATGCTTAGACTTTTTAAGGGGGTATTTTACTCTGGAATTTTGAAAAATTCGATTTTTTTCATATATTTAAAGTTTAGACTTTCAAAAATATGACCTTGGAAGGATTTTTCAAAATTCGATTTATTTTCGGAGATACAGCCGATTTTGTGTTCCGTGTTCACTAGAATTGTCTCCTAAACTTTAAACGCGTTTTTCTCGAACTACTTTTTTCCACATGGTACCGGCATTATCTCAAGTTTTATACAACCGATTTACTTGAGATTTTGTGTGAACCTTCTTTATATAATCCTTTTTCGTTCCTACCAGCATTGTGTCAAAATTTTTGTTTTTAATGTTTAAAAAAAATTCAGGAATTTCAAAAAAAGCATAAAAAATGATTTCTATTTTCAGACAGACGCCATTTTTCAAAAAAAAAATTTTCGTGTTCCCGGACTATAACAGCATCCTTACTGATTAAGAATTTCTTTTGATTTTTTTTTCAGATCACCAGGAGAGTCAGGATCAATGTCACTAGGATGCGCCATTTTTTACACCTGTCTCTCCCCCCCGCCTCTAATTATTTTAATTTTTAATATTTTTTTGTAAAATGTTTTTTCTGTATTTTTAAGATATCAATAAAAACACCATAAAAAATGGATGGTAAAAATATTTTTGGGTTTTTTCTTTAAATAAAATTCAAAAAACTGCCCAAAACTTGATTTCTAGAGTAGAATACCCTCTTAAGAAAGCTCTTGTGAAAGTATGCTTAGACTTTTTAATAAGACAAATTTGTGAACTGAATTGCCATTTATCAAAAAAAAAAAAAAAAAAATAACAGTGAAAATAATGCAACATAAAAATATATTAAAAATTTTAAATTGAACTATTAGAAAAAATTAGATCACAAATGTTACAAAATATTTTCAACCTTAAAAATTTTAAGAAAACCCTCCACAAAGTATGCTAAAATTTTCAAATTAAGTTGCCATTCATCGAAAAAATGTGAAAATAGCACAAAATTTGCAGCAACGAATAGATTAAGAAAATCAAGCGCTGAGTCTGCAAATAACATAGTTTAGAAAATGATGTTGCCACTGTAATTAACATATTTCAGAAGGTAGAGTAGCCCCTGAATGAAAAACTTGAAACTAGAATTTCTATAAAATATGTTTAAACGTGAGTGGTTCACGAACACCTTGCAAACATTTACATAAGATCTTTAGTTTGTATATATGGGAGTAATTGGAAAAGTGTTGCCACTTTTTAAAGCATGTAAATATTTGCAAATGTGCCAAATGATAAAAATATATACAAAAAAACTCTTAAAAAGTATACGCGAGAGTTTTAATTACGATTAATTTGAAAACAGTGTTGCCACCTGTCGATAGGAATATATTAAGTAAAATAATGTGTGTTAAAAAAAAACTGTTTCACAAATTTTTGGGGAAAGCTTTTTGGCAGCCTTTAATAAAAATATAATTTGCTATAGAGTTACCACTTATTAAAAAAGTAAAAATCCAGAGATGATTACAAAAATATATTAGAAATATACAGAGCATAAGCAAGACTTCGGAAGAGTACTCGTAAAGTCACAAATTTATACATATTTTGGAACAGGATTGCCATATAATATACGAAATATAGGCAAGCATGAAACAGAAACTTATGGTTTTTCTAATTTTTTTTTTATAAACAGTTTTCCTGGTCAGCTTAAATGCCAAACTTTTATAAAACAAAAATCATAATAAACAAGCAAAGTTTTTTTTGTTGTGCAGTTAACTATTTTCTTTAGCCGCCACTTGTTAATAAACGCAGCTATTTCGGTTCACCCTCCATTTGTTTATTTGTGTGTGTGCGCTCTTATTTATAGCCTTTAGTTGCCATTCTTTTAGACTTATTGTTGCTTGCTGACTTATTGCCCGCATTGTTGTCTTTCCGTTTGCTTTTGTTGCCGCTGCAGTTTATTTTAAAAATTCACGTTGACAGTTCACTTTGCGGTGTGGCACAGCAATTGTTTTACAGCTCATAATATTTAGAAAACTGCGACTGGAAGTTGTTGTTGTCGTATTTTGGTCTTTGTTTGTTAATTTCGGTGGCTTTGTTCGGCCCCGTGTTAAAAGTCAAAGTTATATTCTCCATTTAAATTGAGATCAACAACAGCGATACTGCTGATCGTGTGAAAATTTCGCATACAAACGGCGAGTTTGTGGCTTAAGTCTTTTGTTATTTCCAAGTGCTTTAGTATTTGAAGTTTAATTGCGCGATTTTCGGTTACAAGATTAGGAAAATAGATATAGGTAAATTACAAAAAAAAAATTGTTTAAAACAATTTAGTGATAAAGTCAACAAAATTTTGGTTTTTGAGCAAAATTAATGTATTTTTTTTGTAAATATGTGACATTGTATGTTCGACAGATTTTTTTTTTAAAGAATATAAGGCAAAACAATTAGATAAATTAGAAATATTGTTTGATGATCGAGGAGAACTGTCTAAGCAGTCTTCCGCACTAGGTGAAAACACTTTTGGTAATGTTATTAATAATATGACGAGCACCACAGCGCAGTCAGTAACCAAATTTATTTTGTTTTCAATTCGAGCCTTTCACTTTTAAAGTGTTTATTCGAGTATGCTTTTACAATTTGCGGGTATAATATTTTACTTATTTGAAGGTGAATGGCACGTAGATTGTATCATATGAGTATTTAACGCCACTTTTTCCAAAATGTTAAAATAAAATATAAATTTTTTTAAGCTTTAAGTAAGAACTCTGTTAACTGAGATATATATGTATATATCTGAGAAATTAAAATATAAAACAAGAAAAATGGTTAACTCCGGTCACACCGAAGCTTTTTAAATAAAAAAGGACCATAAAAGAATTAGATTTTGATCCTTCAGTTTATAATGGCCGGATCTGAAAAATTTCTTTGGAGATCGTATACTTGCTTTGGAAAATAATTTATGCTAAATATATCTTCTTAATATTTCTTGTCAAATAAAAAAGCTTTTTTACACAAAGACTATATTTTGAGCGATGAGTTTGTTAAATAACTACATGCTATAGTGGTCTCAAGGAAATAGTATGTGTACACAATTACTTTGGTATTTCAAGACCTGAAGAACTAGTTCGCGTATATACAGACAGATAAACATTGTCAAATCAACATAACTCGTCACGCTGATTATTTACTTCTGTGCCCAAAAAAATAAGGTGACATTATATTTATTTTGAAAATTCTTTATTTATTCTTCCAAATCAATTTCATCCCCTTCAAAGTAATCCCCTCCCGATGCAATGCACTTATGCCAACGGATTTTCCGATCTTCGAAACACTGGTTGTAGTCAATTTTCGGGATGGCCTTCAGTTCCGTCTTCGCTGCGGCTTGAATCTCCTCTATCTTTTATACGACGTCCCCGGAGCGGTCTTTTGAGCTTGGTGAACAGCCAGAAGTCGCACGGCGCCAGATCAGGTGAATACCGTGGTTGCGGAACGATATGGGTTGAGTTTTTGGCGAAATGATCACGAATTACGAGGGCAGTATGGGATGGTGCATTATCGTGGTGTAAAAACCAAGAATTGTCTTTCCACAATTCCGGTCTTCTTAGGCGGATAGTGTTACTAAAATGATGCATAACATTCCAATAATATTCCTTGTTGACTGTTTGACCGGTTGCAAGGAATTTATAATGCACAACACCACGATAATCGAAGAAAACAGTCAACATGGTCTTGATTTTTGAGCGACTTTGGCGCGATTTTTTTTGGTCTCGGCTCTCTTTTGGCCGATATTCGCTCGATTGATCGGTTGTTTCGGGATCGTAAACATAGATGCAAGTCTCTTTGCCAGTTATAATGCGTTTCATGACACCCGGAAACGGAAAACATCGTTTCACACACTTCAACGCGTCGCCTTTTTTCCAAAAAATTCAATGTTTTCGGTACCAATCGAGATTTGATGCGCTTGAGGCCCAAAACATCCTTCAAAATGGTATTGACTGAGCCTTTCGATATGCCAACTTCATCAGCAAGGTCTCTAATTGTTAATCGACGGTTTTTCAACACCAAATCTTTGATTTGTTGAACGTGAGCTTCGTCGGTTGAGGTTGATTGTCGCCCTGGACGCTCTTCGTCTTCGACACGTTCACGGCCGGCTTGGAACTCATTATACCACTTGTAAAAAATTTTTTTAGACATAGCCTCATCACCAAAGGCTTTCTGCACCATCCTCAACGTATCCGCAGCAGAAAATTGATTCCGTAAACAAAATGTAATGCAAATTCTTTGCTCAACAAATTTCGACATCGCAAAAAACGAAAAACTCACTTTTAGCAGCTCACAAAACGACATGTATCTCAAATACTAATAAATATTTTGACATGAAATTTGACACAAATGCGACTGACAGTAATACCGACCTAACAAAAAAATTCTCCAAATCCTTCGACGCGCGCAGTTTAAATTCAAATATTATTTTTTGGGCACAGTAGTATATCTACATATTATATATTGTATAGCGTTATAAACTTTGTTGCAAACTTAATATACCCTGAAGTGTTCGATGTTTCTTTCATCATCCAGATCTGTTGCTCTAGACATTATATTTCAGAATTTGGAAGATTGAAGAAGTTTGTGCATATTTCATTGGTACAATATACCTAATATATTGGACAAATGGTGTAATTACTTTCGTTAATACGTTAAATGATCATTTAAGTTGGTGACCGATACAAAAAATTAGTAAAATATTTTAAATCGTCAAAATTCCATACGTTAGGTCAGTATTTTAATTAGTGTCATCCCATTGGCTTATCGAAGCGAACAGGCGAATAATCGCGGGAAAAATTGAGGTACCAATATTTTTAAATGTTTCAATGATCAACACTGAAGCTTACTATACAAACTCAGCGTAAAAAATTAATTTCCTTTAATCATCTTTTAATCAAACTCATATATAGTAAATCACCTATCTAAGTGATTGTACAAATGTCAGATTCAAACATTTTTAATGAACAGCTATTTAGTAGCCTGACACTTACTGATGTTTGAGAAGCTTGATGTATGTCAGCTAAGGCAGCTATAAAATTAATTAACAATATCTTATCTTAAGCCAGGATAAATGTTTCAGATAAATTTTCAGTCAACCAAAACTAACTTGTACTCAAATCAAATCTGCATTAGCTTGCAATTAGCGGTTAAAGTGTTACAGAGAAAAGCCGCTAGGGGGGTTAAGCGCTATAAATCTCCAACATATTCACAGAGGAGTACACACTTATCACCGCTTGTAATACATATTACACACGGCCATAAATCAAATCGCACTTTCCTTTGCAACGCACAGTGCAATAAATAGGTAAAGACAGTTTTTGACGTCAACAAATATGCTTCAAGAAGAGGGGAAGTTGCAAAGCGAATAAACTGCAGATAAAACGCATGAAATTTTCCCAAAACACGCAATTCGAAATTAAACAGCCTGGCGGCTGATAACTCCACACACAGATTTACTGTTTTCGGCGTTTGCACGATGCGACAGTGGGTTGTGGGTCAATGAAACGCTAGCCAAGCAATTAATAGCGCACAATCAGTAGACAACTTTTCCACAACAAAGCAGCTGTGGAGCAATAAAATAATATGCATGTACAATACCTGCTTAGGCGCCGAGGCAGTTGGAAAGCATTTGTGCGCATTTGCAAAACCGTTTGGCTGTTGTTGCGGCCACATATGGCAGCATCCGCAGTGAGTGCACAAAACGTCACATGTCCGTTTCGGCCAGACCAAGACGCATAGTGGAAAATTCAGTTTTGCATTGCTACTCAGCTAATGTGTCTATGTTTTTGTTGTTGCGTCTGATTTAATTTGATTTTTTTTTGGGTAGCGTTGTGACTTTCGCCGGTCACTAGTTATTGCCCCATTTGTACGTTAGCGCTAGGTGAAAATACCGTTATGGCCACTTTTCATTGTCGGCACGGCAGCAGTTGTGGCGCTGACAGCAAGACACGGCGACAATAGTGCAACGCTGGTGAGACGTTCGTTGACTAGCGCATCACTCGGTGTGGCATCCTCTACAGCCATGCCGTTTAGTGAGGTTACAATGCTGTTAAGCCTTATAAGGATGTCGTATTGCTCCTAAAGAGGTGGCATTTGCTGATTGTCTGATATAGTGACCAGCTTATTCGTCTTCGCGCTCGTACATTGGGTGTGTTTACTTTGGCTGTGGCAAATAAAATGAAATTCGTGACTTTTGGGGCAACAATACGGTTTAATTTTACGCAACTAGGTTCAGTTATGGTTTTTTTTTGTTTAATTTTTTAGTTGTGCAAAAAAAATTTGAGTATGAATGTGAAACCACTCATTTGTAAGGCATAGAAAATCGGGAGCTTTATTAAATAGTTTGGCGAATCCAGTTATTCTATTATATTAATATTGCTGTTCCCCTAGAAGCAGTAATTATATCCCATCGAATTTGAAGGTAGATTGTCAAGTTGACAATCTGGGTCTATTCGGGTTACCAGAACCCGACTGTCGTACAAACGAGCACTTATCTTAGGGGCCTTGGTCTTTTAGGTATACTTTACATTACTAATACGTACATATGTGCATACAAAGATGTCGCATTTGTTCGGCCGTCCCGAACGTGCCAAATCCTTCACTTCTTCTCGTCCCTCTTTGAACGATTTATACCAATCGTAAACTTGAGTTTTCGACATGGTTGCATCACCAAATGTTTTTTTAATATTTCCAACGTTTTGGCATAAGAAATTTCGTTTGAAACGCAAAATTTCATACCAAATCTTTGTTCTATATTTTTATCCATAATAAAAATCGCAACGCATACAAAAGGTTGACTTGTTCCTAATGATGCCGTCAACAAACTAAATGACACATAGCAATAAAAATTGACAGAATAGTGGCTGAAAGTTGTGCCAAACTGCGAAAAAAAAAAATTTTGAAAAATTCTCAGCGGGAAAATTTAAAAAGAGAATTTCCGGGTACTTATTTGACAAAATGTATACGGTATCCTACAAAATCTTACAACAGAAGCCGGGTAAGATTGACAAGTGAAAAAGTGACTTCTGAGATTGTCAAAACTCTCCGAGGCATAGAAGAATGGTCCATAAGTATGACCATCGACATTAAATAGGGTTTATTTTTCTTTGGAAGGTTGTTTCAAACTCAATCTCTATAATGCTGGCCAAAATACTTTGACAGAAATATTACTATAGAAGATAGTCAGATGGAAATTAACGATTTCCGTCGGTTCAACGCAAATTCTTACTGCTTAAATAGGTCATATAACTGTAGAAGACAATAAAAAAAAAACTAAATTGTCACTCAGGTGCTGGTAGGAATGCACTCAACGTAAGCTGCAAAATACCATTAAGCTCCTTCAAATTTTGCAATGGATGCTAGAGGAATACTTCAGGTGGCATATCGCCAATATACTCAATGGTGGACCATAATATTAATTTGGTTAATGGACCCAGAACATGTCTACTTGTAAGCTAGATAAAACTGAGTTATAAGAGTTTATCATGCCTGGATGTGGTAAAACAGAAGTTGAAGCAGAATATATGGCATATATGGTACGCTAAGGTGTGCGAAGGTTTGCAGCATTAACTTTCGAATGAACAAACTTTAGACTTATAGCGGGATTCTGTAACCAGTCTATAGTCTCTATTTGAGACATTTTGAGCTAAAATCTCAATTTGTGACTAGTTACTATTCACTAAACAGTCTCTAGCGTTAGCCTTAAAATATTGCCTCAAATTTGAGACCTGGTTGTTAGCAGGTCACAAAACTAAAAAGCGTTCTTGTCTGCCATCTTGAATATACTGAATAGTTTCATCATAGATATTAATCGATTGTCATTTTTTTATATTTTGTAAGCAATTCAAACACGAAAAAGTTAAAAATAAATAAACTTTACATAAATTTCCTAAATATTATGAAACAAAGTCAACATATATTTTTATTGATAATTATATTTTTTGACTATGCTATAGAAAATGTAATATTTGTTATCGTCATATTTACTTTCATTCAAGTGTAAAAATATCTCTGAATAATGAAATGTAATAGATTTTGTGACATTACAGAATAGCAAAATCGTCTCAAGTCTCAAAAATTGTCTCTAACTTAAAATCTCAAATTTAGAGACTTGAGACTGTATCCCAGTACAGAATCGCACGGTTAATTCACAAAAGCTTGTGTTGCTCTCTCGCTCTGATTTTATTGATTTGCTGCTGACATTTAAGTTAAGGCCAAGTCGTTGCTTTCTTGAAAATCTAGTTTTAGGCAAAATGTGATGTTGAAAAAAATGAATTAAGTTTGCCCATGCAGAAGTAGATTCGTTTTAAGACATAAACTGGTATTTTGAAGTTATATAAATATTTATAAGATTGTACATATGGCATGTATACAAGTGGTTTCTAGTTTAATTATGGTTGTGATTTATTTTAAAATTAAACCAAGTGCAGCTTATTGACATTGCCCTCTTTTTCTGAAAATATATACGTTTGTCAACTATAAATTATATACTATTAAGACATTTTAATTTAAATTTCGTGCGAAAACTTTCACCTAAATAGTTCTTTTCTGGGTTGGCATGACTGTCAATATCAGTCAAAATAATCATTAGTGTTTAGTATACGCTTGACTTTCTGGAGTACTTAAAGTGCTTTCGGTGATTTTTACGATTTTGTCTGCGAAATCAAATTTCTGATGCCGAAACGTTGCATAATTTAACGGTGATGTATGTATGTCACGAGAAAGTGCGAAACGATTGGTACAAATTATTCAAAGAGGGTCGAAAATGCGTTGACGACGAGCCACTTTCCCCTTTCTGTATCGATATATCGAGAGAAGTTAACGTTGTTCTTATTTTTGAATCATTTCGATCACATAATATACAGTTAATATGATTTATATGTGCTTTATAGACTACAAAATATTAAAATGTCTTTGACTTTTCGACAAGCCAAATTTCATTGTACATGCGACTGATAAATTATGAACTCAAATTTCGTCAAATAATCAGGATTAGAGACACTACTTTACCTAAATTGCATATATTTACATATACTTTTGCGACTCGCTTAACAAAGTGATAATATTTTGACATTATATTTATGGTTGTACAATACTTAACCAAACATTTAACATTTATCCAATATGCATGCTCTTAACTTACCTGAAAAGAAAATAAAAATAGAAATTAATAATGGTTATGTTATTGCCAAGAAATTTTTAGCGTAATTATGTAGAATATATTGTGTTTTAAAGCTTGTAATACAGCTTAACCTCATTAATTCCGCCACAAAGATAATTTCGACGATTTATCTTGGCTGAGCGCGTTCAAAACAAACAAATCGCCAGAAAATTTTCATTTGGATTAAGAGATTATTTTATGTTTATTCATGCAATTTCATTATTTGGATATAAGGAGCAATAACAGCATATATATTTTTGGAGTGCATGTTGTAGTTAAGGAGAATAATAGCAAGTACCATCAATTCGATTCGTCAAATTGTATAAATTAAATAAACTGGCTTAGTCCAATAAGGATAGAATAGCAAAAATTGTAAAAGAATATCTTCTTTAAAGTTATTTCTACAAACTCTATTATGTTGAAATTTAAATTTTTTTATTTTTCAATTATTTTTCAATCAGATATAGCTGAGACGAATTTCAGGTCAGATCGCCTTAAAGAGGCGTTCCCTTTTTGAGCTTAGAATCTCAAAAGCGTAGAGGAAACAAACTCGAAAACTTCTCCAATTATAACTATTAACATTAATATATAAGTACACGTATGTATATAGTTGTTAAGTTTTCATAGTTAGACATATTTTTTAAAAGATCGATTTGGTATATTTATAATATCTTGGAATTATGCTCTCGAAATTTGAAGTACATAAGTCCGACGAATACTTTTGGAAGAAATCAATAATTAACAAAGGATGTTTTTATCAAAACTATGTTTTTGGTCTAGCGACTACTATAGCTCTGAAACTGCTTGGTAGATTTCAATGAAATTTATACGATTTTCTTTTATAGCATGAAAAACGAAAATCGAAGAATTTTTTTATTTAATAACTCTAATTTTTTTGTTCTAATCATTTTGATGAATATCTAATGATTAATGATGGTTACCCCCGTTGACTGGATGAACACTCAATTTTAAAATTATTCTTATTTTTTCAAGTTTCTGTCAAGTCAAATCGAACCCGAAGAGGGAAGCGAGATACATATGCAGACAAAAGAAGAAAGTGCAGTGGGTATGAAGAGGTTGAGAAGCTGGATAATGCTCGAAAATTCGACGAAAAGATGCGGCGTCTATCTGACATTGACGAAGTTCGAGTAGCAATTAGCTGCCTGAAGAATGATAAAACGGCATCGGCCAATAAATTATCGGCTGAGCTATTCAAGTACGGCGTTGAAGAACTGCCAAGGAGCGTGCATCGTTTACAAGATGCGGTTGGATAAAAGCATGCCCGACGGTTGCAATTTAAATGTGTTCTGTCCAATCCACTAAAAGGGGGAGACAACAATCTGCGCCAGTTACCGTAGGATAAGCCTTTTAATATCGCATACACCCTCAACCAACTGATTGGACCTTATCAGTGACTAGATAGAGAATGTACTATCGACCAGATTTTCACCATGCGCCAAATCTAGCAAAAGACTCGTTAAAGATGGACACACAGCCAGCTTCGACAGCACGAAAAGGAACTGTCTCCATATCGATTTGTCTCATCTTGAAATTTCCCGCTAATTCTCTGATCAGGTTGGGGAAGGAGCTCTTCTATATCAAGCGAAGTTCAGACTAGGAGACTACTTATCGTGACTTCTTCAGTCTATTACTGAAGAAAAAAATTCAAGCTGCAGAGCTAAATAAAGAATGACAATCTTCTATAAAAGTATACAACTGCTGGCGTACGCCGATGATATTTGCCTCAACAACCGCGCCGTTAGTTCTGCTTTCTCCAGACTACATAGATAAGTAAGCGAAGCGTATGGACAACCAGACCCATAAAGAACGAGGACAAGACGAAATATCTCCTGGTATCAAACAAGCGTATTCGTAACTTGGCTCACACATAACTATTGGCAGTCATTACTTTGAACGAACAAAGACCAAACTCTTCAAGTCCCTCATCATTCCCATCTTGATAAATGGTGCGGAGGCACGGACAATGACATCATATGATGAATCGGCATTAGGAGTGTTAGAGAGTAAGTTTTACGAAAGATTTTTGATTCTTTGCGCATTGGAAACGGCGAATACCGCAGTCGATGGAACGATGAATATAAGAGATATACTACGAGATATACGTCGACATTTACATACTTAGTTCAGCGAATTAAAAGACTGCGGCTTCACTGGCTACATTATGTTGTCCGGGTGGAAGAGAAAACTCACAGCTTTGAAAGTTGTCGATTCAGTACCCGCGATGGAAGCAGAAGAAGAGGAAAATCTTCTCTCCGTCGGAGATATCACATGGACAAGAACCTGGTTACACTTGGTATCTCGAATAACCGGAAAGTAGCGAAACTCGCCTATAACCATGTAAGACACGTTAGTAAAAAATAAAACAGGGGATTTTATTTTTATACCCTGAACAGGGTATATTAAGCTTGTCACGAAGTTTGTAACACCCAGAAATAAGCGTCGGAGATACTACTGGTATATATATTATTTTCTAAAGCAACAATGTAATCTCCGAAGAAATTGTTCAGATCGGTTAACTATAACATATAGCTGCCATACAAACTGAGCGATCGGAATCAAATACTTGTATGGAAAACTTTCACATTTGACAAGATATATTTACAAAATTTGGTATAGATTATTTTTTAAGCCAACAATATAATCTCCAAAAAAATTGTTCAGAACGGATTACTTTAGCATATAGATTCCAAACTGAACACATAGTTACCAACAGAAATGCACCAGTGAAGGGATTTAGCTTCGGTGCAGCCGAAGTTGACCTTTTTTCTTGTTATAAAATAAAGTAATGACGCATCATTAGCCTAACCTAATCTAAACTGTCCAAAAAAATCATCACACTTAAACAAAGAAATCAGATTTAAAGTATGTTTACTTTGTGTCTCACAAGACTACAACTCTCTTTCTTTGGAAAACCACTGAATGTTTTTTCTTCGAAGATAATCTGTAATTTGTCTAGATGCTGGCCACCAAGCATCTTACCAAGTGAGAAATAAATTTTGATATTAATTAACACGTGACCATGGTCTTCTGCGTCATCTTTCAGAGCCATCAGCAAGCAAATTCCCAACCGCAATTTTTTAAAAATATTACCCATAATTTATTCAACCAGTTTCAAAAACTAAGTGACTCGTACAAGTCAAAATTCTTGCAGACTCAGTTTCTTTTCATTAAACGCTAGAGAAAAATAATTATTTCTTGTGTGAATCGTGTATAAAAAGTAAATCTTGTCCAACAAATGACATCAGCTTCTTCAACTAGTCAGCTCCGTCTGCATTTTTTATTAGTGACTCAGTTTATGCAAAAACGTTTTCTGCTTTAATTTATTATTATTCGATTTGAATGTTTATATTTCCCATTGCGTGCGCTGCTGTTATGTTTCATGAAAGAATAAATTAAAAAAGTTCAACTGATTTCGAAGGCCGCACATATTCAATGCATATATATTTTTATATTTTCGTACAATTTTTATGAAATTTTAAGTTGCTAATCGCATTAAAAACATTCGCAGAAGTAAAAATTCAAAAACTTAAAAAAAAACAAACCTTTCCAACACAGTTCTCTTTATATTATACTAGCAGCCCGTCCCGGCATCGCACGGGGTAGACAATTATTTATTTTTGGAAATTTGGATATAAAACACTTTTTTTCACAAATGTTTTTATTTGTATAAAAAAAAATCCCACAGTTATGTTTGTATGTATGTAAGTCTATTTATGTTCAATTTTTTTGATGGATTAAGTGGCGGGCACTTTTGGAAAATTAAAAAATAAAAATAATAATAATCAAAAAATTAAAATAACAGTAATAAATAATGAATTCAGTCGTTTTACATAAAGGATTAATATAAACACATAAATAGCATGGTTTGAATTTGGTTAACATTTTCATTAATGTTTAAAATGAAAAAGTTGTTGTAGTGACATAACTACAATAGTTGGACATATGCTACCGCGGAGTTTTTTGTAGACATTATGATGTTCTTCAATATTGTTGTACATTATTTGGTTCTATCGCTAATAGTTTCGGCAGCGCATTCGACGAAAAACATTTTAAGACTCATTTTTCTACTCCTTCGGTTACAGTTCAAATTTTACCAAGGGCCCCTAATTTTTTTCAAAATGAAATGTAGTCTATGTCAAATTGGAAGAATGTAGCATTCTATTGGTGAAAGAATTTTTTAAATCGGCCAAGTAATTTTTGAGCCTATTCAACACAAACATACAAAAATGGGTACAAATCTTTCCTCTTTATAATATTAGTATATATTTTCCCAATTCAGTTCAATTATCTAAATCACTGCGAGTAAAAGGCGAAAGTTTAGATGACTTTGCACTGATTTCACAAATAGTAAATGCGAAATTTTATTATAAAAATAAATTCAGCTGAGTGATCAAATTTCTGCAGGTGTCGAGTGGTAATAATTTTTCAGTTGTAACACGCAAATAAACAAATATGTTACACATACACATAAATCCTCATTTAATCATTTAAAACACTTGCATTTTCCATTTGCTCATACGAGTATATTTTGTTGTTTTTGTAGACTAGTGATGCTCGTTAGCGTGTGGGTAAACAAGATCTCAAGAGACTCTGAATGGTTCGAGTAAATGTCATTTTTATACAGAGCACATAAATTCATTTGTGGCGGATTTCTGTTTATGCGCGTAAGTGTGGCCAAATAACGTGACCTGAAATTCGCCAATCGAAAGTGAAACGAAATCGAAATCTACAAGATTTTCGGGGTGTAGCGTAGTGAATTTCAAGTGCACCATCGCCAAGTGTGTTGAATTATGCAGAAATCGCCAGTTGAATCTCGCTAATGACAATTTGACTTTAGGCAATTTTATTCAGGGAAGGGATTGAAAAGTAAAGGCCACCTTTCAATCTTCGATCGTTTAAAATTGCAACAAAAATATGCGCTTACTCATCAAATGAAATTTATAGTAATGATAGTTTCCACCACAAAACTGATTCTTTAGTACAGGCAAACGAAGGTTGTCTTTATATTATTTATAATCCTGGAAACTCACAATTGTATCGTAAAGTTTGATGATATGCAGACTCAGAACGTTTTGACATACGAGCACTCTTTGCGTTGTGTACAGTAACTTAAATATTTTTCTCGCCAAAAAAATGGAATTAAATCGCCAAGATTTTCGATTATTTTTACAACTTTCGACGTGGATTAACTTAACAAGAGTGCATAGATGAACTGAATTAAATTTTTGACGATGAAGCTCCATCAGTACAAGTGTTTATCGATGGTATGGTGAATTCAATCGAGGTCGTAGATGACTCAAAGACAGTTTTTGGGATATTGCAACATCGTCGTGTGGCCTATCGTGAGATTGAGACAACTGTATGCAGTGGGACCAGCATACATTCTATATTGCATGGACATTTGACTGTAAAAAATATTTGTACACGTTGTAGCTTAAACAATTTGTCGATCGCTCAAAACAGCTTCTCGTCGATTGGTGGAGAGAAATGTCAAAATACGATAGCGGTACTTCGAAACACGTCAGTAACATTGTGAAAGGTGTTGAATCCTTGATTTACGCATATCAGCTCGAAAGTAAAAAGCAGTCGACTGGATGGATGACTAAAGATGAACCGAATCCAACAAAAGTTGTTCGCGCACGAAGCACTTCCAAGCAAATGGTTACCGATACCACTGGAACAACGCAGAACAGTAAGTTCTGAGTTGTATAAAACCAAGTTTGCCTGTTGTCTTTTAAGAAATCAAGAGTTCGGTTTTTGGGAAGACTGATCACTCATCACCACGACAATGCGAGCTCTCACACATCGACTGAAACAAGTCCATGGTTGAGCACTCAAAACATCGATTTGATGGGTCATCCTCCGTATAGTACCGACTTGACATCGAGTGACTCTTTTTCCCCCCTTTTTATGTTTTGGAGATACCTCAATCAGAGTGGCAAAAGTATTTCGACAATTGGTTCAAACGCATGC
Source organism: Bactrocera zonata (assembly GCA_037783105.1). Classification (NCBI taxonomy): domain Eukaryota; kingdom Metazoa; phylum Arthropoda; class Insecta; order Diptera; family Tephritidae; genus Bactrocera; species Bactrocera zonata. The sequence goes on along the minus strand of JBAWJQ010005939.1, from coordinate 173,395 downwards.
AAAAGTGTATAGGTCTAAATGGAGAATTTTTTGAAAAACAATAAAGCCATGATTAAAATTCATTTTAGTTCTCGAATCTAAAAAATAAACGTTGCAACATCATTTAACTTCTTCCGCTGCTAAGTTTGGCTGTTTTATGTAGACGGTATACTCGTATATTCGCATTTATATTCGGCTAAAGATTATCAATACAGCAGTATCCCTTAAAAATTATAAGGGAAATAGGAAATATTTTCTGCTGTCTGAAGGCTTGAAATTCGATCAAGTTTATTTGAAATATACAATTTTTCGAATACCTGAAATACTATTCTTCTAGATTGCTTCAGATATACCAAACATCTGTGCCAAATACTACATCAAAATAATCATTAGTGTTTAGTTTGTTTTTCTGAAGTACATAAAGTGCATTCGGCGATTTTTACGAAGAGTGAATTTATTCAACAAAAAAATTCATTAAATTTTGTGTACGGAATTATATTTGTAGTGCCGAAACATTCAGAATGTTGAAAAAGGCGTTCGGTGATAATTTTTTTTCGCGAGCAAGTGTTTTGACATAACTAAATAAGTCTATAATGCGGACTTCATGGATACATCTACGAGTATATTATGGTACATTAAGAGGGATAATAATGAAAACAAGGATTATAAAAAAGTATAGCGAGCAAAATTTTCCAATTCTGTTGTACGGTGCAGTATTACTCACTTAGCGGAAGCTAATGGAAATTGTTCCGAGGTTCGTTGCATTGTGCATAACGAGAGCTTTAAAAACAATTCACTGGAAACTGCGCAGCAAAATCGGCGGGACGTCCACTGGCTGCAGGAGAACCTATAAACCTTCGGGCATAGCTCGGTTTTCAACTAAAAAAGAAGGTTCAAAGTAAACATAAACGTAAAGTATGTTAGCTACGCGCAACACTCCAAACATTTATACAAATGGCTCGAAAATGGACGTTGAAGTTGATGCGGGGTTGCCAAACCACTGCAGTATATTCAAGCTTAGATATTTGCTATTGTGAAAACCGCGGAGCTGGCCTCTAATCTACGTAGACGGTCAGAAGTGTCTTGGGAAGCAGAGCAGCAGTGGAAAGTGTTGCCAGAAGCAAGCAACTTCTCCCTACTGGGTGCTAGGCCACAAAAGCTTCGAGGGTAATAAAATAAGGTACGGCTAACACCCGAAAACGTAATCAACATTGAAAAACCCGTGCATTATCTATACGACAATTTAGACAGAAGCATGGTAAAGTAAATCACCTGGGTTCAAAACTGCAAAAGTCATGTGCAAAACACTAGATCGGAAATACACAAAATTCTTATTGGCACTCGACAGAAGAGACTGTAGAAACATGATCGGAATGTCACTGATGGCGACACATGACCAAAGAATGAGGCTGACATATCGAAATGTCTAGAGCACAATGGAGCATCGCTTGTGTACTTGTTCCGCATAGACAAGACAACGCTGTAAGTATATGGGGTCCATACGGTAAGACACACTGGAGGAGGTATCGATAGTGAGGCCACAGAGTCTATTAAAATTGGTGTCAAATCAATAACTACTGCTCATGGACCTAGTAACTGAGCTCCACCTGGCATCGTAAAAAACTAAAACTGGCTATGTGTGGCTCATTGGCCTACCAAATTAACCCAACCTAACCTAAAATTTTCCATTTAGTGAGCAATGATTAATGCTAAACATAAAAATATTAATAGTATTATAACGAAATATGAATACAGCTACGATTAGTATAAAAAATCGACAGTTAACGGTCTGAAAGTGCTTGCTACATTAGCTGCCACATAAAGTAGTCGCTTTCTTTGTTTGCTGCTGTTGGCAAAATTACTTTTTACTGACACTACATGCATACATGTACATATATTTGCATTTATATACACAAGCACATACTTGTATAAATATATTATATATTCTGCAGCAGACTTATTTTTTTATTATTACTTTTTTTTAGTTTTTAGATATATAAATCTAAGTATATTAACAAATACATAAGTATGTACTATTATATTTTTATACTCTTGCAACCAGTTGCTACAGAGTATTATAGTTTTGTTCACCTAACGGTTGTACCTATTACGTAAAACCAAGCAAGTGAGGTGGATATAGGGTTACATACCAAATTACCCCAAGTCAACATGATCTTGATTTTTGAGCGACCTTGGCGCGATTTTTTTGGTCTCGGCTCTCTTTTTGCACGATATTCGCTCGATTGATCGGTTGTTTCGGGATCGTAAGCATAACTGGAAGTCGGAAAGCATCGTTTCACACACTCAATGCGACACCGTTTTTCCAAAAAATTCAAAATTTTCGGTACCAGTCGAGATTTGACGTGCTTGAGGCCCAAAACATCCTTCAAAATGGTATTGGCTGAGCCTTTCGATATGCCAACTTCATCAGCAAGGTCTCTAATTGTAATCGATGGTTTTTCAACACCAAATCTTTGATATGTTGAACGTGAGCTTCGTCGGTTGAGGTTGATGATCGCCCTGGACGCTCTTCGTCTTCGACACGTTCACGGCCGGCTTGGAACTCACTATACCACTTGTAAACATTTTTTTTAGACATAGCCTCAACACTAAAGGCTCTCTGCACCATCCTCAACGTATCCGCAGCAGAAAATTGATTCCGTAAACAAAATTTAATGCAAATTCTTTGCTCAACAAATTTCGACATCACAAAAAACGAAAAACTCACTTTTAGCAGCTCACAAAACAACACGTATCTTAAACACTAATGAATATTTTGACATGAAATTTGACATAAATGTGACTGACAGTACTACCAACCTAAAAAAAAAAATAATTCTCCAAATCATTCGATGCGCGCAGTTTAAATTTAAATGTCCTTATTTTTTGGGCACAGTAAATAATTCGCTTATAGTAGGGCACCTTAGGACCAAAAATTGTTCAAATTCACACAAAACTGTTCAAGGTACCGAATATATGGACCCGACTATATATAGTTGACTGTTGATCGAAAATATCGATCAATGTGTTAGATATATAATTGAAATTCAGGAATAATCCTTCTCTAATAGTGGTATGTCTGTACGTCAAAAATTGGTGGTATCTGGACAATACTTCCCTGAGCACCCGTATACCTAATATAAGGATTTTCAAACTTCCCGGAGACTTTGCTTCATATGATTGGTGATTGTATGTGAAGTACATTCGTTTTTCTAAAAAATCGTATGCCGTATTTGTCGGCCAGTATATGAGTTATATAGAGTATATGTATGTATATATAAAATTTCTTAGATTCCGATCCTCTAATTGGCGTTTTACATCCCTGGCTTTAATACTTGCAAGTTCCGAGAGTATAAAACGTTCGGTTGCACCCGAACTTGGCTCTTTCTTACTTGTACTATATAGCAAAGATATGTGTATGAATATTTTTGCTAGCATTGAATACATTTACAACAAAATTTGTTAATTTCTTCAATGAAAATCTAGTTTTGCACGCTATTGTGAAACAAAAACAATAACAGCACGCATATACACAGTAGCAAACGAGAAGCTTATTTACTTGCATTGACGATAATGATTACCCGCTTAACTCTGCTGATAGTAATGCAACTGACGTTACGATATGTGCGCCATCTTTGTTGTTGCAATTGTTGCTCTGATTTTTCGTAGATTTGCAGCTGCTTTTAGCAGCAGCATATACTTTCTATTTTTCATATAAATTCAACGAAATTTGATTTGGCGCAAGCAGTTGGCAGCCAAGTAAATATATACAACCATAAGTGCTTAAGTGTGCATGTATATAAGTATGTACATATACTTTACTGTTAGCCTCTAATACACTAGCAAATAATGTATAAAAATAATACAATACATTTTTTTTATTTTTTTGAAATCGCTAATTTTGTTACGAATAACGCATTGGTGGCATGCTCATTTATGTAGAAACAAAATTACTGTTATGAAACTGCAAATTACAATTAGCGCTACAAACCGGATACAAAACTAATGATCTTTAATTGTAACTAAAACAAGGCACTTTAATAAATAATAAAAAATCAAGCATACAGTTAACTTAAAAACCTATATTACTTTATAATTATGCAAACACACACCTACTTATTAGCACAAATATATATGTTTAACTCAAATATTTTAAATTCGTGTTTAAATGTCATAATGTTGGCACACCGAATCGTTTATGACACTATAGCTGTTAATTTCATTGGTAAATTGACAAAAGTCGCACCCGCCACCGCTAAAATTACCGCACGGCATTGCTTTGTACGCCCAACGCGTGCTCTACACGCCACAGGTGAAATCGAAAGTGAAACTTTTTTCACAAGTTATCTAATTGCGCTGACATAATGTTTACATTAATATCTTTAAAAGGTGAGAAATGCAAATGTGGACACCTAAAGGCACGCTTAACACATGCAGATGTATTTTATATGAGTTACAGGTATTTTTGAGAGAAAATGATTCGTAAGCAAAATAAGAAAATGTATACTACAGACGTGTTAGATTTACAAACCAGAACAAACTGGTATAATACAATAAACTGACATAATCCTTTAACTATAGTATCGACTGATTATACCCCTTTAGAAATAAAGTCCTCTCGACGAACAAAGGCTAAACTCTATAAGTCACTCATTATTCCCGTACTGCTATATGGTAAAAAGGCATGGACGATGCCAATATCTGATGAGTCGGCGTTACGAGTTTTCGAGCGAAAGATTCTACGGAATGGTTCTTTCCGCTACGACAACGGCGAATACCGCAGTTGATAGAACGATGAGCTGTACGAGATATATACTACTGTGCCCAAAAAATAAGGACATTTGAATTTAAACTGCGCGCTTCGGAGGATGTGAGAATTATTTTTTTTTTTTAGGTTGGTAGTACTGTCATTCACATTTATGTCAAATTTCATGTCAAAATATTCATTAGTGTTTGAGATGCGTGTCGTTTTGTGAGCTGCTAAAAGTGAGTTTTTCGTTTTTTGCGATGTCGAAATTTGTTGAGCAAGGAATTTGCATTAAATTTTGTTTACGGAATCAATTTTCTGCTGTGGATACGTTGAGGATGGTGCAGAAAGCCTTTGGTGATGAAGCTATGTCTAAAAAAAAATGTTTACAAGTGGTATAGTGAGTTCCAAGCCGGCCGTGAACGTGTCGAAGACGAAGAGCGTCCAGGGCGACCATCAACCTCAACCGACGAAGCTCACGTTCAACAAATCAAAGATTTGGTGTTGAAAAACCGTCGATTAACAATTAGAGACCTTGCTGATGAAGTTGGCATATCGAAAGGCTCAGCCAATACGATTTTGAAGGATGTATTGGACCTCAAGCGCGTCAAATCTCGACTGGTACCGAAAACATTGAATTTTTTTGGAAAAAAGGCGTCGCGTTGAAGTGTGTGAAACGATGCTTTCCGACTACCAGGGTGTCATGAAACGCATTATAACTGTCGATGAGACTTGGATCTATGCTTACGACCCCGAAACAACCGATCAAACGAGCGAATGTCGTGCCAAAAGAGAGCCGAGACCAAAAAAATCGCGCCAAAGTCGCTCAAAAATCAAGGTCATGTTGACTGTTTTCTTCGATTATCGTGGTGTTGCGCATTATGAATTCCTTCCAACCGGTCAAACAGTCAACAAGGAATATTATTTGAACGTTATGCGTCGTTTACGTAACGCTATCTGCCTAAAAAGGCCGGAATTGTGGAAAGACAATTCTTGGTTTTTACACCACGATAATGCACCATCCCACACTGCCCTCGTAATTCGTGATCATTTCGCCAAAAACTCAACCCATATCGTTCCACAACCACCGTATTCACTTGATCTGGCGCCGTGCGACTTCTGGCTGTTCACCCAGCTCAAAGGACCGCTCCGGGGACACCGTTTTTATACGATAGAGGAGATTCATGCCGCAGCGAAGACAGAACTGAAAGCCATCCCGGAAAGTTACTACAACCAGTGTTTCGAAGATTGGAAAATCCGTTGGAATAAGTGCATTGCATCGGGAGGGGATTACTTTGAAGGGGATGAAATTGATTTGGAAAAATAAATAAAGAATTTTCAAAATAAATACAATGTTACCTTTTTTGGGCACAGCATTGACATAGTTCAGCGAACTAAGAGACAGCGGATACGCTGAGTAGGTCATGTCGTCCGATTGGTTGAAAACACTCCAGCTCTGGAAGTATTCCACGCAGTACCCGCCGGAGGAAGCAGAGCAAGAGGAAGGCCTCCTCTCCGTTGGATTGACCAGATGGAGAAGAACCTGGCTACACTTAGAAACTCCAATTGGCGATAAACAGGGAAAGGAAGAACGACTGGCGTGCTATTGTAAACTCCGCTATAACCTTGTACATAAGCTGTGTCTACGCCAATAAAGAATAATAATATAATACCACTACCGTTAGATGACTTCGAAGAAAACAACAAATTATATTGTTGCTTTCGCTTGAAATTGTTTGACGAGTGCAGATAGGGGATGGACAAGGTACACGATTATGACAAAATAAGATCACATTTCCATTCGATTACTTTTTTGGAGTGCGTTTGACAGAAAATACATCATTTTATGGCGTCATACATGATAAAGTATGATGGTTCGCTTCGTCTCAAGTTTTTGAAAAGTAATTTTTTTAAGAGAAACGAACATTTTATGAATGAAAACAAGAAAAGAGATAAGAACGTGTGCTAAATTTCATATTCGCGGATAGAGAGACAGATGGACAGACAAGCGGACATAGCTAAATCGACTCAGCTCGTTACCTTGAACATTTATATATACTTTATATGAACGCCGACGATTCCTTTCGGGTGTTTTTGTTCAGGGTACAAAAGTAAAGGCGCAGGGAAAAAGCTCCGAAAATATATAGTTTAATTCATTTGCTATTTCTTTATTTGAAAAATACATTTGTTGTTTAAAATTTTGGTGAAGAAAACAATATTTTCTCCAGATATTTATTATTTTGGTTGAGTTTTCATTGGGTTATGTTTTTTGGTGGTGGATTCGAAATCCTACGCAGAACCGCATGAGCTTCGCCTTTTCCTTTAACTTGCAACCAAACAGTTGTTTGCTGATTACCCAGGCGATATTTAGTCTAAGGCCGGAAGTAATAATCAGTTTTAACCTATAGTATATATAATAGTTATATAAAAGAATCGTTTCTGGCCACTCCCAGGTGAATAGCAGTCAAAAATTTTTCTCAATTATATTTCAAATAGCAAAAATGTACGTTTTGGAGTAATTTCTTTTCTTCTTTATAGCTAGCCAGCACTTTTATAATACAAGTACACCAAAAATGTTTTCTCGATCGAGAACCATGACATCTTAAAATTAACGTAAAAATATTAAGGGATTTCTTTAAAAAAATAGGAAGAAATTTTTTTTTTTAAATTATTTGGTATTATTTATAAATTTATATTTTCAAAGTATGTATTTTATATAATTCGATTTTTTGAAAATACTATTACACATATATATATGTTAATTCCATTTATTCCGGAAAATATACTTCATAGACTCACACCCATTGCCATTAACCAACCAACCCATTTGACTTTGGGCCATGTCTGTAGTTTAGTCACGATTATTGGTCACAGTATTAGCCAACATTTACCTTCATAATGGTAGTGTTGCCAACTTAGTGTCCAAAAAAAAGAAGCAAAGCGGAATGTCAATGCAGCAGCGCATCTTCAGAGCCAATACACTTTTGTTTGTGTTATTTGTTAGTGTATTTATACGAGTTGCACGATTTTCTAACGGCGCTGCGCAAAATAACTGTAAGAAAAACCCGTGAGTTACCTCACCACCGAATTCGACGCGGTCACATCCAATGGTAGCGTCAGTTAAATGCATTTCGCGGCGCGGAATGAATGCACAAGTGAACGAATGGATGAATGAACTATGTGGCTGATTGCATCTTAACTTCACAGTTCAAGTTCAATATCTCCATTGAGGAAGAAGCGCTTGCACTTTTGTTTGGCATGTCGTGTGCTTTATCTGCATTTTAGCTTTAGCTTAATGTGCAGTAGCGGAGAGTTTCTTTGGCAAATGAGAGCAAAGTTGTACGAGCAGATTCGAAAGTTTTGGTTGCATTTTATGGAGATTATTGGTTGGAGGTTATTGTTTTGGTGGCAGTAAATATCATACAAAAATCTTTGAGGAATGCTGCCGATTTGTCACTGCTTTGCGACCTTTATTAAATAGAAAAACGGATAAGTGTTCTTAACTTATTAACGTTTTCATCCAGCCAGAAATTGTTAATTTCAGTCTTCCTGTCAATCAATTAAATTACTCTTTAATTGGCACTCTGTCTAAAATTGTTCTAAATCGAATAATATATCCAATATTACAGATTTAAAGTTTTCGAATAATTGGAGATGAATCAGAAATTCTTAGCCGGATGTTCGAAAATCCTGATAATGGTTATTTGGGAGCTAGGGCAAGTTTTCGTATAATTGTATCCATTTTAAGCACAATGATATACTGTTATAAGTAAAATATGTTCTGATATTTTCATTCAAATAACTCAAATATTGGACGAAATATCCAGCATAAAGTCACCAAGAAGTTCCAAAATCTTTATATTAAGTACATGGGGCTCAGGGAAGTATTGACCCGATTCAAGCCAGAATTACTATTGTCAGGAAAGGATTCTATCTGAATTTCAATTTTGGGTCAAAAGTCAACTATAGATACTGTGGTCCACTTATTCGGCACCTAGGGTGTTTTACAGTTTTGGTTGGATTTGGACAATGTTTGGTCAATTTTATTCCGTTATAATAATTTCATCTTGATTTGTGAACTGGAAAGTGAAAGAATCACATAGAGTTTAAAATTGTGTTATATGGGGTGTAGGCGTGGTTGTGGTCCGATTTCGCCCATTTTCCTTTTTTGTGAAAAGAATGTTATATACTAAATTTAGTCGAAACTGGTCAGATTTCACCAAAAGTGGGCGCCGATCGTGCAAGTTTCATACCGGCTCTCATAAAGCCCTTTCATACCATCTCGGAGGTAATATTTAATGTCTCTGGCGTAAATAGTTAATTATTTATTGCGCCTTTAGTAGTTTTTATCAGTACCGTTATAAGGTGAGTGAGCGGAGTTATCTTCCGCTTTCATTAATTTTCACACTGTCGATAGGAATTCTTATAATATTTGAGCTTGGCAGATTTGTTATTGTAGCTTGTAGCTGTAGTGGTTTAGAGAGACCATGCCCACTTTTAAAAATATTATATCCACAGGTGCCCCTTGCTACTGCGATTCTCTGTGCCAAATTACAGTCTTATACTTTAATTTAGTGCTTAGTTATGGCACTTTATTAGTTTTCGGTTAATGTCGATTTGTGGGCGTAGCAGTGGTCCGATTGCGCCCATCTACGAACTCTTAATTTTTTGTACTAAGGAACCTGCATCCTAAGATATACCAATTTTTACGCAAGTTACAGCTTGCACGGCCAGACAGACAGTCACCCGGATTTCAACTTTTCTCTTCATCTTGATCATAAATATATATAGTATAGAGTATATAACCCTATAGATTAGTTGATTAGTTTTAGGTGACACGTACAACCGTTGAACAAAACTATAATACACTGTAGGAACAGGTTCCAAGAGTATAAAAATGATCAGACTGACGAGCCGAATCGATTTAGCTATGTTCGTCCGTTTGTCTGTCTGTATAGAAATAGCAGTTTTTGAAATATTGATCTGAAATTTTGCTTACGTATTTTCCTCCCCAAGAAATAGTTTATTTGTTGGAACTGGCGAAATAAAATTAATATAATATATAGATGTCACTCAAGCTGAACAATGGACATCAAGTGCTTGTATAGAAAATTTTTTCATTTGACGAGCTGCCTTCAAAAAATTTGGCATAGTTTAATGTCCAAGGCAACGGTGTAATCTCCGAAGAAATCCTTTTTTAATTGTGAAGGGTGTTATAGCTCCGATGCAACCGAAGTTTACGTGTTTTATTATTATTACAGTGGTACCTCGACATACGAGTTTAATTCGTTCCGCAACCTTGCTCGTATCTTGAATTACTCGTATCTCGAAGCAAATTTCCCCATACAAAACAATTGAACTACCATTAATCCGTTCCAACCTCCAAAATGTCAACCTAGTTATTTTTGTTACGTGATTTTGAATAATAAAAACGTATTTATATAACAAAAACAAAAACAAAAACAAAAAAGATAATGTAAAGAAATAAATAAGATATCCTCACTGGTCTTTGCCTTTTTCGCTTCATTTTTCTCGCTTTCTCCGGCCGTTTAGAAAAAAACATGTCCAAGGAGGTTTGTTTCTTCCTCCCTCTCACAATGTTCCGGAAATGAGTTAGGCAAGTGTCATTAAAAAAGGTCAGATGCACGACCTGTTGCAACTTTTTGTGGGTGTTTTTTTTCCACCAACTGTGAAACTCTCTCCCACATTCCTAAAATCTCCTTTATCTCACTTGTAGAAATAACCTCCTCCTCTGACTCCTCAAAACCAATTTCTTGCATAACCTCAGTATGCTGCTGTGACTGTAACTCTTGTATCTCCTCAGTGGTCAGTTCCTGGGTGTGCTCTTCGATGAGTTCGTTCACGTCTCTCTCGTGATCGTATCTCGAATTTCGCTCGTAACTAAAAGCAAAAAATCACTTGCTTGAAGGCTCTTATCTCGAAAAACTTGTATGTTGGGGCACTCGTATGTCGAGGTACCACTGTATTGTTATTATAATTATTATTATTATTGGAAAAAATCTGAGAAAAAAGTTAGACCTTTTAAATTTTTAATACATTCCCTTTTAAAAAAGTCTGACTTCGTTCGCGGTGCAACTGATATAGAATTGTTAAGAACCAGACCACACGGTACCAACCAGTGTAGAAGGTGGGGAAAATCAATAACGGAAGAACCTAGCCTCAGCTCATGTTTCGAATTGGCGCCAAGTTGCATGAGAAAGTAAAGATTTGGTACGTAAACGTTAAACATTTGAAGAGCTAACCTGTATGAAGAAGTTGGAACAAATCGGTTATTTTATGAGAGACAAGCAGGTATTCAGATAACTTTGATGCAATACTTGTATAAAACCCTAGAGGAAAGTACTAAAAAAGAGAATACTAGCACTTATTTTAGGTTCATGACAATAATAATCTAACCTCAGAGGCACGCAAATCACTTCTGCAGATTATATTAACATTTTACGGAATATTCTGATACAAAAATAAAGACATTTAAATTACTTAAATGGGTAAGCAGTTCAAAACAAGTTCTACCAAGAAAAATATTGCCAATACTACAAGTTTAAGTGCTCAACTACTACTAGTGAAAACTACAAAACCTCGAACTAGTTGACCTTCTCTTAAGATACGCTTAACCAAGTCAAAGTGTTAGACGGCCAACAACAACAGTAACAACTGAAAGAATAGCAATGCAAATAAATGCAAACCTGAAAGCAGATTTTTATGCACTCACACCTCCATGTATTCGAGCTTAAGAGCGCTAAAACGACAGTTTAGTAAAACATCTAATTGCATTTTTGAAATGAGTAACACTCATGACTACGGAAACAACAAAGCGATGTCAAAAACAACAAAAACCGCAATAGACATGGCAAGTTGTAAAATCGTTGCAGCACCTTTGCTGCCAGACGGTGTTAATTCAATACAAAGATGAGATTATGAGCGTGCATATGCATGTTCGAATATATAAATAGTATATATGTATACCTAAAAGTGTTACTGTGTTTGTGTGTATGTATATGTGACTGTGAGTGCATATATTGCAGATGACTTTTTGCTGATGGATTTGGTTTTGATGCCGAAGCGTTAATGCGAAAATGCAATGCATATTAGGGTGGTACATACATACTTAATTTTTATTTTTTAGAAATACTGAACATTGTTAATTGACAGAGAATATAAATGTAAACAAAATCTGTTAAATAATTTAAAAAAAAATTCAAATATTCAAAAAATATAAAAATTTAAAACAAGAAATATGGTGTTTTTAAGACATAAGCATGTAATTAACAAAGAATATAAATGTAAACAAAATCTGTCAAATAATTTAAAAAAATTCAAATATTCAAAAAATATAAAAATTAAGAATTTAAAATAAGAAATATGGTGTTTTTAAGACATAAGCATGTAATTAACAAAGAATATAAATGTAAACAAAATCTGTCAAATAATTTAAAAAAATTCAAATATTCAAAAAATATAAAAATTAAGAATTTAAAATAAGAAATATGGTGTTTTTAAGACATAAGCATGTAATTAACAAAGAATATAAATGTAAACAAAATCTGTCAAATAATTTAAAAAAATTCAAATATTCAAAAAATATAAAAATTAAGAATTTAAAATAAGAAATATGGTGTTTTTAAGACATAAGCATGTAATTAACAAAGAATATAAATGCAAACAAAATCTGTCAAATAATTTAAAAAAATTCAAATATTAAAAAAATATAAAAATTAAGAATTTCAAACAAGAAATATGGTGTTTTTAAGACATAAGCATGTAAGTTTCATATGTACATTTTGAAATTATGTCCAAAAGGAGTGGATATAAAAGTTGTAGATTTTTTCGTTAAATACAAATTTGCACTATACATTTTTGCTTAAAATCGAGAAAGCACATTTTAATCCTTAAAAATTCAACACGAAGGGGAGGACCCTTCTTCATCCCGACCTCAGTTTGCCCGAAAAATATGTTTTCTTTAATTTTTGCCATTTCTTCTTCTTTCATTTCCAATAGATTTCCTCCTACCATAATTTTTTTGCTTGCTTTCAAAAATTTTCTATCTTGGTCTATACAAAGTTAATATATTATATCTTATGGCTGCCTAAGAAGTAGTTTTAAAATTTTTGAACAGGTGGTAACTCCATACAACAGCATTTCTTGGATTGTGGAAGAATTTGCTTACTATTGTTTATAATAATTAAAAATTTAGTGTTCTCATATCTGTTTTATTATCTGAAGATTACTAAATATGCTGTTTGTTCCTGAACTTTTCACTAACATATGTATGTAGAAAAATGCATACATTTTTCGGTTATGTGTGCCTAACTACAGATTACTCACACATAATGTGTTTGCAGCCTTGACCACCACCCTAATGCTGGTCCACATGTGATACATACATACATATACGATTATATGTGTGCTGGCACCCATATGAGCATACATATGAGCAACCAGCGGCATACTATGGGTTGATATTTCTTTCCGTATTCGTAATATCTATGCAATTAAATATTTCGCACTGAGGCAGAGGCATATTTACATGGCTCTATGCGCATAGATTAAATCCAGGTTTACCAGTTTACGATGTACACTCACACAGTTGTTTGAGTATATATGTATTGATCATTGTAAGAGCATGCTTGAAATCTACTCCAGCACTTGGGTTAGGTTTCCATAATGTTGTATTGGAATTTGAGCGCAGTAGTATGTGAATATAAGCGCTTTTATGAAACCAGTCACTATATACATACTAACATATGTAAGATATGTTTAAGCAGATGTATGTATGTGATTACTTCTTTCACCTACTACTAATAATTTGCATAATTTTGATTTATTTTAGTCAAAGGCTTGACACTCTTGCTGGTTTTCTGCAACGTTATATGTATAGTAGATATACATACAAGCAAACGTATAGATGTATGTATATATATAAATATATAAATATATAAATATGTAATATACTACAAGTATATACATATGTGTGTAGGCAGTTACATATGCTCGTTCACACCCATAAAACTACATTTCTGTTTGATGACTTCGGTGGCTTGTCACTGTGTGCCCAATACCGAACCGCTTTTGTTGTTGTTCTTCAGTACCGGTTAAGTGATTATGCATATATGTATAAATACACATGTTACTATATAATAGTCATATTAATAGAATTCAAATTATTTAATTTCATTTTCATTGGCTTTAACGGCCAATATCAATAATCACTGTTCATAAAAGACACAGAGGCAACAGAAAAACTTGAAGAAAAGAAACCGCAAAGAATGCCAAGAAAAGTCTAGAACCCGTTTGTTTGGGTTCAAGTGGTATTTTCGTGAATGTCAACGAAGTCAGCTGGTTAATTAGCTAATCTGTCAAGATACGGCAGATAAATATGACTTAATAATATATGTATGTATACATTTATAAAAAAAAAATAAATTCTAGGACATGCTCGTAAATATAAATGATAAATGTTATAACAAGTTGAGACTTTATGAATATCACTTTCGTTAAAATTTACTAATTTTCCATATATTGTAAATTAAATTCGAATTTAATTCGAATTTACTTATGAGCATGATTTCAGACAGAAACAATTATAATTTTAACGACACTTTTTGAAAGAGAGGAAAAGAGATAGAGAGTAGAAGAAGCACGTACACAAGCAGTTTAAAAAAATGTCGAAAGAGACAGACATCGTTGATAGGCTTAGCTCTTAAAACACTGGCTGGGTTGGGAAAAGTTATAGTACCTACGAAATTTGCAAAACCCAGAAGGAACGGTCGGACATCCTTAAAAGAATATATGCGTATAAATGATCAGCGTGACGAGCAAAGTCGATTTAGCCATGCCCGTCTGTTTGTCTGCATATACTCGAACTAGTCTGTACGTTTCTGAAATATCCATCTGAAATTTTGCAACGCCGATATCGAACTGCTAGGAATAGCTGCCGTAGAAACTGATATATCTAATTCCAGTCCTTGTACGAAAAGTATTTTCATTTGATAAGATATCGTGCAATTTTGCAATAATTATTATCCATCTCTGAACAAATTGTGCAAACCGGTTGTGGCCCGATTCGTTAGCTTTTCAATCAAACTGACCGATCAAAATCTACATAAAACTGTTCATAAGAGATCTTTGTTTCCTTATTCTTAAATAACATTAATTTGACTGGAAGATTGTTTATAAAGAGTAGTCGAAAAAGTCTTTTCGTATTTCTAATCAAACGTCAATTTTTTTGTATTTATAAAGAATTTTATTGAGCCAAATTTTTACAATTTTGGTCGACCACATTTTGCCATTTTTACGCTAGAGACATTATGCCATCAGCGTAAAACTTCTCGGCGAAAAACTGCAACAAGTAATTTTCACAGGCTCTTGTAAAGCCAACTTTACTCCATTAAAGGAGCCGATGGTGCAATATCAGGGCTATATGGTGGATGCATCAATGCTTCCCAGCCAAGCTCTCTCAGTTTTTGCCGAGTCATCAGAGTTTTGTGTGGTCTAGCGTTGTCCTGATGTAAGACGAAGCCCTTTCTGTTGATCAGTTCTGGCTGTTTTTTTTTTCGATTGCTTGCTTCAATCTCATCAGTTGTTGACAGTAAAATGTAGAACCAATCGTTCGACCAGGTGCTGATTCCTTTCCAATCACACCAAACACTCAGCACTTTCGAGGCGTCAATCCTGGGCTTGCGCCTATTTGTTGAGCTTCACCACGCTTGGACCATGCACAGTATTGTCGTATTTGATCCACTTTTCGTCTCCTGCTTCAGAATTGGTTCGATTTCATTTCGTTTCAAAACCGTTATGTTCAGCTATTTCCTTCAGCTCATCATTAAGGTGCCCGCAGAGTAGATGGTCAAAACCGAGCCGAGTATAAATGAGCATGTTTTATACATGGGAAAATGTTATTCTAGTCTAGAATACTAGGATAGATTTACTATCCACTTTTTTATGGTGTTCTTATTGATATCTTAAGAATACAGAAAAAAAAAAATTAAAAATTAAAATAATTAGAGGGGGTGGGGCGGGGGTTGGGGGAGAGACAGGTGTAAGAAAAATGGCGCATCCTGGTGACATTGATCCTGACTCTCCTGGGGGTCTGAAAAAAAAATCAAAAGAAATTCTTAATCAGTAAGGATGCAGTTATAGTCCGGGAACACGAAAAAAAAAAATTTTTGAAAAATGTCGACTGCCTGAAAATAAAAATCACTTTTTACGCTTTTCTTTTGAAATTCTTGAATTTTTTTTTTAATTAAAAAAAAATTTTGACACGATGCTGGTAGAAACGATAAAGGATTATATAAAGAAGGTTCACACCAAATTTCAAGGAAATCGGTTGTAGAGAACTTGAGATAATGCCGGTACCGTGTGGAAAAAAATAGTTTCGAGAAAAACGCGTTTAAAGTTTTACGTTATACGATATTCGCTCAACCGGTCTAGTTGACACGTCACTAAAATGGCTATAACTTTGAAAATAATTTGAGTTTTGAAAAATCCTTTTAGGGAGATATTTTTGAATATCAAAACTATCGAATTATGAAAAAAAAACTTCGATTTTTTTAAATTTCTAGAGTAGAATACCCTCTTTAGGCGTTCACTCTGCGCGCACTCTTAAGAAGACTAGTTGTTTACCTTGCTAATTCCACTATTTCATCCACATCAACAGAGTCCCCATTACTTAACTTAAATATAACCTGATATTCTTCCATAACCATCGACTTTTTTTACTACATACTTGTAAATAAACCCGCTCTAGTGTATGCGGATGCACAATTTCGGGGAATCCCTATACTTTTCCAAACAGGTCTATGCATGGCTCATTAGCCTACCAGACTAACCTACTCTAATTTTAATTCAATTATTTATTTATTAGCTTGTCATATAAAATTGCGAAACTGCCACGAATCACTTTTTCACAGTCGAATTATTTTTCAAAATAACTGACCGCCCATTCGTTCCAGCTGATCCGGTTTGCAATGCATCAATCAACAACGGCAAGGTCACATTAGCGAAGCAATAAAGCCAAATAGAAAATGTCTTTGACGCTTTTTATTGACACTTTTTTCACCATGTTGCCCTTCCAATTATTAAATGCGACGGAAATGATAACTTGCTGTGGGGCGTATGCGCGCGTTAAGATAAATGACATAACTGAATTTTGTATGGCTGACTGTTTACAGAAACAAGCGTACAAAAAAGCAAGTCTATTTTTGTTGCTTCAAGCATTTCTTGAAACACTCAACGCTGCTGCAGGCATTTCATTTTATGTCACCAACATGATGTTGTCAAATTACTTTTGTTATTCTTTGTGTGTGTGCGTGTGTAGGTGCATGTGTGTGGAACTGTTATATTGTTGCTCATCAACTCAGCGATTCGTTCGAGTTCATTGTCATTCAAGGCAGCCAACATTAAAACGAGCCAGCGAGCACCCAAAAACTGTCAGCCCATGAACACAAAAACAACAACAACATAAAATTAACATATGAAAAATCACATTCTCACACTCAGCGCGAATGGTTGCCGGATGCTGGCGATAAAATGTATTTGATGTTGTTGCTTTCATTTGCTATGCGCGCGCCGCGTGATGTGACTGCAGCGCAGCACCAGCGGCATCGTATTAAGCTGCATGCGCCTAAAATGTGACGTAACCAATAAAAGCGTAAAAAGCGATGTGTAGCAGCGTAATGCAACAAGCACAGTCGACATTGCTGTGGCCGCTTGCGTGAGTGCTGTCTGCGCTTCCGTCCTTTGCAAGCGCCTGTAGCAAATGCCGTTTTCCGGAGTTCACATATGTATATTTGTATTTATGTGTGTTTATATAAGGGCAAGTGCAGATTTTTACGGCAGTAGCAGCTCGTCAAACACATAATCATCTACTTCATTATGTTTGTTTGTTGTTGTTTTTTATGCATATTTGTTGAACGCGCCCTGCCGTAAGGAATTTATTGTTGAGTGATGATTTTGTAATGTAAGCCTAAGCTTAAGCGAATGCATTACAAACGCGCGCATGCTTCTAAATACATACATATGTGTGTGTAGTCTACGTGGCTATAAGGAATTGAATTTGTATGTTGCCAGGGAAATAAATGAATATATATGCACTTTTTGAAGTACATTTTCGCCATGAAGTGCAACATCATTAAAATTGCAAATAAATTTTGCTGTTTTTCGCCGAATTTCCGGCCACGGTTTCGATAACAAGACAGCTGGCTTTTGGTTCATGTAGGGACGACGAGTAAAAGAGGTATATTCAGAAGGCTAAAACAAAGCGCTTAGTTTAAGTTGCTTGCAACGCGTTGCCTATAATGTTATTTAGATAGTAATTTCAAAACTAAATTTTGACGGATCTTGAAAAAATATAATTTATTTGCTTGCTTAATAGTTTTTTTTTTTTTTTTTTCAAAGAAGATGGTGGTTCTAAAAGCACTAGTTACCGAAGCTTTAGCATTTTGGTTTTTTTTTTAAGAAAAATAGACTAAAGGGAAATAAAATTTTTGAATCCTTAAATACAACACTGCAAGTGCTAATCACGTTCTTATCTGATTAGTATCACAAGGCCTGGCAACTAATTATAAGAAATGTTGTGATGAGGTGAGATACCATCCAATAGTTCGCTCTATCGATATTGATATTGAAATAAGTATGAATAAAGTTTATTAATTTATACAAATCTGCAATCATGTTAACAGTATTACTGTTTCAGTGTAAGTTTGAAATATAAAGGGTGATTTTTTAAGAGCTTGATAACTTTTTAAAAAAAAAAAACGCATAAAATTTGCAAAATCTCATCGGTTCTTTATTTGAAACGTTAGATTGGTTCATGACATTTACTTTTTGAAGATAATTTCATTTAAATGTTGACCGCGGCTGCGTCTTAGGTGGTCCATTCGGAAAGTCCAATTTTGGGCAACTTTTTCGAGCATTTCGGCCGGAATAGCCCGAATTTCTTCGGAAATGTTGTCTTCCAAAGCTGGAATAGTTGCTGGCTTATTTCTGTAGACTTTAGACTTGACGTAGCCCCACAAAAAATAGTCTAAAGGCGTTAAATCGCATGATCTTGGTGGCCAACTTACGGGTCCATTTCTTGAGATGAATTGTTGTCCGAAGTTTTCCCTCAAAATGGCCATAGAATCGCGAGCTGTGTGGCATGTAGCGCCATCTTGTTGAAACCACATGTCAACCAAGTTCAGTTCTTCCATTTTTGGCAACAAAAAGTTTGTTAGCATCGAACGATAGCGATCGCCATTCACCGTAACGTTGCGTCCAACAGCATCTTTGAAAAAATACGGTCCAATGATTCCACCAGCGTACAAACCACACCAAACAGTGCATTTTTCGGGATGCATGGGCAGTTCTTGAACGGCTTCTGGTTGCTCTTCACCCCAAATGCGGCAATTTTGCTTATTTACGTAGCCATTCAACCAGAAATGAGCCTCATCGCTCATCGGACACGGACGCGAAACACATTTCGAACCGAACACTGATTTTGGTAATAAAATTCAATGATTTGCAAGCGTTGCTCGTTAGTAAGTCTATTCATGATGAAATGTCAAAGCATACTGAGCATCTTTCTCTTTGACACCATGTCTGACATCCCACGTGATCTGTCAAATACTACTGCATGAAAATCCTAACCTCAAAAAAATCACCCTTTAGTAAATGTTAAATGGTTAACTATTAGAGCGTTCCTTTCACTTCAAAGCGGCTTAAGGGAGTATTTTACTCTAGAATTTTGAAAAATTCGATTTTTTTCATATATTTAAAGTTTAGACTTTCAAAAATATGACCTTGGAAGGATTTTTCAAAATTCGACTTGTTTTCGGAGATACAGCCGATTTTGTAAGGTGGCGTCTGCGTTCACCAGAATTGTCTTCTAAACTTTAAACGCGTTTTTCTCGAAACTACTTTTTTCCACACGGTACCGGCATTATCTCAAGTTCTATGCAACCGATTAACTTGAAATTTTGTGTGAACCTTCTTTATATAATCCTTTATCGTTTCTACCAGCATCGTGTCAAAATTTTTGTTTTTAATTTAAAAAAAAAAGTCAGGAATTTCAAAAAAAAAGCGTAAAATATGATTTTTATTTTCAGGCAGTCGCCATTTTTCTCCCCCCTCTAATTATTTTAATCTTTAATATTTTTTGTAAAAATTTGTTTTCTGTATTCTTAAGATATCAATAAAAACACCATAAAAAATGGATAGTAAAAATATTTTTGGTTTTTTTTTAAATAAAATTCAAAAAACCGCCCAAAATTTTATTTCTAGAGTAGAATACCCCCTGAAAGATTTTTCTCACGTTTTCTTTTATATCATACAAGCACTCAGCTGTATAACTCAGTTCTGAGGTTCATAAAGGCGAAAGCCAATTAAATCCAATATAAACTAAAACTAAATGAAACCAAATCTCTGGAAAATTATGGACCTCTCTGGTACAATATTGGTGGAACTGACCATTAAAAAGGTCAACTGTTATGATAGTCTAAAGTTTAAATTTTAAACTTGACTCTCTCATGGTCGAGACACGCCCGGAGACTTGATTTAGCCTGTCACTTATCTACCACACTTTTTTTATACTCTCGCAACAAAGTTGCTAAGGACAGTATTATAGTTTTGTTCACATAACGGTTGTTTGTAAGTCCTAAAACTAAAAGAGTTAGATATAGGGTTATATATACCAAAGTGATCAGGGTGACGAGTAGAGTTGAAATCCGGATGTCTGTCCGCCCGTATATCCGTCCGTCCGTGCAAGCTGTAAATTGAGTAAAAATTGAGATATCATGATGAAACTTGATGCACGTATATCCTGGCTCCATAAGAAGGTTAAGTTCGAAGATAGGCAAAATCGGCCCACTGCCACGCCCACAAAATGGCGAAAACCGAAAACCTGTAAAGTGTCATAACGAAGCCATAAATGAAGATATTAAAGTCAAATTTGGCACAAAGGATCGCATTAGGAAGGGGCATATTTGGACGTATTGGACGTAGGCGTGGCCCCGCCCCCTAATAAGATTTTTGTACATATCTCGGAAACTACTATAGCTATGTCAACCAAACTCTACAGAGTCGTTTCCTTCAGGCATTTCCATATACAGCTCAAAAATGGAAGAAATCGGATAATAACCACGCCCACCTCCCATACAAAGGTTATATCGAAAATCACTAAAAGTGCGTTAACCGACTAACAAAAAACGTCAGAAACACTAAACTTTACGGAAGAAATGGCAGAAGGAAGCTACATCTAGACTTTGTTTTAAAAATTGAAAATGGGCGTGGCGTCGCCCACTTATGGACCGAAAACCATATCTCAGGAACTACTCGACCGATTTCAATGAAATTCGGTATATAATATTTTCTTAACACCCTGATGACATGTACGAAATATGGGTGAAACCGGTTCACAACCACGCCTTCTTCCAATATAACGCTATTTTGAATTCCATCTGATGCCTTCTCTGTATAATACATACGTATAAATGAAAATACAATTAATACTCAAAGTACACAAATTGATGTAATCTAATTAATTTTACAACAAAATAAAAAAATATGTAAATGACGGATAATGAAATCTCGATTATCACTAAGAGTATAAGATGTTCGGTGACACCCGAACTTAGCCCTTCCTTACTTGTTTATTTCTAGATTTTGCGACGAAGTATATTTGAACCAACCATACAACGAATTGTCGTCAAATGTTGGTAAATTTACATAAAATAAATTTTTGTAAAATTTAAATGGTTTTTCGTAGCAATTTCCGCATTTAAGTTTAAGTTTCTATCATTTTATCTGATGATGTTTGAAAAGATGAGCAATAATGTAAATTTCACTGCCACTCAATTGAAGTTTAGTAACAAGGTAGACTTATATGCATAATGACATGAGCTCTCATTTGAAAGTAAACAACAGTACTTAAGAGTGACATAATGGGGAGAGTTTTAGAATGCCCGCTTCTCTGCAGGAAAGTGGTGCTCGACACTGTTTATGCTTTGTTTTTCGTCTAGTGTGATTAATATCTATGTGTGTAAACCCGATTTCAAGGTCAAATGATAAGTAAAAAGTTAAAGAAGGTCTAACTACAAAATAAAGATCACAAATCAACAGGTCTTGTGGTAACAAATTAATCTAGTAATGCGCAAGGTAATTGCAATAGACTTGCAATTTACCTAACGATGCTCTCTTAATAATGATAATCTAGTACTCTGTTATCTAAGTAAGTATTTTGTTATACCTTCTTCTAAAACTAAATATTATTATTTTCTTTTTTAGTTCAAAGCTTTTTGATAAAAAAAATAGAATTTCATTCCTGATAGCTTAAAGGAGCCCGGTTAATACTCTCTCATTTAATTTAATTGTAAATTCTATACCCTTTTCACTCTCTACTAGATTAAAAAAACAACCCATTGTTGCCATAAATATTACTTTAAAACTAATAAAACATAATACCATGTCAACATTATCTAAACTCCTATATTGTATTATTATGAATGAATGAATGAATGATGATGAGGAATGCACTGCGACCTTTGGTCTATTGTGCCCTCTCGTTACTAACATTGACTCGCCTAAACCCAGTCCATTAATGAAGTCCAGTAGACTACTTGGCACTAGCGAGGCAATGCGATCCCTATCCGGAAACATTGTATTATTATAAGTATTAACTCGTTTCAAACTAGTTTGGGAGTGGTTACAGCATACATACTACAACGCTTTTCATTTCAAGGGAAACGCAGTTTACAAACATATATATACAAACATTAATGTATTCTCCCGCTTGCATGAATTATCTCGCGAAAATGAAAACATGTTTCCTTCCACACACGGCGTATACGTAACATACATGTAGCGTCTGCTTGCCAACTGAAAATTGCATTTGTTTACAATCGCGGAAATTCATGTTAATCAGCTTATTTCAATTTGAGCGCAATATGCTGTGCGCACGGCGAGGGTTTAAGGGAAAACACTTATTAGGAAGTTACGAAAATCGAAATTAAAAATAGTGCTACAAATTAAATTCATCGTCGTTTGGCGCAAACCTGACATCATCTTGCGCAGTCACAAAGCTTTTATTTGATGATTTTGTGTGCGTCCAAAAATGAAGTTAATTATATAACTAGTTTCTGTGGCTCTAAATGATTTGCATGACAAATAGACTCATTTAAATACGAATATGCCAGCGAATTTGTAAGATATTTGTGCGATTTTAGCAGCTCGGCGCTGTTGGTTTAAATCACTTTCAAACATTTTTTTGTTGTCTACGCAACGAAACTATTAATAATACTAATAAAGGTGTTTCACAAAGTTTCATTTTCAGTACTATGTATTAGTCATACATGATTGATAATTTGTTTTAAGGTTGTATTTTTTGGCCAATAGTTTTAAAATAACAAAAGTTGCTGTTATTTGCATATCAAAATCGTCCATTAAGCAGAAATGTTAAAACTTTTATAATATATTCAAATACAATATATTGTATATATTTTAATAAGTAATATATACTGATAATTCTTTTTAATAATTTGTTAGTCCTTGGTACCATTCTATTTCTCATGCATAGTTATTTGAGTAGTAGAAATTTTCTTTACAGTATTTGTTGCTTTAAAACTAGATAATTACAAATATTTTTTTTTAGAAAATTCTTTATGTGAAGTGAAGAGTGGAATAAGTAATACTATAATCTCAGCTCTATCTGTATATTTGAAATAAAACTCCTCTCATAGAACCCATATGCATGTAAAAAGCTATGTTCATAGCGGCGTCATTGAAAATATCCCAGAAATTTGTATAAAAATATATAAAATATTTTGAGTAAGACGTCATTTCTAATTATGTAATCTTAGCATACTGAGAGCTTCCTTAGAAAAATATTCATCAATAATAGAATTAGTACTGTAGTATAATAAACGGTTACCCTTATAAAACTCATTTGGCTTAGAGATTTGAATGGAAACAATCTATACTAATATTATAAAGAGGAAAGATTTGCACCTGTTTTTGTATGTTTGTAATGAATAGGCTCAAAAAGTACTTGGCCGATATAAAAAATTCTTTCACCAATGGAATGTTACATTTTTCCAATTTGACATAGGTTACAGTTCATTTTGAAAAAGATTAGGAATCCTTGGTAAAATTTGAACAATGTAACCGAAGGAGTAGAAAAATGAGTCTTAAAATGTTTTTCGTCGAATGCGCTGCCGAAACTATTAGCGATAGAACAAAATAATGTACAGCAATATTGAAGAACATCATAATGTCTACAAAAAACTCCGCGGTAGCATATGTCCAACTATTGTAGTTATGTCACGGCAACAACTTTTTTCATTTTAAACATTAATGAAAATGCTAACCAAATTCAAACCATGCTATTTATGTGTTTATATTAATCCTTATACAAATAAATTATTTTATGGTCAAGACCATTTAACTACCTATAAAATAGTTTTTAAATTGGAGTTTCCATTCAAAAGATATTACGAATTAAAAAATTCAAAATGTAAACAAAACCGCCATAGCGCCGTGGCCGATGTTTGCGATGCATTCTGAAAAGCGCGCCGGGCCAGAGAATGTAAAGTACAGAGAAGGTGCAAATTGAATTCTGTACGATGTTCGATTTGGCGGCTAACAGAGCCGATAGAATCAAAGTAAGGAATTCGACGTTGTCGCTGCTATTTAGCAGAATTGAGTGGCAAAAATCTATGTAAAACGACTGAATTCATTATTTATTACTGTTATTTTAATTTTTTGATTATTATTATTTTTATTTTTTAATTTTTCATAATTAATATTTTTATTTTTTTTTCTCGTAATTATTACTTTTTTTTAAAGAATATTATTATTATTATTATTTAATATATTTATTTAATAATTTATTATTTACTTATATGTAAAACGACTGAATTCATTATTTATTACTGTTATTTTAATTTTTTGATTATTATTATTTTTATTTTTTAATTTTTCAAAAGTGCCCGCCACTTAAACCATCAAAAAAATTTAACATAAATATACTTACTACATACAAATATAACTGTGGGATTTTTTTAATACAAATAAAAATATTTGTGAAAAAAGTGTTTTATATCCAAATTTCCAAAAATAAATAATTGTCTACCCCGTGCGATGCCGGGACGGACTGCTAGTATAAAATATTTTGAGCAAGGTTTTATTTCTAATAAAGTCATCTTAGAGTTTCAAGCGAAGCTTTAAAGAAATTTTTTCACTTTATTAAAACCATTTTCGAATTATATACATTTAAAGAGATCTTCAATATTATACTCTGGTAACTACACTCATTTCCTGATGCATATTCATACTCATACATATTACATCAGCAGATCAGTCCATTTGTCATCCCACTTCGGGGAAGAGGACCTCATATAGATGATGAGACATCGACATTTTAATATTATTTATATTCAATTCCGCACAGGATTGTTGGGAAGGGAGCCAACTGCGTGAGTTTATTATGTTGCAGTCTAATGTTTTGTAAAGTCGTAGTACATTATTTTTTATTTTCACGAAGTTATAGGTCTCTTTGTAGTTGTCGTAACTTTCGAACAAAACAAGGAACAGAATTATCTAATATACATATCAAAAGGAAAGAGTTTGTAAATTTTTACTGAATTGTCACTTATCGAAAAAAATAGATTTAAGAAAAAAAAATATATGCTAAGGTTATTAACAAACTCTTTCAGAAATTGCGACGAAATTTTGAAGTTATTATTAAAATAGTCACCACCTAATAAAACTGGGTGAAATTTAAAAAAAAAAATATGTACCAAAACAATTAAAAAAACTTTCCAGAAAAAATATTTAATTTAGCATATTTTCGAATTATTTTATTTCAATTCAAACACAATAAATAGTACATAACACATTGTAAACCAAGTAATTGGAATTGGAGATATACTATATATTGGAATAGAACTACCAACTTCCGAAAACCAAGACCTAAATAAATACGATTTAAGTTAAAAATATGTGATAAAATATACTTTTTAGAAATCCCTAGCTCAATATCAACTGAGCACAATTTAAAAAAAATATTTGAAATTAGCGATACTTTTATGGAAAAAGAGTTGCCACCTGCCGAAAATCAATAATAATAATAATAATAAATAATTAAAATTTAAGACGATTTTAAATTAAGGTCAACTGAGTACAGTTTAAAGAAAATATTTGGAATTAGCGATACTTTTATGGAAAAAGAGTTGCCACTTGCCGAAAATTAAGAGTTGAATTATTAAAATTTAAGAAGACTTTAGATTAAGATCAACTAAACACAATTTATATAAAATATTTGGAATTAGAGATACCTACATACATTGAAAAAGAGTTGCCACCTGCAGAAAATTAAGAGCTAAATAATTAAAATTTAAGAAGACTTTAGATTAAGATCAACTGAGCACAGTTTAAAGAAAATATTTGGAATTAGAGATACTTTTATGGAAAAAGAGTTGCCACCTGCCGAAAATCAATAATATTAATAATAAATAATTAAAATTTAAGAGGACTTTAAATTAAGGTCAACTGAGCACATTTAAAAAAAAAATATTTGGAATTAGAGATACTTTTATGGAAAAAGAGTTGCCACCTGCCGAAAATTAAGAGTTAAATTATTAAAATTTAAGAAGACTTTAGATTAAGATCAACTGAGCACAATTTAAAAAAAAATATTTGGAATTAGCGATACTTTTATAGAAAAAGAGTTGCCACCTGCCGAAAATTAAGAGTTAAATTATTAAAATTTAAGAAGACTTTAGATTTAGATCAACTAAACACAGTTTATATAAAATATTTGGAATTAGAGATACCTACATATATTGAAAAAGAGTTGCCACCTGCAGAAAATTAAGAGCTAAATAATTAAAATTTACTTTAAAATGTGGAATAAAAAATATTTTTTTAGAAAGCCTAACAACAAGTTTCTTTATTACAGCTGCCGCCTAATAGCAGAAAGTGAGTTTAATTTAAAAAAATTAGAGATAAAAAAATTATTTTTAGAAACCTTTGGATCAAGTTTTTTTATTCGAGTGGCCACCTGTCAGAAAACTAAAAGAAAGCCTACAGCAAAGCATACATTTATAGTAAAGCTTATTTGCTTAGTGTTTGAGTGTTACCACCTTTTAAAAATTGTAAAACTGCAAGATCTTAAAAATGTTTAAGAAAATCTTCGGTAAAGTATAACTGTTTTGATTATATGCACAAATATTTTTACCCATTTCCATTAAAACAAAAATTAATTTAATTTTTAATTGAACCTGTTTCTAATCTAAACTAAAATGTCTGTATAATATTTTCTCGTGGGAAAGATTTTCAAACCAACTGAATTAATTAGAGTAGATTTTATTTCAGCTTTTGGTACTTTTAATAAAAAAAATTATTGCCAAAACTAATTAAAAATAGTCCGGCACGTAATTAACTTAATTATTTCGCAAACACTTTTTATATACGCACATATATAAATAAATATAAAAAGACATACGTATGTATGCATGAAATTAGAAAGAGTGAATTCAGCTGAATTAAGTTTTTGCTAGCCAAAAATAAAAAAAAAACAGATATTGCATTCTTTCTTCTTTATTTCTTGCGCAAATGAATAACATAATTAATGACTCTCACTACTTGCACGAGTGAAATCAAAAGCTATATGCGCTAGTTCAGCTTAATAGCACAGAAAGCAGAAGCGCGTCAGCACGCATGCGCGACCTTCACTTCTACTTGTACTCGCGCTGGAAACGAGTTCTGTTACTCTTTCTTTTTATTGGCGGTTTTGCAACTTCGAACAAAGTCTGTATGTATGCTTCTGCGCTTGTAGGTGTATTTATAATGTATTAACCAATTCTTGGCAGCGAATTAATGCAAATTTTTTATAATAAATGCAAATATTAATGGTTTGATGTTAGCCTTTGCGCCTCTTTTTTATTATTATTTTACCTCTATGATATTACTAGCTATACAAATACTATATAGCATACATTATATTACACTCAGAATAGGTAGTTAAAATATTTAGCAGTTTAAACGAGTTAGTATGATTATTAGTGGATTAATTCACGGAACCAGCTCAACTGGTAAGCGTAAATATGTATGTACTACATATTGCCATCAGTAGCAAGAATTGAAAGACTGAAGATTCTAAGTTTCCTGATTTGTGGTATGTCTAAAAAATATTTTTTCTAAATAATAATTTAAATTTTTTGAGATGTTGTATATTTAGCATACGATAAATCAGTATAAGTTGAGTAATTTTTTACTAAACCTCACTATAAATATATTCCTATATTGCATAAATTATTTTCTGCCAGTTATATAAATACGTGAAGAGCAATTATTTCTTAAGAGCTGCCTCTGTGGACAACAACAACATTGTTATATGCTAAGTATGTAAATAAATGCTAGTTATCAACCACAAATTGCCTTGAGAAGTCAAAACAGCTGGCCTCAAAACAGGCAGATCGGCGCCCTTACAGCAGAGCAAATAAAACAAATCATTTTAACTAAGTAGTTTAGGTGCCGTTCACACTGTGTGCGGCATGTTAATCTCAAACTTGCGCAACACATTTTTAAAGCACACTTCATGCCGCAAAATTTTGAAAAGATGTAGAGTATCATGGCATCCGGTAAAACCTTACAAGAACCACATGAGTACACACGTTGTTAACTTACTTTAGCGAAAGGAAACTTATGGAGCGCATATTTACATATATGATATATACTGTATGAAAGCTGTGGACATTTCAAGGGCTACCGGCTTCTACATACCTATAATATATATAGTA
Source organism: Bactrocera zonata (assembly GCA_037783105.1). Lineage (NCBI taxonomy): Eukaryota > Metazoa > Arthropoda > Insecta > Diptera > Tephritidae > Bactrocera > Bactrocera zonata. The sequence goes on along the minus strand of JBAWJQ010005939.1, from coordinate 144,877 downwards.
TATATACTTGCTTATATGTACTTTTAGTACTAAGAACTTGAGTTAGCGTTAAGTTTTTGTTTTAGCAACTTTCAAGTTCACGTAAGTCACACTACAATAAAAATACTCATATAATATTAATCATATTAACACTCGACCGTTTTTTGTTTTTACTAATTTTTGATATAGTATGGTAATGTGAGCGTGATTAATGAGTTTTTGAGTGACTAAACAAAAAATTTCAAAATATCGATTGCATTCATTTTTTAACACTTTTATATTGATAACGTTTCAAATGTTGTGTGTCAAATTGTTGATGTTTTCTCATTCACGCGAAGTTCGCTTTATTTAAAATGGTTCATAAGCGGAATGGATATGGTAAACCTTTGAAAACAACAATATACTCGTAGCATAGTTCAAAATACATAAATACATAGGTCTAAATATCTATGTATAAGTTTTCTTCGCTTTTTTGACACATTTGTCTACAATACAATTCTTGATTTTCCAGTGAAAACACAATATTATTGTTTACTGTTTTCTACATATTGTTAGATTAATGATTTTTTTTCATTGAGTTATAAAATTCATAAGAAATAAAAAATTTTCCCAAAAATAATCAAACTTTAACTGTTAATATCTTTTAAACGGTTAGGTTTACGAAAAAATCATAGAAGACCTTTTTTTAGAACATTAAATTTCCTATAAAATCTAAGCAACAAGAAATTTTTTCAAGTAGCTGGAAGCGAGATATTAATTTTTCTATTTGACAATAAGAAAAAATAGAAAACTGTAAGTAGGATGACCTTCCCGTTACAATTAAGAACTCATGCTTGGAGAGGCTTTCTTAGAGGTGTCTAGGAACCTATTTTTCGAGTACCAAACGAAAAAAAATTTTGTTTTTTGAATCACCCTAAAATGTACATATCATATGAGAAAATGTTTTCATAATATAATATACTCAGTGAGTTTTTGCGAGATGAAAAGTTTTCCTACAATTTCAGCGCCTTACGTGTGCACTTTTTGCACCCACAATGCACATAGTTACTCCAAATGGTTGGCGCGACATAGTTTTAAATATTACAATACAATGCAGCCCATAACTTATGGCCACTATTTTTTAATGCGATAATCATACAAGAACATGCAAAATACCGCCAGTAATCATAAATTTCACTATTCATGGCAATTTTAGTGCCGTCATTAGTTTTTCCAATTCTTTTCATAACTATCAACTACTGCTTCGCTTCATTAAACGAGCGATTACGAGTACAGTATTGCAATTGTCACCGTAGCGAACAAAGACAGGAAATATTAAGTGCATAGCGGTTTGCTCAATAAATTCCAGTAAGAAAACGAAGTGTGTGCACTTTTTAGGGTGATCCATGCCATAGTTACAAACTTATTACAAATTTTCTTAAAAAAAATATTGATACTTAAATTTTCAGCAAATAATATTATTTAATTATTATTATTAATTAAATATTATAGCGGAGTAACTCTAGACTCGCTCTATAGGTTTTTGTTGGCTGGCAGCACAACTTGATAGATATTTTTCAAAAAGTTCTGCTGTTTTTTATCTAATCACTTCATTAAGGGGTTACATGGGTTTCACAGTTTCAAAAAATCGAAAATTTTTTTTTGTCTTATTAAATTCTATAACATCTCTAGAATATTGTCCTAAATTTTCAAGTTGATCCGACTAATAGTTTCGGAGATACAGCCTTTGATAACTTGTGCGTTTGCAGCTAGGCTAACTGCGCCGTCTTTAAACGCGTTTTTCTCAAAACTATGTTTTCAAAGTCGGTTGTCAAGATTTCTCGCGACCTAATCAACCGATCTTGATGAAATTTTACACAGGTCTTCGAGATATCATTTACAAGGTTTTGAAAGAAGGATTTTTTTTTTAATTACAACTATTCAAAAAACAAAATGTCGAGAAAATTTCATCGAAATTTGCGAAACGTCTGCCAAAAACCGAACTTTCATTTTTTTCCTTCGTTCAATACCTAGTTTATTGTCTTTACTAAAACACGTATTTTTTATTTTTATTTCGGATGATCCTGAAAAAAGTTCTGCTGGCAACGCGGATGCACATTTTTTCCGAGGGACTGCCGGAAATGGCGTCGTAATAACTGCCATTTTGATATTTTTTTTTTTTTGAAACTTTTACAAAATGTATATTAAATAAGAGTCTTTTAAATTAAAAAAATTTCATTAAAATATTTCATTTTCTATATGTAAAAAAAATTATTGGAAAAAGGCCGTTTTTGGCCAGAGGAAACCCTTGTAACCCCTTAAGACTTCCAGAAACACTGGATTATTTTTGAGAAATTTGCTTTTAGAAGTTTAAAGCTTTACTTTTTTGAAAGGAAAAAAGTTCATTAATTGTAAAACCTCTTTTATGCCAGAATTTCACGAACTCTACCTATTGAGTGAGGAGATATAAAATATTATCTCATCCCACTATAACCGCAGATTTCGAAATTATCCAGCACAAGCGCAAATTTTTTACATTCAAAGATTTTTTTTTTTGGTGTGGGAAAATATCCTGGGCCAAGAACTGCAATTTAATCGCTGTTACCGAATTTGTTATGACAATAACGGTTTTGAAAGCCATAATGTATCGTCACCTAAAGTGCAAAATAACGTAACATCACTCTTCATAATTTTTCTAACGAATTAGTTTAAAAATAAAAAAATCCATGAAAGGACTAACCTGCAAACCAAAAAAAAATAGTCCATAAAGGGACTACCCTAGTATACCAAAAAATATATAGTGATTATTTATTTCAAATCTAAACCATGGAAAAATAATGCGTTTAATCCATCATTATTGGCAGCAACTGCAATGGTTGCAAAAATCGTATTTGTCCACGCAGCCACGCATGCGCACAACGCAGCGCAGTTGTTCAGGCGAAGCACTGCTTGGAATGCATGAATATACTATGTGGTACTCAAGTGGATACGTAACTGTCAATGCACCAACAAATATTTTTTATATAAGCATACAGTGACGTGCACACGAATAGGGAAGCTCAAAAGCTTTGATGACAGTGCGAGTTGATAAAGTCGTAGAATAAAAAAGAAGTTTGAAAACACACAAAAAACGTTGGTTTTATACATATTTATTCATGCAAATGTCTTTATGCACTTATCTTTATTATCTTTTTATTGATGAATCGACGAACTTTATGACATTCGCCGCTAAAGCATTTCTTTGATTTTAAATATATTTGCAATCTTTTTTTTCTTTTTTATTATATTAAATATGTGCATATAAATATGCATAGCGCAGTATGTGTTACTTACCGGAAGCATTTTGCTGTCTATTTTTATTTTCAGTCAATCGCCTTTTTTCTTGTTGGCACTTTATGAATGCTTTGGCGGCTTTGTCCCTTCCAAAGTTTAATATACACCAATTAGTATGCAATTTACGGTATTTATTACGTTTGGCGCGTAGTTAACAAAAGTAAATAAAATCAGGTCTGAAATTTCGTAAATTAATTAATTACTTTTATAATAAACAAAAGTCTGGCTGCTCGTCAATAGACATAACATTTAGTTAAGTTTACTTATTGCTGTTAGCTGTCAGTTTTCTTGATGTTTTGACATTTCTACTGTCAAATCATACCTTAGTTTGTCATTATATTTCTAAATATATACAATTTATGATTTATTTCTTGAAATATACGGAGCTCAACCTCTAAATATATACATATTTTTTAACAGCAATTGAGAACCGAATATCTAACAGAGGTACTCGTATGGTTCTCATAATATAGAGCTTAAGCCTTTCAATCTGATAATATTTTTAAAATCATTTTAATCTACGATACGTTCAAAAACTTTTTATTTATGAATTGTATTGAGCTAAAGACAGCATTTTGCTGCATTCATCCACTTGTTAGACTTATATATTAGAAAAATCTCTACCTAACCTCAATGTCATATTGAATAAATTATAAGTATTCGTGCACTTCGAGCTGTTGTTTAATCTAACCTATTCTGATAATTCTCTGATAATGGAAATCCCTACAATAATAACTGAAGTTGAGCGCTGTTTTGCTAAGCGGAAATGTTAACGGTTTTTTAATACTCCACATCCACCGGGGAATATAAGAGTAGATTAGGTTTAGAACAAAGATAGGCAATATAGAGCACAATTGCGATATGACACTGAAGTATTGTACATATTTATAGACCTGTGCCTGGACAAAATTTTATATAAAAAAATGACAGAGTAACTACGCAAAAAAAATATATTTCTGTTTTTCAATTTTACAAATTTGAATGATTTTAAAATATGTACTTTTTTTATATTTATAATAAAAATTATATTAGTTTTATTTCAAAACAGAAAAAAACTGACAGAGTAACTATGTACATCAAAAATATATTTATTTTAAAAAAAATATTAAAATACTTTAATGTTTTTAATATACAGTTTTTATATTTTGTAAGTATTATAAACAATTAATTTCTGTTTATATTTTTTAATATTATTGATTTTAATATTATATTTAATGACAAAACAGAAAAAACTGACAGAGTAACTATGTACATCAAAAATATATTTATTTTAAAAAAATTATTAAAATACTTTAATGTTTTTAAAATACAGTTTTTATATTTTGTAAGTATTATAAACAATTAATTTCTGTTTATATTTTTTATTATTATAAAAAAATTTAATACTTTTCTTCAGGCATTTGTCTACTTATTCACTTTTAACTTTTTTATAATGTTTAAAAAATATACATTTTTAAGCAATTTTATGAGAGATTAAATATTTTCCATTAACAAATTTGTATATCTTTAATTATTTTTCTTTTTAAATTTTTAAAATTTTGAAGTGGTTATAAAATATTATATTTATTTTTTCTGAACATTATAAATACTTGATTTTTGTCTTATTATATATGTATATTTAAATATTATAAAATAGTTGAAAAAAATTTAAATTTTCTTTTAAAGTAATTTTATCGAATATATAAATTAAATGATATATTGTAGCATATAAAATAAAAAAACTGACAGCGGCTGCACTAAACTGTATTTTATGTTTTTTTTTATAAATTTAAAAGTTTTTTTTTATTTTTAGCATTATAAAAAGTAGTATTTGGTAGAGCAGTAGTGTTAACGTTGAAATTATTTAAACATTAAATAAAACAAATAGTTTTTACAATTTTGAAAATTTTTTTATAAAATTTATTGCATTTTAGTCTTGAAAATTTTCTAATTTTTTCATAATTAAATTTTTTCCATTTTTAGTTTTTTAATAATTTAGTTTTGTAAATTTTTATTTTCATAGATATTTTTCATCTTTCAAACATCCAGCTATTTGCATTTTTCATGATATTTTTTTGACACATTAACATTTTTAGAACGCTTCGTTTAGCGAATCTAAGCAAATCGTTAATTAATAGCAGATTTAAAAATTCCATAGTTTCGCAATTTATCCAAAACAATTCACTAACGAAGCAAAGCAGCTAAAATGACAATTGCGCAGCCGCAGCGGCAGCCACAGCTTCAGCCACAACCATTTTCAGCTTGTCTGTAGAGTTTACGCAATTGCTTTTCATTTCGCACCAAAAGAAACTGCGAATCACCACTGTTCACTTTCAGCTGCTGCTGTGCGCGTAGCAACTCTGTACGAGTATATATTTTTCAGCTGGCGTATTATTATTTACTTTTAATTTTTATTAAATGTTAAATATTAGCTTCGAGCGCGTTTATTTATTTCGAGTTTGTACTAGACCGTTTTTCATATAATTTTCACACATATTTACTTGTTTGTATGTATCTTCGTACATTAAGTTAGTCTTTCGCGTTTTTATTAAATAACAATACACTTCTTTTTCACTACGTTCACTCTTGTGACCTTACTTACTTCGTTTCAACCGCTAAGTCAACATTACCGTTCAAGAGTCACCGTTGCACTGATTCCAACTGTTGCCAACACGGTAGCTTCAAGCCATAAAACGTGCCACGAGCTAGCCACCAACAGCAAAATAAGAGGCAGTAACAGCAAAAGTCAGTCCATACATGCAAAGTAGTCTCTGCAGCGTTGGTTAAACAACAAAGATAGCTCGCAGAAGACCACTTCACCGCCGCCAACGTCGTCCTCACAGCACACACAGGTGGTTTTGTTGGTTCACTTTTACGGTTTTGTTTTGTTGTTTTGCTACTTCGACAAGTGCCACTCAAGTTTTTCTTGTTCATCTTTTTATTGCCATTTTCGCATATTTTCACTGAAGTCAACTAAAAGCAACAACTACAAACAATATTCAAAATAAATTCATACAGCAGAGAGCCATGACAGAGCGCTGAGTAGCTTTGAGCAGCAGCAGCTGGAACAGTAACAGCCATAACAGCAGAAAAGCCGGTTATGTTACCATGTTGTATTTAAAATACCAACAAACAACAAAGCAACAAACAAATAGCAGCAATCCACCACTAACCAACTCTGTGAACCAGTTAGATTTCGCGCGGTTTATATATGTATGGCTCTGCTATTTATATTTTAAACACTTGTTGTTTTGTTATTGTAGTTAACAGCATGCAACGGGCTTGAAGTGCCTTATAAATTAGTTCTACATACCTATGTTGATTTAATTATGTTACGGTGCAATTTTATGTCACTCATACGACCCAGACGACAGAGAGCAAATTTATGTGCGTACACTGAAAAAAATTAAGGAAGATATATGAAGAATACATAAAAATAAATAGTTGTATGCGAATTAAGTATAAATAAAAAAATAAATAATTATAAAATAATAATAAGACACAAATAAGTAGTCGAAAATAATTTAATTGAAAATAAAGAAAAATTAATAATAATTAAAAAAATTAGACAAAAATTAATAATAAAAGCAAAGAAAATAATAAATGTTAGAAATAAATATAAAATATGAAATTAAAAAATAAGTTAAACAATTTAAGAAGTAAACAAAGGTAATGATTTAAATAAAAAATTCAGAGATTTATATAGAAAATTAAAATAGGGAAAAGTTCAAAATAAAAAATGTAAATTAAGAAATTTATAGTATATTTAATTTAATATAAAAAATAGCATACATAGAATACGTAATATAGCGAATTTAAATGAGATAAAACAACATTTCTCTCTCTACTATAACCAAAACACAGAAAAAATAATAAACTTAAAAATTATAAATAATAATTGAAAAGTTATTCCTGGTTGATATACCATTCCAGCAAGTTTTAAATTTTAATTTTCTATTGTTTCAATTACATTATTATCAAATACATATATGTATGTGTTCATTGGGGTCTCCGACAATTCCTCAGTTGATTTTTTTTTTTTTTTCAAACTAAAAAAGAGGACAGGATAAATCATGTTTGTTTTCCCATGTAGGGGTTTTGTATTAAACACGGAAATATACAACTTAAACAAAATAAAATTCTAATTCACAATTTTCCGCTCTACAAAAAATTTACTAATTTTTTTTCCATGAAAATTTTTGTTTAATAGTTATAAGTAGCAAAACATTAAATGCATTCAGGCTCGGTAATTCAGGAACAGGTTGTTCATACGTTATCACGTCTAATGAGCAACACAGAGTTTTAAGGAGTTACATGGCTTTCCTCGGGTAAAAAACAGCCTTTTTTCAACAATTTTTTTTCATATAAAAAATTAAATATTACTTTATTAGAATTTTATATTGTTACAAACATATCTACAATATTAACAAAGAAATTCTGAAATTTTCGGGAAGAAATATTTTAAACTTGGCAAATGCGACGCTATATACGGTGACCCTTCGGAAAAAAGATGTGCCTGCGTGGGCAGAATAATTTCTTACAGGATTATCTAAAGTGCAAAAAGCGTTTTAGTTAACTCGTTAACTTAGAACTTGGACGAAAACAACTGAAGACTGGATTTTTGGCTGACATTTTTACAAAAAAAAAAATTCATTGAAAATTTCGCGACATTTTTTTGCAAATAGTTGTAAGGGAAAAAAAACCTTCGTCCAAGTTCTTAATAATTATATCTCAAAGACCCGAATAAAATTTAGTGAAGATCGTTTGAGTCTTGCCAACTGACTTCAAGAAGACAATTTCGAGAAAATCGCGTTTAAAAACGGCGCACTTATCTTAGCTAGCCTCCAGCGCACAAGTTCTCAAGGCTGTATCTCTGAAATTTACTTACTTACTCGTATCAACTTGAAAATTTAGGACAATATTCTAGAGGTGTTGTAGAATTTAAAAAGACAAAACGATTTTTTTCAAACAGTACATTTGATGTATAAATTTAATTGCGTATAACTTTTAAAGGAATGTTTAATGAAAAAAATCATAAATTTTATAGAGTAGAAAATTGTATATTGTAACATAAATATTTCAAAGTTTTCTTTTATTTATAAAAAAGTGATTGCAAAATATAAAAAAAAAATCCTATCTTAAATTTACGGGATCTTACTTTTCCCTGTTGTAGGCACGAGGCACGGAGGCACACAAAAATTGTTAAGAAAATTCAAATGTTTATTATTTAATGTGAAGTTTAATCGATACAATTAAGTTCTGAATATAACATCATTCAAATTGCCTCCACGACTTCTTTTGCAGAAATGAATTCGATGAACCAAATTTTCAACCACTTTTTCCACTAAATCAAGCCGTATGTCATGCGTAGCACTTCAATATTGACTTTTAAAGGTTGAACACTAGAGTTAGCTTAGTTAGTTAAAGACTCTAGAGTTAGCTTAGTTAGTTAGTTAAAGTTAGTTAGCTTAGTTAGTTAAAGACCAATGACTTCAAATAACCCCACAATAAGTTGTCTAATGGTGTTATATCACAACTCTTTTGGAGGCCATTCAATGTCACAATTTCTTGAAATAATCGAATCTCCAAACTTTTCTCGCAATAATTCGGTTGTTAAACGTTCTGTGTGCCACGTAGCCCCTTCTTGTTGAAGCCAGATGTTGTCAAGATCAACTTCTTCTTCAATCATAAAACTTGGTTGTCATCGACCTATACCGCTCTTCATTGACAGTAACGGTTTCACCAGCTTCATTTCGAAAGATTTACGGATCGATGATTCCACCAGATCAAAAACCACACCAAATTTTCATTTTAGGGGAATGTGATAATGAATATTATGTGGACCTTTTTTCCCACCAGAATCGACAGTTTTATTTATTTACCTCACCACTCAGATGAAAGTGAGCCCCATCGTAGAAGATGACTTTCTTAAAAAAATCATTATCGTTTCCAAACTGTTCCAAGGCAAAATCAACAAATTCACGACGTTTGCGGTGGCTTCAGTTCTTGAATGAGAAATCCAAACCAAATCCTTTCTCAAAATTCGTAAGATTGTGGGTTGATACAGTACTAATTCTTGAGAACGTCTTGGAAAAGACAAATTGTGGTCGCCAGCAACACTTGTCTGAACGTCAGCAATATTTTCATTACTTCGAGCGGTTCTTTGTCTTATTGACACTTGAACATTATGTGAAAATAATGAAAAATCGAAGTTTTCAATAATTCGACGAATAGGGAGCACAGCTGGACGATTATTATGATCATAAATATAACATATTTTTTTTTAATATATATTTATTTAAATATAACATAATGAAGTTTTAATCATAACTGAATACAATGAGAAAAAAATACAGATCATGACATGTTAAAAATGGCCAAAATAACCCTTAGAAATCATATCATCCCTAAACCCGGTATAAGAGTTTTGCTGTGCATCCTTCATAATATCCATTGGTCATATTAGGGGGCTTGACAAAAAATTACGGCTTATCGTTAGTACCGCTTCTTCTGAATGAAATTTTCGTAGCCTAATTGGTTAAAGAATATCGCTTCATATGTTTTTAATTTGCTCTGCTTGTGTTTGAAGCGCAGTTGGCCGCTTTTATTTGAAGAAAGAAATATTTTTGGACTTTTCCAGACCAGCTATGCATTCCGAAACTTTATCAGATGCTTCGCGTTTATTAGTCAAACTCTCTGAACTTGCCGGATCGAAATACATTTAAGTACAGCCAAGATCATCGGTGTTGCAATAGTTTTTGCGGGCGTTTGTAAGAAAATGAAGAAGTAATGCAATTTCGCTTTTGGCTAATGTTTCTTAGACAATAATTCCAAATGTCAAATGCCTTTGTCAATAAATTGATCTATTCAAAACTGGCTACAGCGTGACCTTCTTTTTCTTTACTCAGTTTTTGGCAAAAAAGAAGTATTTTAGTTAGTTTTTTTGTTGTGCTGCAAATGCATACATACTTGTCTTTTTAAGTACATTACGAAATAATTTATTTATTTAACTTCGCTATTTCGCTTGTGTATTTACATACATATGTATGTGTACGCGGGTGTACTATGGTTTTATACGGCTATTTATCATTTTTTCACTTTCATACTGGTTAGTTTTTATTCGCATTTGACCCAAACGGCGCATTTGCTCATTTGTCTCTCCCGCCATTCTCCCCATTTTTGTACTCAGCGCATTAGTCACACACTCCACTTTGTGACGGATATTTACTGATGAACGGTAACGCTCCGCTGTAACTCTTTGAGATGGTTGGTCAAGAAATTTTAGGTGTTGTCATCTATAAATTATGATTATTTATTTAATTGCATAGCTTGAAATTTGTTTTGTGCATTTTTATGTTTTTGTTATTGTATTTTTCTCGTTTTTTGCTCACGTTGGTTACTTCATACATATTTGCCTTTTATGCCAATTTTCAGTTTTCAAATTGTTTGGTTTTGTGCAGATAACTCAACACCTTGAATTGGCCGTTGGACGCTATGGTCTAATGTTGTTGTTGCTGCTTTTAGGCGTGCGCTTGATTTATAAATATTTTTACAGTAATTTGTTATAATTTTTTATTATATATGTATACATATATATATACATACATACATATAGATAAGTACGTATGTATGTATGAATGCCTTTTATTTGTGTTGTGAACTTTCATTACGGTATGACATTAACATTTGCTTAATTACATAACAGCTTGTAGATACTTTCGTTGTGTGGCGGTATTTTAAAGGTATATACGTATACATATATACATATGGAAATATGGACAGTATTGTGCACAGCGTTAGCAACATTTGACAAAATAAAAATGATTTTTCTCAGATTTTACACGACTTACAAAAAATGTTTTTTATTTGAAAAGTAGTAACGCCGAGCTCAGGCTACTGTCAGAGTCACAGTTGGCCGTCCACTATGCCTATGCTACAGTATATTAGCTACGAATAGTAATACGCAGAGGCGAACAGGCTAACAGATGCTGCCTTTAAATAAGCGTCCACAACAGTTATATATGTATATGCGAACCATCCCCTAGTATTATAAATATCGAAAAGAAATTTTGCACACATCCTATTCTCCCCAAGAAGTTGCTCAATTGTGGAAACGCTGACAGCAAATAGTTGTCATACAAATAACAGATGGGCCGTCTAACGTTTTAAATTTGAATTATCTATATTTCGACATTGGAAACGTCAAATACCATTCGGAAAGTGACAGATATTCAGTAAAAAGTCTAAAATTTACGAAATGGGTCGCTATTCACTAGGAGAAAACTGGGAAATATTGAAAACTTTTTTCCAAAGTGGTGAGTCAAGTGGATGGTCAATTTTGCCGAAAAATTATCTTTTCGGACGAGGCTCATTTCCACCTCGATGGTTACGTTAACAAACAGAATTGTCGCATTTGGGGCACAGAAAACCCGCACGTAATCGTCGAGAAGCCAATGCACCCAGCACGAATCACTGTATGGTGCGGATTTTGGTCTGGTGAAATCATCGGCTTATTTTTCTTTGAAAATGAAGAAGGAACCGCCGTAGCGATATCGCGCAATGTTAACCGAATTTTTCTTCAAGCAAATTGAAGAGGAAGACTTGGGCAACATTTGGTTCCAGCAGGACGCCGCTACGTGTCATACAGCAAACGCTACACTCAATTTTTTACGTCCTATCTTCGAAAATCGCATAATCAGCAAAAGAGGTAATGTGAATTGGCCTCCCAGAAGCTGCGATTTAACTCCGTTGGACTATTTTCTGTGGAAAGCTGTTAAAGATAAATGTTACGCCAACCATTCAGAAACAATTCAAAATCTAAAGTACGAGATTCAAGCTGCCATTAGGCCTGAAACCATCGAGAAAGTACTCCAAAATTGGGTGGATCGGATAAGCTACTGTAAACTCAGCCGTGGTGGTCATTTGTCCGCAATTGTTTTCCACAAATAAATTTCATAAAACAACCTTTTAAATAAATGTTAGACCTTTGAAAAATATCAAGCCATTTTTTATAGACTTTTTAAATTTAAAATTTTATATGACCCACCCTGTAGATTAAACAAAATAAATACCTTTTATGAAAAACGTTTTTATTTGACAAGATATCTCCAAGTAATTTGGCATATTAAACGATCCTAGAAAGAGCTACAATCCCCGCACAAATTGTGTAGATGGGATCTCTAATATATCATATATCTGTCATACAAACTAACCTATAAAAATCATTGTGCGGAAAACTTTTTTATTTATCAGAATCAAGTCATTGAATGGAAAACATTTTTGTTTAACTGAATATCTTCATGAAATTTTTCATAGATTTTTATCCAAATCAGGCGTATAATTTCCAAAGAAATTGTTCAGATCGAATCACTGTAGCATATAGCTGTGATACAAACTGAATAATTGGAATAAAGTTCTCGTAAGTAAACATTTTTTCTTGTTTCGAATACTTAAAACGTTATACAGGGTGGGCCATATAAAATTTTAAATTTAAAAAGTCAATAAAAAAAACGGCTTGATATTTTTCAAAGGTCTAATATTTATTTAAAAGGTTGTTTTATGAAATTTATTTGTGGAAAAAAATTTCGGACAAATGACCACCACGGCTGAGTTTACAGTAGCTTATCCGATCCACCCAATTTTGGAGTACTTTCTCCATGGTTTCAGGCCTTATGGCAGCTACAGCAGCTTGAATCTCATACTTTACATCTTGAATTGTTATAATCCCGAAACCACTCTAAAGTGGAGAGTTCGACATGATTTCAAACAAGCACCATACAACCCACAAGCAGAGAAATCGGAAATTACTAATGATCAACTTCAAGCACAACAAAAAACATGTATTGCCTGAGAGCGAACGTGAAGCCCACAGAAATCCCAAAAACTATTACACCTATGTATGTATATACTCAGACAGGCCAAGACTAAATCCATATGCTGCACTGAGGAGGGCGTTACTTTTGGAATTTCAGTTTCAAAGGCGATCTGTAAAAGAGTCTCAGTACGTGCGGACTGACGGACGCCTAATTTGTTCAAAAAGTCTCAGATTTGTCATTATGGAAGCTGACGCTTCGCTGACAGCTTTCCATTTATCAGACGACTGACACATGAGTGTCGTTAAATTATCGACTGTAAGACTACCACCGGGTGTGGTTTTTAGTTTTTCCCTTATATTAGAAAATCTAGGGCAATAAAATAACACATGTTCAGAGTCTTCTATATGCTCTGTACACGTCGGACAGTTCGGACTGATGTCATTGTGGAATCTGAAGAGGTAGCTTCTACAGCACCCATGTCCACTAAGTATTTGGGTCAGATAAAAGTCTAGGTCCCCATGTCGTCTGTCTATCCACGAGTGGATGTCCGGTATAAGTCGGTGGGTCCAACGCCCTTTGGATGAGGAATTCCACCGCTCCTGCTACATTTTAATGCTCTTGTTCCTCTCCTCGGTCTTTGCCGATACTGTTTTCGGCGTTGATAGATGATATAAACGCTCGAGTTTATCTCCCTGGATATCAATGGGCGGCATGCTGCCTAATACTTCAGCTGCGTCGGTTGATGTAGTCCGGAAAGCACTTATTACGCGAATTGCAGAAAGCCTATGCACTGCAATTATTTGTTTAGCATATGCTTTTATATCCATTGCCTGTATCCATACTGGTGCTGCATATAGTATTACGGAACTCATTGCTTTCGCTATCATGAATCGCCGGCTGGAACGCACATAGCCTGTGTTGGTTATCATTCTCGATAGTGCATTGTAAACTTTGTTTGCTTTACTGGAGGAATACTCCAGGTGTTCTTTGAATTTTAATTTAGAATCCAATATTACCCCCAGATACTTCAGCTGCGGCTGCGAAGTAATCTTGCACTCCCCTATGGTGAGCTCTATTTGCTCTTCTACCTTCCTGGTGCTTATAAGTAAAACTTCAGTTTTTTGCTTCGCCAGTTCCAGACTTACAGAAGAGAACCAGTGCCGTAGATCATTTACGCACTCATTGCATTTGCTTCTTAGGTTGACTAATTGTTTTGCCACTGCTACCATCATGAGATCATCCGCATATGCTATTAGTTTCACCTCTTTTGGTTGCTGCCTTCTTAGCACCCCGTCATACATGAGGTTCCATAACAGCGGGCCTAACGCTGACCCTTGGGGTACTCCACTCGAGATAGAGTAGTTCTTGGCTCCTTCATTCGTATCATAAATCAGCCTTCTGTTTTTAAAATAACTCGTTATAATATTTATGAGGTATTCTGGAGCGCGAATTTTTTCCAGGGCTTTGATTATGTGTGCCCATTTTGCCGTGTTGAACGCATTCTTGCCATCCAGGGTGATCAGCGCGCAGTACTTTTTCGTGTCACTCTTCCATCTTTTCCCACTTACTGCACATTTCGCAGTATCGACGACTTCTCATAGTGCGTCAATAGTGGATCTCTTTTTCATAAAGCCGTATTGTATCTCTGATAGTCCGCCGGCTTTCTGGATTACTAATTGCAAGCGGTTTCGTATTATACTTTCGTACACTTTACCCATTGTGTCGAGCATACACAAAGGTCGGTAAGATGAAGGTTCTTCAGGTGGCTTCTTTGGTTTTGGGAGCAGAACCAAACGTTGTACTTTCCACGAGTCGGGAAATACCTCTTCCTTTATACAAGCGTTGTACACTTTAGCAAACAGTTGAGGTTTTGAGCTTATAGCTTCCTTCAGGGCTATATTAGGTATGCCAATCTAATCCAGGTGCTCTGTTGTTTTTTATTTTCTTTGCTATGGCCAGGAGCTCTTCTTCTGTGACTAACGGGGGGGACTCTGCGTCTTCATTTTGTCGCTTTTCATATGAAATCTGGTCGTGTTTTGGGAATAATGTTTCGACGACTTTTCGCATGAAAGATGCATCTTTCGGTTGCTGCTGCTTATTTTTAAATCTTGACATACAGATTTTGTAAGCAGTTTCCCAGGGGTCAATGTTTGCTTCTTTACAGAGCTTCTCAAAACATGACTTTTTGCTCCGGATAATTGCCGACTTCAGGAGCTTCTTGTGGTTTTTAAATTCATCTCTTAGGCGATTTTCGTTGGTTTCAACCTGATTACGCTGTAGACGCCGTCTAGCTGAGTGACAAAGCTTTCTCAGCGTGGAAATTTCCACATTCCACCAATATACAGGCCTCCGTTTGTTATGCTGTGTTGTTCTGCGCATTGTTGCATCACATGCTGCGACCAGTTCCTTTCGCACAGTAGATACCAGATGGGAGGCGTCGTCTTCTGGTACTCTAGATGCACTCCAGACTAGCTCAAAAAGGTCTGGATCGAACTCCTGTTGTTTCCAGCTTCGCTTTCGTGAAGTGTTTCTGCTGAGGGGTTCCCGCTCTGGGGTGCACGAAATTTGAGCTATAATCGCCATATGATCACTGTGTGTGTATATATTTGACACTGTCCACTTTATATGACTGCTGAGTGAATCATTTGCGAACATAATGTCAATTATGGATTTAGGTGAGCTTGTCTAAAAATGTTTAATATTTTAAATAGAAATGTACACAGTACCTGAGTATTGCTTGAGCTGTTTTAAGAACCGTTGCTGTTTTATGACCTAAAATTTCGATATGTCAGACAACTTGACCCCGTCTAATTCATATACAACTTTATCTTCTACCCCGAAATAGCCCAGTCTCGAATAGAGCTTACGAATACCTGGTGCCTTTCGTAATAAGATAGCCTTACTTGCGGAGCATAGGCTATGCTTAAGTAAACCTACTTTCCCGCAAAAAAAACAATATTAAAGCTCAGCTCTTCTGGAAAAAAGACGTAACGAACTAGCTTTTTCGTGAAGAGGGCGCGTTTAGTTAGGTCACAAGCTCGAACGCAGCCAACACAAAAAGAGGAGCTAAGCTTGGTCTAGGCGCAAGTGCTCGCACTAACTGTGTAGCTGAATCTAAACCTAGTTCCAGAAAGTCAAGTATCTGTTTTAACAGGGTCGGACCAGAATGTTAGATGAGTTAATTTGAGGAGTTAAGCAAAGAGAGGTTAGTATCAAGCGAAGAGTCGAACCCATTATATATGGAGAAAACTCTGTTAAATAATTTTTCATTTGGGCTACTACCAACAGTCCACCTCTTCCAAAATAATCGACTAATTCACTTAAAATAAACAGACAATGCCGAGTGTATACAGTAATGTCACTCAAACTCCACTGGGATGCCGGCCCAATTTAGCGCGTTCTTACTTCTGCTGCCAATAGGTTGGGGTAAGCGACGAACTGCTCGAATGCTTCGAGTGTCGCTTTGCATCTATCATTAAATGGAAAAATTCCTTTCTTTGTCTTGTAAATGACACTTACGTGCCCGAATCCGTCACAAGACCTAGCCGCTTACCGGCGAGCCAATATGGTATATGACATGCTAACTCATTGCAGTCTCTGCAGCTACATAAATTGGCTATAACTGTACTTATCTATATACACAAGTGAATATGTGTGTGTGCGAATATGCGCTTTTGTCGGCTCGCCCTGTCGGCCATCATGTAGTCTGCACACGTTCTATAGCTCATCATCACCACCATCATTTACAGCACGTCAATGCAATTCCATCCACTCATTATTCCAAAACATATGCTGTTTGTTGTCTGCAAATAGTCCTCTCCTCTTCGAAACGGATATGCTCGCTTCACTTCGTTTTTTGCAATTTTTTCTCTTATTCTTAGTGCTTTTTGACACGTCATTTTAATAATATTTATGCACCTCAGGCAACAGCTTAGCGCTGTGAGGTGCCGGTATTCAAATACGAGTATATACTGTTTTGACTCGTCGCCTTTCAGTGGAGTGCGCTTCAATCACCTCTCAGTATTAAAGTGTTCGAAAAATTATCAAAGGAAGGATGAACAAAAAAAGTGGACGTTAAAAATGTAACCAGTTGCTTTTATAAATATCGAAGCGCATTAAATCTAGTTAGATATAGTAAATTGTCGTATGAAAGTATGACCTACAAGGTCTGCCGCAAAAAATTAAAATTTTTCAAAAGTTATATTTTTTTATTCAAAGTAGTTTCCTTGTGCTTCGATACAGCGTTTAGCCCGGTCAATTAGCATTTCAAATGAGTGTTTAAGGTCATTTTTCGGAATGCTCTTGGGAATATCGGTCGTCGCCTTTTGGATAGCTGAAATGTCCTGAAACCAGTGTCCTTTCATGGGCAAATGAAGTTTTCAAAATAGGTAAAAATCACAGGGTGCCAGATAAGGTGAGTTGGGTGAGTGCTTAATGGTTCATATGGAGTTTTTGTCAAAAAATCAGTGACAAGCGTCAACCGATGACACGGCGCATTATCGTGCAACAGGCGCCAGGACCCTGCCTCACGGTGTTGTGGTCGAGCACGGCGAATGCGTGACAAAAGACGCTTCATAACACCAAGGTAAAACACAGCATTAATCGTTTGGCCAGGTGGGACGAGCTCTCGGTGTACAATACCCTTGGAATCGTAAAAACAAATTAGCATTGTCTTTATTTTTGACTTCTGAAGCCCGACTTCTGATCGTCACAGAGGTCCTCACGACCTTCTTGGAATCGCTTAAACCACTCATGCACATTACTACGGGATAGGCACTGATCACCATAAACTTTTTTCATCATTTGTTTCAGTAAACGTTTTCCCAAGTTTAAAACAAAATTTAATATTTGCTCTTTGTTCAAAATACATTTTACAACCGATGACCAAAAGCTGCTGTCACTTTTTGATCGATAACATCGATTGTAGTTATCCAATTAAAATTTTTACGAAATGTCAACAAGAGATCAAACTTTTTATACTCTCGCAACAAAGTTGCTAAAGAGAGTATTATAGATTTGTTCACATAACGGTTGTTTGTAAGTCCTAAAACTAAATGAGTCAGATATAGGGTTATATATACCAAAGTGATCAGGGTGACGAGTAGAGTTGAAATCCGGATGTCTGTCTGTCCGTCCGTCCGTCCGTCTGTCCGTCCGTCTGTCCGTCCGTCCGTGCAAGCTGTAACTTGAGTAAAAATTGAGATATCATGATGAAACTTGGAACACGTATTTCTTGGCTCCATAAGAAGGTTAAGTTCGAAGATGGCGGAAACCGAAAACCTATAAAGTGTCATAACTAAGCCATAAATAAAGATATTAAAGTGAAATTTGGTACAAAGGATTGCATTAGGAAGGGGCATATTTTGAGGTAATTTTTTTGGAAAAGTGGGCGTGGCCCCGCCCCCTAAAAAGTTTTTTGTACATATCTCGGAAACTACTATAGCTATGTCAACCAAACTCTACAGAAACGTTTCCTTCAGGCATTTACATATACAGTTCAAAAATGGAAGAAATCGGATAATAACCACACCCACCTCCCATACAAAGGTTATGTTGAAAATCACTAAAAGTACGTCAACCGACTAAAAAAAAACATCAGAAACACAAAATTTTACGGAAGAAATGGCAGAAGGAAGCTGCATCCAGGCTGCATGGGCGTGGCGTCGCCCACTTATGGACCAAAACCCATATCTCAGGAACTACTCGACCGATTTCAATGAAATTCGGTATATAATATTTTCTTAACACCCTGATGACATGTACGAAATGTGGGTGAAATCGGTTCACAACCACGCCTTCTTCCAATATAACGCTATTTTGAATTCCATCTGATGCCTTCTCTGTATAATACATACATACGAGTATAAATGAAAATACAATTCAATACTCAAAGTACACAAATTGATCTAATCTAATTAACTTTACAGCAAAATAAAAAAATATGTAAATGACGGATAATGAAATCTCGATTATCACTTTATCATGCGAGAGTATAAAATGTTCGGTGACACCCGAACTTAGCCCTTCCTTACTTGTTATTTCATATACTCACCAATAGGTGGCGCCACCAGAAACAGTTATATTTAAAAAGTTCTGCTTCTTTTGCGACATACCTTGTAAATCGATGGCTCTGCCCACAAACTTATTATTGATGTGATTGAACTTGGTACACAAATTCCTGATTATTCAAAAACACAAAAAAGCTGACATTGGAATGTGAGAAAAATTTGATGTACCGAAATTTAATTGAAATTTGTGGAGGAAGTCCCAAGATATGTGGTTTTAGGTAAAGGAGGGCTAAGGAGGACGTCCTGTTCGTACGTGCGTCCGTACGTGCTTTTTCAAAAATATTAGCCCACAGGCACCCATGCTACTGCATTCCCCGGTACCAAATGGTACATCTCAAATTAGTGCTTAGTTATGCCACTTTTTTTCAATAAACACTACTACCAAGTTTCATCAATATACCGTGGCGTAGCTACAACTTCGGGCGCCCGGGGCCAAGGATGTTTTGCCGCCCTCCTTTATCTACCTACCTACAAGTTTTGGTTTTCTTGTGATTTTGAACAAATTATAGAACTAACCAGAGACTCATACAATGACAAACTCGTCGAAATTAAGGAAAAATGTCAGCAACTTGCCGAATCCTATCCAGATGACTTGGATAACGAAGATTTATCCAGTGACATCCAAGACGTCCTACTTTTATTAAAGAGAACGAAGAAAAACGAAGAACAAATTAGATTTTCGCCAGAAAAAGTTTTATTATACATTTCTTCAATGGGACTGGAAGCCTACAAGACGTTAGCGAGAGCTTTAAGAATACTGCTCACTATACCTGTATAAGTTGCATCTTGTGAAAGATCTTTTAGCAAACTTAAATTGATCAAATCTTACTTGAGATCGACCATGAGTCAGAGTAGACTGTCCAATCTTGCGATTCTCTCAATGGAATGTGAAACTGCTTCAACTAGCGATCAAAGTTAGAAAAGTGAATCTTAAAGTTCTATCACTATTTTTGAGAAAGATATAAGACAAATTCAAAGACTGAAAAGTATTCGAGTAAAAATTAATATTTTACATTGTTATTCAGATTATTACATTGTGAGTGTACAAATCTTTATCTTTTATAATAAATTTTCTAAAAAAAATTGTTGAAGTATTTTTCTGAATATTAAAAAACAGCGAAGATCGTTTTGCCGCCCCCAAGACGTTGCGCCCGGGGCGACGGCCCCCTTCGCTTTGAAACAATGGTATAATTTTTTTTCAGAGGAGGAAAGATTGTGGGTCCAAAATTGACAAGGAAAAGCATAATTGCAAACATATGGAATATGTCTCAAAAGTTTGTGTTTTTTGCCTTAAAATGCCCAAAAAATGGTTGAAAACTAGGCCGATCACAAAAAAATGTCTGCGGAAGTCGATCGAAATGTTGCAAGATTGTCGATGTGCGATCCATTTACGGCCTCTGCAGCCAATCAATAAGAATTATGTGCAAAAATTTCTTCAAGAACAGTATGAAGGCAACTTGTGGAGAAAACTTGCTTTGGCACAAGGTTCCGAAAGGTGCCATTACTGAGAAAACGGCATAGATGCAATCGTATTCAGTAAAACAACACATTAATTAGGGCGGAGCTGAAAATAAAAAAAAAATGGCTCGACATTTTATAGTTCGAATATAGTAAGATGTGATAGTTAGGTGTGAGTCCGCAACCAAAAAAAAAAACAAAGAAATGCGCGTCCGTTACACGACTAGGTCCTTCAAACCCCGTGGCAACAATATAATGGTTTAGCATTGTTTCTCATATTGTGTTTCGGGACCTATTTTTTTGATACAAGAAAAAGTAGAGCGCCATATACATGTTAAGGTTTTAGATAATGTCATACTCCCAATTGCTGAATGTAATTCGCCTTGCATTTTGGCAATTCCAACAAGAGAGCGATCCGAAACATCGGTTCGGGTCTTGCAAAAAATGGGTTTCAGACCATGGTGTTAGCGTTATGGGTTGGTCAGAATAATCAGCAGATCTGAATCCAATCAAAAACTTACGGAAAGTTGTTAAGGAAAACATTGCACCCCTTAAACCGAAAAATTAGCCTGAATTCTAAAAGAAGGTACAAAGGTCTGTTATTCTGTTCCACAGAACACTTTCGGTAGCCTAATTAGGTCTATGCCAAGAAGATTTGCATCTGTATTAAACGATAAAGAATACACTACAATGTACTAACAATTTTTTCTATTAGTTCCCTTAAGGGGTTACATACGCACCGAAAATGCGCTAAAAGAAAAACTGTTTTCAGGAGGGATAATAATAGAAATAATTATAAAGAAATTTTATACAATGTTTATTGGTACTTAAAGTTTATAAAAAAAATGTATTTTAATTTTTCTTTACAAAAATTAGTACATAAAATACCACGTGACCCAAAGTACAATGAAAAAAAAGTTGCTCCACGGTCTGCATCATTTATCCTTGAAATGTTGATGGATCTTTAAAAATAAAAAAAAAAAATTCTTGTAAAATGAAGTTGTAGTTATAGTCTGTCGAGCCGAGTTTTTTAATTTCGAAAAATTTTCAAATTTACGGAATTTAGAAAAATAAGTATGCGTTTTACGTAATAAATGTCGCACTTTAATTATGTTTATAAATTTTTTTAATAAAAATATCGAAAATCCGGCTCGACAGACCATAGAGAAAACATTTTCGAATTAAAAAAAAAAAATTTCATCAAAAAATGTTAAAAACTGTATGAGTTATCATGCAGACCGTGCCGGGAAAAGTAGTTTAGAGAAAAACGCCTTTAAATTTTCATGTGCCTCAAACGAAGGACAGCTACCTGTGTGCATTAAACTCTCGGCGGGCGGTCTGATTTTCTACCATAACTTTATATCTATGGGGAATTTGTACAATCGACTTTCACAGAAATATGCCTAAAACTATAAAGAATAATAACCTATAAAAACAAAAAAATCGATTTTTTGAAAATTCTAGAGGTATGTATGTAACCCCTTAAAAAAATATGTTTTTTTAATATAAAAAATTTTGATTCTATTTTTTTGTCCATCGAAATTTTTAAATATATTTTTTACCTTGGGTTTTGTAATATTTATGAATTGTTTTTTTTTTTTTTCAATATTTTTACTGCTATCACTAGCACTTGATACGAAGTAAATAATAAAAATATAACTTAGTTGAATTTAAATCAAATTCATATTTTTTTTAGATCGGAAAATTAGTACCATGGATGATTCTATTTTATTGTCCGGAACTGTATACGTTCACTTAATTTTGAAATATCTTACTTATTTACTGACATATACGGTATAAAATTAACCGAAAGTTTGAAAATCATACATAGTATTAGGTATATTGAGATTACGGTAAGTAGTTATATTGATCGAACGTAGTCCAGCCTAACACGTCAATCACGAATCGAGGGATTGGAGCTAAAAGATGACTGTACCGACAATATATTGTTGTTATTTGACTTGAAACGGTTTCCAACTGTTTAAAAAAAAAACAAATAGCAGGTCAACATTAATAAATCGTAAACCCTTCGGTTATGGAGAACCAACTGTTATTAGAACGGCCATTGGAAATGTTGTTACCTGATTTAAATCCTAAATGAATTGTACATGCAACAGGAATGTCTCTACAACTCTGAGCTATTCTCAAGCATATGCGGATCAGAAAATCAGCAGTAAATATGCCGCCAGCTGTTTGTTAGTAGAAGCTATTTTCAGGAACTATTCTGGCTTGAAGTGAAATCGCCCGAAGTGAATATGCCGACGTATAAAAACCAGAGCAACCTTTGCTATATCGCGCTCTAAAAATTGTAGTAAGTTGTTAAACGCCTTATTTATACAGGCTATAGGTATCCTGATATATCCAACATATTTCCTTACCCAACTTTTCTAACAGCACTCTCCCTAATTGCTACTGTTGTAATTCAAACATTAATTTCGAGCCATGGTGTCGAGTTGACAGTCCTTGGGCGTATAAGAATCCGATTTCGATACGGTTACTTAGTCTTTCCCTATACTCAGATTCTTTACAAACCTAGACCTACCTTTAAATCAATGACAATTAGCCTACCTCTCGTCCAATTAGGGTTTTTTTTATTAACCACAATAACAACAACCAATGAGCTAAGGCTTGCGAACATCAAATAACAAAACTTGTGCCGAATTTTTATTAAATAATTACCGATTCCCACATCAGAAAAACTTAAAGCTTCACTTACAAAGTTGTTACATGTAAAAACTCGGCTATCTTAATGACTTCAATATATTTAGAAATTTTCTTCACAAATGCGACGATTATTGCTAAAAAAAATAATGTCAAAATAATATTTTTCGTATAAATAAAACATTTTTTCTTAAAATAAGCAAAACAAATTAAAAAAAAATACAGAAAATGGGCTGCATTATAGATGCGCTGTGTGGCAAAGACGAAGATGTAAGCAAATTAAGAAATAATTTTATAACAATAATAACGTACCAACTTCAAAAATGAAATAATTCACAGTTGCACTCACCAACAACTAAATTCCAACTTCATAACATCAATGAACCAATAAAATACAAAAAGGAAAATCAAAAATACGTGCCGTGCAGCCCACAGCGTTGGACAAATCAGTACAGAATTCCAGCTTTTCCTTGATTTTAAAATAATAGTGTTGACAATTTACAATCATTGCAATCAAATAATATAATATCATGCTTAAATTAAGCCGAAAATGCTAAGTCTTAATAACACTAGATATGTTATTCAAGAGTGTCTGCCATTCGAAACCAAGCTTACCATCCTCCAGCTGTAACTTGCAGAAGCTTGGTATGTGCTCGAGCAACAGTTGAAAAGGCGTATATTTAGACAGGCACCCAGCGTCGCCAACAAGCAATAGCTTGCGTTTAGCGCGTGTAATCGCCACAGTAAGGCGACGTTTGTCCTCCAGAATTTCAGCTTCACGCGCGCGTTCATTGGCATCCACAGCGCCAGTGCGCGTGCCAGAAAAGAGTATAATATCTTTGTCCCGCCCTTGATATTGATCAACGGTGTTGACTTCGACCGAGGCAAAACTCAGCTTCGACGTTCCGGTATTATGGTGAAGCTCAAACTGTGCAGTTAAGTTAAGCAGCAGCTCCACTTGTGCGCGATAAGGCGCAATCACGCCAATACGCGCCGGTGCATAACCTGCCAGCAGTAATTTCTCAACTATATGCATAATAATTGCAGCTTCGCAGTAATTTGTATATTTAGAAATACGCTTGGTGCTTTTATTATGACTTTCATTGGTAGTTGGTGTTGAAGCGCATTCCAGCGCAGTGTTCTTTTCGCCGCAGTTAATTGCGTTGAGCCGTTCAGTGCAGTCCTTGGTGTCCAATAAGTAAACCGCTTGATCTATATGAGTTTGCAGGGCGCGCTGCAACCACTTCGCAGCTTCATTATCCTTTGACAAATTCACTTGAAGCGTGTCCAGTTCAACCTCTTTAGAGGCACATTGCAGGGCGCCCTTGTAGGTAAGTTCGTTGGCCAGTCGCGTTATGGATTTATTCATGCGATATTGCAGTGTCAGCACTGCTGTGGCGGTTTTTGTGTCGAGGTGCTCGAAAAGTGATTCGTCTGCACCCAGTTGTCGTGCCTCTTTTGAACGTATCAGAGGCGGCAGCTGTTCGGGATCCCCAACTAATATAAATTTATCACAAAAGAAGAGCGGACGCAGCGTTGTCGGCTGCATAACCTGAGTGGCTTCATCGACTATGCAGAAATCAAATTTTTTATGTAAGAACAGCGGATGCGCTGATCCTAGACATGTGACGCCAACAATGTTATACGAATTATATTTTTGCTTTAAGTCTTCCACAGATGCGCAGTCTTGCAGCACTGTGCGTTCGGCAAACTCTTGCAGCTCGTCGTTAATACGTGCACCGGAGCCCAAACGCAGCATCGGCAGTTTATGTGCCTTCAAACGCACTAACAAATTGTCGACGGCGGAGTGTGTATGACTTGTGATGAGTACCGATTTATTCATCAAATGTAATAGGCGCACAATCGCCACGAGTGTTTGCGTTTTGCCTACGAAAACAAAAAAAAAATATATATGCCATGATCAACCAGATACGAAAGTTATCAATTGCTTACCCGTGCCTGGCAGACCTTTGATTAGCATATAGCGTTCTACAGTTAATGCCTTGAGTACGGCAGATCGTTGCACCGAGTTCAGTTGTTTGAGTATATTTGCACCCGCAGTTGCAACAATTTTTGGCAGTACTTTGCGGTAAGTGGGTTGTATGCGTTGCACTATAATATCCCGCAGCGTTCTCGCACGCTCGTTATTGTCTAGCAATAAGCTGACATTTGTGAAATTGAATGCGTTGCCCGATTGTGATTCATGTTTGTCGATGATAAATGCAACGTTTGCATAGTTTTTCTTCAGATCGCGTTCGAGACTAACGGTAATTTCGGTACGTGTCATATTGACAATTGAGCCAGCTGCCACAGCCAAGCGTTTGCGTGTGCTGATTATCACATATTCGCCGACAGAGAACTAAAACAAACGGAAGATATTAAAATAATAGAAGACCTACGTGTATTTGTTGTTATAATTACACCACTCAACAATAAATCCGCGTCTTTATAATCACCAGTCGCCTCTATCATGAAATTGTTTAAATAATGCGTTCCCTCACAAGTAACGTTTTTCAGCTGTACATCCACAATTGCGAGACCATTTTTCTTACGTTGTTCCGGTGTACTCGTCCACAAAGTGCGCAAGTTGTTCGCTTTCTTCATTTCGTTTTCTTCTAATGCAAGCAAACGACACCAGTGAATAAAATACTTGTAATCGTCTGTTCGTAAGTGATCGGTGACATTCTGCATAACTGTTAATAAAGGATGACCTTTTCTTAAGTGCAGTTCTGGATCAGTTCTTGCGAAAGTGCAGCAAACGGTTGCATATTCACAATTGCCACAGGCGCTATGATGTGAAATGGGTTCGGGCAACTTTAAAGGCTGTAAAAATTTGTCCTGTTCTTCAGTTGCTACGAGTGATGAATTAGTGGCAGGGGTTTCACTTAGATATGATAGATAGTGCGCTAAATCATTACGTAACATTACAAGGTCACGCTGCTCATTACGGGTTCCACGTAATTCGCGCATTATGCCTTCGCGTAAATAAAGTAATAAACTGGAATTTGTTTCACGTCCAATTGCAGTTAGCATCATTTGGTATAACATAACCTGACCCTTATGTTCCATTGAAAAAGTGGCGCGTCCAGTTTTCAATTCTAACGGTATGGCATTTGTTGTTTTTTCGTGTTTTCGTTGCTTGATGCGAACCGATACATCTACTTTACCTTTTAAACCGAGTTGTGGCACCCAAACATTCTCTTCAATGTCCTGTATGTGTTCAATAGTACCTTGGAAAGTATCTTTAAGATGCTGTTAAATTTAAAAAATAAATTAAAAATGTATTAATTCAAATAATCTAAACATATTTATATGTACGTACCACATTTGGTGGAATGCCTTTAATGTATTGTTCTACAAAACTTATCACATTGGGTATAAACTTTTGTAGTTCAAATTCTAGCTCATCACGTGACATTAAATTCGCATAGAGTTCATAAGCTGTTTCCTTGGAGTGTAATAATTCTCTAGCAGTGGACTCAATATCTTCTGCGTTTCTAAGATTTTTCTGCAGTACCAGCTGCAGCATTTCATGTACCATTGATCCCACTACCATCTGTAATTAACAATTAGAAATCATGAGTTGCAGTATGTGAACATATAATTATATGCACATATAAAAGTGGGTACGCTTACAATTTTGCTATTTGCATCAATTCCTTTGAAACGCTCTTGCAACACTGCTTTTCTACGGCAGAAAAGCGAACCAACAACACTAGTGCTAGAAATTAATGTGTCTGGGTTAGTGACACAAAATCCATGCTCATTATTCACTTTATAGCACATTAATTTTTCATCCCATAAACATATTAGGGAAATAATGTCATCTTTCTTAACAACTGTGTGGCTCCATTGTTGCTGCAGGCGACATTTAGATAATAAAGTGTTATTTTCCTTCTCGAAATCTTCCACTTGATCGAAGTTTGCTAGTCGCACTTGCAGCACCAAATCGAAAGTAGATCGTTCACGCTCCACTTCTAGTACAATGCATCGTTGCCATTTACTAAGATCTAAGGATTTACCTTGCAGCACTGATAAGCTTTTGCTATTTATAATTGCCTCAAAGTCATCATCACCATCAAAAAAGTTTTCCAACTCTGTACAGCTATAACCGTCGATATGGAATGGGTTTTCCTCGTTTTTACTAATTCTTAACTTCTTTGTGGGAGTTTCATTTTGTTGCTTCATTGGCGATGTAACTCTTTTTAATGTACTCATAATGTTATCTACACTAACGATAACAAAAAATATAGTTTAAGTTTAGTATACAACAATTTGCTCAGCCGTCTATAAGATTATATTGGTTTCCCGCCACTTTGAAACATCTAAACATCCGCCAAATATAAATATTTACATTTCATAACAAAATTATGGTGGTCATACACGATGGGTTGACTCTACGCGACTGTGTGAACTCACAGCAACATTCTTCGTATATTTGAAATTAAATAAATGCTATTAAATAAAGTGTAATACATTTATTTTCTTTTCAAAAAGGATAATATGCCAAATGGTATTGTCTTTGCATCTTCATTGAACGCTTTGGAGTTGGAAAGTATTGGTTGTGGGTTGTTATTCACATTTAAAAACCAATAAATAATGATTTATAAAATCAAATCTAAATCCATCACAGTTTAATTTCATGGTTAAAAGTGCAACACATAAGTTATTATTTTGTTACGTCTTCTTAAAATAACTTAATTCTCAAAGCTAATTAACCGGTTTACAGACCGTCTATAATTTTCCAATTTCGCAAGGTGATGCTATTGTGAATATATTCATGCATGAAATAAGAACGTGCATCCAATTGACACTTGATGGAATTTGTAAACGTTGTTGGTAAATTTCTGTAGATTCACTGAATTGAAGTTAAAGGCGCGCATAAATTGATTTAGATATTTTGAATAATTTATTAGTCCAAATAAACAAACAAACAATTTACGACTTCAATATTCGTGAAAGTATTGGAGCATCGTAAATGCAGTTTCGGCTGCATGCGTCCACAGGTAGTAGCCATAGAAACGTAAACAAATAGATTGAGTGAAAACAAAAGCCATAAAATTTCAAATTTTCCACATATTTTTAAATTTGTTTTCATTATATTTTGGAGTTTTTTGCCAAAATTAAATTTCAGAATGATATAAATTTGAAAGAGTTAATTAGTATTACACTGCGAAAATAAGAATTCTAAATTCAACGTTCATATTACTAATTAAATTAACAACCAAGAATCGGAATTTCCAGTGAGAAAAAAGAAAATACACATGTATATATGGTTATAATAATGGAAGATATTAAGTCAGATATTATAAGCGCAGCAGGTACTACGCGCATAAACCCGATATTTGCCCCCACTATATCTGCATCAAAGTTTGTGTCGGTGTTCCGCATCGATGGAGTTCCTATTATACCACCATTAGTAAGTTTATATTAGTAACTTTACAACGAACTAGCTGCAGCAATATATTTGGGTGTGCGCTTCACGCGCTATTACACTAAAACTAATCGCCTTTTATATACTCGTACACGTACATATGTTCAATAATGTTTAAATATTTTCTAGATGACGGCCGACAAGCGACGACAAATGCAGAAATTAAAAGAAAAGGCAATTAAAATAGAGCAACGTTTAGAGGAAAATCGACATAAGAAACAGAGATATAATTTGGAATATTCCGCAGAGCTTGAAGAATTAAAAGAAGATACAGATGTTATAGATAATAAAAACGAAAGTAGTAGTAACTGCAGTTTATCTGAGCATTTAATAGAACTTGATGCCCAACGTATAGAAGCAGAGAAATCGTATATGTTACTTTCAGATATTCTGACACAAAATGAAAATGAATCGAAGTTATCTTCGCCCAATCAGAATCGCGCGAAAATAACTCGTCAAACTGCCGGTGAATGCAGTGAATTTAATGTTCAAATGCAACAATCGAACTCTTTGGAAATCAACCTTATGCACCGTATGCAGAAGTTACAAAAATCAGAAACTTTGATTTACGACCACCGTTCTAATACAATCATCAGTCCTTTGACAGAGGACGAAGTTCAAATCTTCCAACAACAACAGCAACAAATAAATTTGGATCATCCAGATGAAAAGCCAATTGGACAAAAAGTTCAATTGACAAAAGAAGATGAAAACGCAAACATAAATTGTGCTGCACGTCAGAAATCGGAAAAAGTTCTAAAGAAAATTCCATCAATTTGTATTGATCCACCAACACCAATAATTAGTTCGCGTTCATTTATTGATACTCTAAAAGAACAAAAGAGTATTGACACCATAAATGTGAATAAACAAGAAACACCTAAAAAAAATGTGAACAAATCGTTGCAAGATGAAATAAGTTCAGACGAAAGCTTCAACTGCATGGAGTCCACCACAAATCGTGAGCGAGATTTGAAAACTCATCACAAAGTAACGAACATCACCAGCAAAATCCTTAAGTTTGAAAATTTTACCGTAACAGACACGAAAACGGATAAACCCAAGTGTTCTAACATAAAGCCACCGCAGAGATCGGCAACAAGTCCATCATTGAAGCCATTACTATCCGAGAGGACACAGTCCAAAATTAAATCTCTGGATGTTAGCCCTACGACGCAAAATGAAAACGGTTTAGTCCGTTCAAACTCCTTTACACTAGATTACCCTTCGAAAGCATTAATTGAACACATTCGTCAACAACAAGTACCTAATGACGTTTATCCCACCAAACGTTCCAATTTGTTTTCTATGAGCGCCACACGTGACACTGTCGAATCAAAGGCGAAACGTGTGCAAAAAGTCGATCTTAAACCACGCGCACAACCAATGCGCTTACAACTAAAGCCTTCAATCACAAATATTACAAGTCCATCCTCAACACACTATACAGGCACTAAAAATAAACGTTCACCTTATGAGCAAAGACTAAATAAACCGAAAATTGGACGTCAGCTTAAAAAATCTGTTTCCGGTACAACCGCTATCAAACAAATGAAACCCACACCTTCGATGCCAAGCATACAAACTACTAAAGTAACCACGGAAAGTGCACGCGAACGCCCAGCAGTCAATCAACAATACAACGGTATTGAGGATGAACACCGTCAAAAATTTCTCGAGCTATTGGCTCAACAAAAACGTGAACAACAACGTATGCAGCAGGTATTCGAAGAGCAACAAAGGTATTTGCTAGAACAGCTGACAAATAAAATAGGCAATGTACAAATACAACATGCTGTAGATCATGTGAACAACAAAAGAGTTGACAGTAGTTACAATGACTCGGTAGAAAATTCACCAACAGCAAGGTCAGACTGTGCTGAATCAATGAGTACGAACAGTTGTGCTGCAACAAATTCTTTGGACTTGATGTCGGGTGCAATCCAACTACCATCGTTGGAGCTATCAATCGGCTCATCAACATTGCCGATGACATCGCAAAGCAGTAATCACTGCACCCCGCGACGACGACTTTTTTCGCACGACCTCTCACCAACAGCTTCAAACAGAAGTGTGTCGATTAGCAGCAACCACAGTGGAGTAACTAATAATGTTGGGCGCTTAAATGGCACAACTAGTGGAGCGTCAAGTAGTCGCGTAAGTGTGCATGATAGTTTAGAATAATAGATTAAGTGCATTTATCCAAAAATTGCGAATAGGATACCCAGTCTTAAGTATACATACATATGTATGTAATATTTTATTACAACAGTTAGGAATTACCTATCAAACTTTACATTGTGGTTTAAAAGTTCGGATAACGTTGGCGTTCAGTAAACTCTAAACGTAGTTTTAAACGTTTTTAATGCAAAGTCTCATTTTGAACGTAAAAGAAAGTTCATTAACTTGTATAAAAATAGTTTGTTCCCAAAAAGAAAACTGTAAAAAAAATATTAAACACGCTTTTTGAAATAGTTTCGAACTAAAACTTTGCGAAATAAGTACCACTGTGTAAATAAAAACACAAAATAACTAACGTAACACATAATTTACTAGAAAATGGGTTGCGAATTTGTTTAATTTCAAAATTGAAAATCCAATTTTCCATCTTGGAATAATAATTAAATTTTTAATTCCGAGTTTAGCAAGTTAAATTTTTGAAAATTAATGATTTTATTTTTTTATTTAATGGTAAAAATTGAAAATTTACGCTTGAATCTCAAACATCTATTTTATTATTATGTTTTCAATCGTTTGAATGTGTAAGTTAGCCGACCACTCATCTATAACATTTAAGATGTCGGCTCTATTCGTGCTCTAGTTCTAAATGGTTGAACACGAAGTACGCAAAAGCGAAAAAGTGTAATTTATGAAACAATTTTTTTTAATAATATGTTTGGGATTAAAATTTTTCTTTCAATCCGGTATTTGGGATTAAAAAATTAAAATAACTGATTTAAAAATAAATCATACATTTTTATTAAGCTTTTTCACCATGTTTTTTTTTTACGCTCTTATACAAATTGATTCGTGCAATTTTACCAACAAAAACAAATTATTTAGCTAATTAATAATCTTAATATGTTATTTTATGCTATTTTCTACTTTTAAGAGACTTTATTCGCTGTTATATGTAAACTAACATTTTTCTATTATTATCTCATATCTATTTTTTCTCTTTTCCATAAAATGAAAAAGCTTTACAATAACAGTTGATAACATTTCAATGAAAGGAGAAGCTTTTCCAATCGTTATTCAATGTATTACATAAATTTCAATAACTAATTCCAATACGATGATCTCTATCTGTGCCTTATTAGTAAACAATCAATCAAATCTAGCCGCAACAGCCATTGCTGCCATTTAAGTATGCGCTGGAGTGTGGGAAATATCAAAGGTTTCGTTGGGAGACACACTTATGCATATATTTATGGTTGTCCATTACAAAAAAATGTGCCACTTCGCATTTGGCATTATTCTCATTTATTTGTTCACATGTATTTTCCTACATACTAGCATGATAAACACACATTAACATAAAACTGTTTTTAAACTACTTCAATTTGAATTTCTAAGTTTTTTCAAGATAACACTTGTAAAATTTACACAAATGTATGTATTTATTTATACAACATCCTTGCGGCTATTACCAAGTACCTAAATTGCCTAGAAAAAGCTTAAAAAATGTTATATTTCCAATGCATAAGTTAGTAAATAAAAATTTAAACTTTCACATGTACAATTTTTAATTTAAATTATAATAAAAACATACATTGGCTACTCGAAAACATTTTTTCCCTAAAACAAAAGCAGCGCCAATCGTTGATTACGAGCACATCCGTAGAAGCTGAGCGACGAGCGTCTGCTGCGACCACGATCAATGCGTATGTACGCGGTTATTTGGTGCGTCGTCTCTTTCAAACGGAACAAGTTCAGCGTGTGGTACAGACCATCAAAGATACATTAATATTCGTTTTGAACTTTCACATGGAGACCAGCAAAGATCCAAAGGAAGCGGGTGCTCCTGGTAATATCAAATTTAAAGCCCGACTTTTAAGGCAGGTGAGCAAGCAAATTTTATTAATACCGTGTGGTATATTTATAACCTGAACAGTGTCTAAAAACTTTGTCACAAAGCTTATAACATCAACGTGGCGAGCTGAGTTTATGAAATTTTGCAAATGACACTTTCTCCGCCGATATCGGACTAGTATAGCTGCCATTCAAACTTGAAAAACTTTTTTATTTGACCAGTTATCTTGACGAAATTTGGCACGAATTATTTTTCAAGAGACTGTATATATATTTTCTATATAAATTGACTTAAAATAGCTACAAATTATAATATTTCCTACTTTTTTATTTTTTATTTTTTTTATTATTATTTTTTTATTATTATTTTTTTTTTATTATTTTTACCATAACTCATTTCAATTTGATTTTTTTTTTGCAGCTATTATTGTTGTGGTAGCAAAAACTATTTCCAAAATAATTTATACATTTAATAGAAATGGGAAGTACACATCTTTCTGGAAAACTATTTTTTTTTTAATTTGGTGATTTTTCTATATTTTCGTGTCTTCTGTTAAATAGGGCAGGGTTTCTGTAAACTTAAATGTACTCCTTTTTTATATTTTCCATATTAATTTATTATTTACATTTTAATATACATAATATATATTTTAGCTGGTTTCTGCGATACGCACCCTTCATCTGATGCTTTTCCAAACAACGCCTAAGGAACGTATGGAAATAATTAGTCGTGATCGTAATCGTATTAAAACCAAAATGCTGAAAAATAATTTGAAATGGTGATTAAATGCTCATTTTTATTAATAGTATATGTAAACTGAAGTAGCTTAAGTCGACTTATGTTAATGGTGGCAATAAGAGTTATTCGGAGCAACTTACGCTACGAAATAAACGTTAGTTTTAAATTGCGATCAGATAGCTTTGAGATACCTACCAAGATTTTTACTTTAAATTAATATGTTTAACTTCTCACAAGTCAACTTAAGCTACATGTATTAGCATAGCTATTATTACATTTAACAACAACTAATGACTTGCTTAATTTTTTGCTTACAGGTCACCGCGCATTCAAACGTGATACATAACGCCATCCATCTTTCAGCACATTCTATTAGATTCATAAAAACTATTCCATAACTGAACTGTGAATTTTTTATACACTTAAGAGAGCCAAGCTCATTTTCAAATACACAAAATTACTACATTTTTATTTGCAAGAAATCATTTATTGCATGTATGTTGGAAAAGCACACGAACAAGTAACAAAAATATAATGAAAATAAGCTGAAACAAGCTGCAATTATCTACGCTTCCATCGCTGGCACATACGTTTAAGTGAATTGATTCAATTCTTTCAATTCCAACATAGTATATCGCACTTTGCTGTTACTAATTAACGATTCACAATCGTCCTCCTTCTTTGCTTCGGCCACACGGTTGCTTGGCTTCAAGCAATCTACCAATCTGTTATCACATTTTTCCTTGCTACCGCCAGTCTTTTTTGTATCAGCCGCAATTAGCTCGCTAATTTTAATGCAATTCTCAAGTATACTATCTTTTATATTTTTCTCTGTCTTCGCCAACTTATCAGTTCCTGAAGGCAATTTACCGATATGCAAAGCTTCAACCGAGCTAGTCGGTGTTAACTTCGATTTTGAGCTTTTCATTGACACTGACGCGGCGTTGTGATCGTCATTTTGCTTGCTATCTCCTGGCTGTCGTGTACCAATATAAACCTGTGACAGTAGATGCTTTGGTGTTTTCCTTTCACAGTCGATGCCGCGATCACGCTTATACTGTTGCACTACCTTAACGAATGGATATAGTGGGCGATCCTTTCTATGTGCATCCTCCATAAGATTTCGTGCATATTCGAAAAAGAATTTATCTTCACGCTCTTCGTTATTACTTTCGCAAGTGCGCATGAGTTCTTTGTCTTCCTTTTCGTTGCGTTTTTTCTGCTCCATTTGCTCATGTAAGGTTTTACGCGTGTCTTGCATTTTGGCTAGACGCTGTTGCTTTTGTGTCTCTTCAAATAGGCGATTTACTTCACAGTTCTTAAAGCGTGTTGCCATATCGTAACGCTTCTCTTCATCGCTGCGACGCTTGGCCTCCTTTTGCTGTTGTAGCTCACGCATATAGGCCTCGATACGCGCTTGTTTTGCCGCTTTGTCTTTACGTATCTTCTCTTGCTCCTCAGCTGTGAATTTCAACTGCATACGACTGATATCACGACGTACACGTTCATCGTCTTCTGCTTCGGTCTTAGCTTGAACACAGCGAAGAAATTGAACTTGCATCTCTTGTTTCTTCTCTTCCTCTGGTGTGGGTTTCTTGTCCTCTTCTTGCTTTGCAGCATCCAAGTCTTGTTTGCCCAAATTGTAAACACAACAAAGGCGATTTTCTATCTCTTCAGTCATACGTTCTCCTAGAAAAGAAAGATGATTTTAAATATAGGGGCGTAAAAAAAATAATGACATACTTAATCTACGCTGTTCAACCATTTTCATGGCCTCTAATGCGTTTTTACGCAAAGCAGCTCGTTTTTTCTCCATAATTGCTTTCTCCTTTTCGATTTGTGCTTTGATCTCCTGGTCCATAGCTTCTCGTGCTGCTTGTTGTTCTTTAATTAGCTGTTTTTTATATTCCGCGCGTTGTTTGGTGCTTTCGTTAATGGTCTGTAGCATTTCCTTTTTGTAAACGTCCATTGCCTGATGACGTTCTAATTGCCGCTGAATATCCTCTTCCATGAAACCCAAAGCTTGTTGTTGGCAAGCCATTTTATCCATGCATTCTTGTTGTTTAATAGCTCTTTCGAACTCCTTGTTTATGTTTCTTTGCACGTTACGCGCTCGAAGGACTTCACTTTGTAAGGCAGCCGAGTGCAGCTGCTTGGGACCCGGTTTAAGTTGCTCGATTAGATTTTGTGCTTTTGCCAGTTTCTCGCTACGCTTGCGTTCTTCATTTTCTTTTGTCTTATGGAAGTTTTCCTGCACTAAATAAATAACATGTACCAAGAATACAATAAATAACTTAAATAAAACTGTAATATTACGAATAAAGTTCGTAGTGAATATTTAAAACTGATAACATAAAATTAATATTTGTTTCGTTTTTATTTAAATATGACATTTTGCCCGATGTGAACCAAAATGTTTTTCATACATGAATATATAATTTTCGGATATATTGCTAATTAAATTTTGATTGAAATACGGGAATTGGGTCTAGTAGTGGTGTACTGAATGTTACATGTGAGACTTTTTGGCTTTCTGAGTTGTTTGTATTTAACTGGTAATATTTTAGTCGGTTTCTTTTTATACAAGTATTGAGATGGCTCACTTTTTGTAATCTTCTCTTCCATATGCGCTTTGATTTCAGCCAACTTCTCATCCTGAGTTCGTTGTATGTTACCCTTGAAATGTGCAACCAATTGATCGGAGCCCTCTTTCAAATACTCTTTGTACTTCTGTTCCTCTTCTAGTTCCTTCTGAGCTCGCAGCTTATCCGTCTGGTTAGCATTGTTTAACAATTTGTTAAAGCGCTGGGATGAGAGTACTATAGGCTTCTTATTACCGACTTTCGGTAGTTCGATTGCAGCTTCTTTGCCCCGTGATGTACAATTTAACATCGTGGATTTATGTTTAGTTTTTGTAAAAATTATTTAAAGGTATCTAATATAATCAAACTTAAATAATAAAAACGTGATTTCTTTTTCATCCAAAAACCAATTTTTGATTATGAAAAAATTCGAAAGTTCCAAATGATATTTAACAAATAGGTTGCTACGGTTGCCGTAGCGATATCGCCAAGTAACAAAAGTAAACTAGGTAGGTTAAATGTTTAACTAGCTACAACTAAATTAGTAATAGTTACTTTGCAACAATAGTTTAATAATATTTTTAAAAATATTAAATTTCATCAAAAGCTTTTTCCAAACCTAGTTGTGAAAGGAGATCATTAAAGCGCTAACTTTCACATGCACTTATTTGAAAATGGATATGAATGTAGA
The DNA here is from genome assembly GCA_037783105.1 of Bactrocera zonata. Classification (NCBI taxonomy): domain Eukaryota; kingdom Metazoa; phylum Arthropoda; class Insecta; order Diptera; family Tephritidae; genus Bactrocera; species Bactrocera zonata. The sequence continues at coordinate 108,127 of JBAWJQ010005939.1, read as the reverse complement.
GAAAACGTTAAAAGAGGCCTAATATTGAAGTACATACATATATAAGTACATACGAGCGTATTGTATTTATGGTTACCAATTAGATACAGGTGCTTTTAGAGTAAACGAGAACGAGATTAGTATGTTGTAGAAGAATTTGTAATCTTTGAATTTTTCTGCGATTAAATTTGAATTTAGCATGCACCTTTTCTGTTAAACGGTCGTTTCAAAACGTTCATACATCTTTACATATACACATTAAAAAGGGTAAAAGATGATGTTTGAAATGTTCTGTGCCTGAACGGCACACTATCAGTATAATGTACTGGCACAGATTTTCCAGTTCTTAGTTATTAAAATTATTTTAAACTCATTTTCGAAATCATAGTGGTTTTCATTTATTGATGCCATCTTACTTTTTTCTTGACTAGAAGTTGTTGGCAACTCGTAAGTATTCCACTATCGATATATCTGTTAGAGAGAATCGATAATGTGGTTTGTTAAAATTTTAATAGTGAAACAACATTCATTCATATTTTAGGTCACAAAATACTCTTTCTAGCATTCAAAACACCATATAGAATACTTTACAAAAAAATTTACAATAACCGTAACTGGATAATATGCTACCAATAACAAAAGCAAAGTAGTGCCGTCCAACGTAGATGGTATATGTAGATTGAATACCCATTGTTGTTGCTACGTTATACGTTAGTAAACAAAACACAGCTGACTGCTTGCTGCAAAACAACAACAACAATGTTCATCTGCACAAATTCCTACACAGCTGATTTCTGCAAAGTGTATGATGAACTCCAAGCCATCAGAAGCGCGAACAGAAATGTCAAATAGTTGGGCTGCAAAGCAAAACAAAAAAAACTTATGAGTACATTTGACAGCACAGCAATTTGGACGAGATTGTTGTGAATTCTGTTTAGTCTATTTAATTAAATCTGGGTGCCAGACAAGTTTGTGTGAAAGTGTTAGAAATTTATGTGTGAAATTTTTCTACAATTGCTAATTGGTAGAAATAGCATTCGAAAATTATATAATTTGCAAATAAAAAGCTGTGTTGAATGTATCAAAGTCTAATTGTGCTATTTGCTGAAGATAAAAAAATCAATAGTTATGGGCAATGCAAAGTGAAAAAAGTGAAGAAGAAGATTCTTAGTAAATTGTGAAATATAAAAATTGTAGCGAGCAGTACTTTCTAGTTTTCCAATTTATCAACAACCATATTTGTAATTTATTAACAAATACTAAGCACAACTATCATTCGCTGTAACCTCGCAAAATTGCCCATTCCATACTTTGCATGTGAATGCTTTTGACATTACCAATTCCACATAGATTTGTTTTAATCTTACTGAGAAAAAACATTAATAACTACGTTAAGTGATAAATGATTTGTTAGTACATATCGATAGAAGCATCATGTCCTACACAGAACTCGAATCAGGATACCAGGACTTAAGGCAGTCGTCGCAGCAGGCTCAAACCCAGTCATTTTCAAATGAACGCAGCACACGACCTGGATTTTTTGTTGGCAGTGATGGCAATGTAAAACATGCATTATATCTTTTCTAGTATTTATATATGTATTTTAAATCTTACTTATAAACATAATTTGAAAAAATGTCAATAAGTCATTACATCTACGAAACTGGCATTAAGAAAATAAGTGTATGCTTATCTATTACAAAGTTACCAAATTTTTAGCTGAAAATCAATATACAATTGTGATGTGTGGTATATTAGCTGCGCAATGCCAACATTGTGGCTGTCCTTGCGTCTTTGCACATTTATATTTTTTATGTCAGTGAAGTTTTCAAGGACAATTTTTTTTTTGTTTATTTAAGAAATGTACATACACATATATGTATGAACGTACGTGTGTTGATTGCTTTATAATGCTTCCCTAAATGTTTTTAATTAATATAAAACAAATTTTTAATACTTTATATACTATTTCTGCGTTTATGACTTAACTATGAGGGTTCCTGTGTACTTATAAAAAAACAGGAAATGTGATTTTTGTGATAAATACTTTAAACCACTTGATTCTACCTTCAGTATCTATATTTATTTGAAATAAAATATTCATTCCAAACTTATGAATTGGTTTTAAATTGGTCGCACCGATTTTATGAGCATGAAAATTACGTTTTTGTATGTGGTATATGGGTTTCAATTATAACTTTCGGAACAGAAATTTCACTGTAAATTATTATTAAGCAGATTCGATTTTAATATTAGTTTCAATTGTGTTTTGTCGGTTAAATTAATTTAACATGAAAATAGAAACTATAACGTTGAGCTATATGAACATACCTGTAATTTTTTTCGTAGAGTATTTCTTATCATTTAGGTAATTGTTTTATGAGGTTAATAACTACAGAAAGGAATTTAATACACATTTTCATATGAGAATTAACCCTCATTTGTTAACACAGAACATGAAATCAGCAAAAATTAGAAAATTTCTGCATAACGACTAACTAATATAGTATATATTCATTGCAAATATTACATCAATACAATTTTCTATACATATATCTTATCATAAATACATAAATATACAAAAAATAGTGTTAATTTGCCACAACAAAATAAATAAACAAAAATACAATTACAACATACAAAAATAAAAAGATAAACAGTGAATGTAAAAAAAGTAGCTCACAAAACAAGATGGGCAACAGTTTTGAAAAATTTGTGTCCACCGGAGGCAATCCTGGTCACATTTGGGATCGCCATCGTCATCGTACCATGCCAGCGCAACAAACCCAACATCAACAAGGTGGTAGTGAACGAAATCCCTTTCGTCAGCAACATTCAGTCAACTCACAGACGGGAAAGGTGGCAGCATGTGGATGCGCAACGAAAACCCTGCCTCATGGCAATTCGACGCCAAACCTTGGTGGTTCGTATAAAACAGAGTGCAGCAAATGTATTTTAATTGTAAATCAGGAAATTGAGACAGTTGAAGTGAATTTTGTGCAGTTTTTGGTCATAAATAGATTGGTAAAAAGCATAAAACATAACTCATTTAACTTATGATCTTTTTGTGAGATCTCATGAACTTTTTTGTAGTACTTTGATGATTTTTTTAAATTCAATAAATGCTGAACAACAAAGGACAGTACTCATGACAAAATTTTATACTCATATGAAAATCCCACGCCAACTTCTGTTTTTTCGCACAGTCTGTTATTTCGCCAAACAAAACCGCATTGCGACATCTGCACCTTTAGGTAATACAGCCTCCACCTCAAACATGTTACTACCGCACTTCCAGGACCACCACTAGACAATCGCGACAAACCCGTTTATAATCGATCGAAGAAATAGTTAAATTTGTGAGCTGGGAAGACGTACCGACTAAAAAAGCTAAACTGCCGTTCAGGCCTTTTGATTTGTGCCGATTTTTAATACGCGTAGATCGTGAGCGAGATAATGGTGCAAACGAAATCTACTGTCGGGAAACTACCCTAACATGTCAGAGCATAACTATCCGTTGGGCCAAAACGACGGACATTTTAGTAAACGAGTCCGACACTTTCCGCTAAACCGATCTAAGTTCATTAGCCCAGACGGTAATGCGGAAGCTCGACCAGATAAAAATATCGAACTAAAGTTCTCTATCTGTCGTTGACCACTATTGAAATCAGGAGAACCCCGAGCCAAGGGAAGTCTGCTCGATTAGTACACTTTTCCCAGTAGTGAAAATTCTACTACTCCCTGCCTGCACTCAACATCTGAATATAGCAGACCATCAACATGGTTTTCATTGTGCCTGAAAACACAGTGTTTCACAATGCCAGAAAACATCGAACAAACTGTGCTCACCCTGGGTTGAAGAGGTGGACCGTCCGTACTAATTCGAGGTCAAAATTCTAAGCTAAGGGGATTAGACAGGAGGATACGCCAGGTGATGGTTTGACCCCCTACTGTTTTACTTATATATTTCGAGACTCAACTCAATTACCAGAGGAAATTTCCATAATATCATACGCAGATGATTGTACGATATTGACGTCATGCAAATGAATTTACTTGTGTTGAAAAGTAAACAACTATTTCATCGATCTTTCTTACTATTTGCATGAAAGGACACCAACACTCTCCACCACTAAAACCATAGCGACCTTATTTACGAATTAAAAGAAGGAGTACAGACTGAATCTTAATATCGCAGTCGATGCCATTTCGAATGATAACATGCCTTAAATTTTAGTTATTTTAATGTTGTAGTTGTAGCGACAGAAAACATTCCTAAAGTAATTTAGATGATTGCTGCCAGTTTGACAGTCCTTGGTCGGATAAAAATCCGTTCCGGTTACGTAGACCCGACTTTCGGAAGAACAGAGTTGTTATTATGCTCGACAGCCTGTGCTGCTCATACGACCACGCTTATTGTCAAAGTACAGAGCAGCAACAAAATACTTAAGTTGGAATCCACGGCATGTGTTCAAATGTAAACGGCTATCTCTCCGACCTTTCTCGCTTCTTCTCTGCACGGAACTTAACACTCTCCATCACTAAATCCACAGCGACCATATTTACAAACTGGACGAAGGAGTACAGACTTGACCTTAATATTGCAGTCGATGGCGTCAAGATTTTGACTGTCAATAATCCTAAGATTTTAGGTGTAACTTTTGATAGTCTATGCTCCTTCACTCCTCATACGACTGCGATTATCACCAAGGTACAGAGCTGCAATAAAATCCTCTACAAAGTCGTTAGCCGGCAGCACATGGGGAAAGGACAAAGAAACGTTGTTGGCAACTTAATGCAATCGGCCGGCCGGTCCTCAACTACGCCGCACCAATGTGGTCGCCTGGATACAGTGGAACGCAGATGAAGAAGCTTCAGACTTGTGTGAACACTGCACTCCGGACTACGACAATATGCCTCCTATATGTCTCGTATTGACATAGTGAGGCCCTTATGCTCGAAGTTAAGGAACATAATGAACTCTTCTCCAGGCAGTTCCTGCCGAGATGTTTTCGCAGAAATCACCCCTGCAGACACCTGCTTTGAGCGGAACCGCCTCCTAGGAACATCAAGAGGTCATTCCTCCATTACGTTCACGACATTAGACACTAAGCCGGCTAGACTTCGAACGCAACAAATTTCCGACAAGCACTGACCGACATTCTTAGTGAAGCCATCAACACCTTCACCGACTCCCTTCTAGCGAATGGCGTACTCGGAGTCAAACCACCACCCATCGCAGACGAAAAGCTCGAGTTGACACGAGAAACGACAGTGACCTTTGCGCAGCTCTGTAGCAGGTTAAACTCCTACTTATCCAGAATAGATTCCGACATATCCAATATATGTCCTGCGTGCAATGAGTTTCCACATGACACTGACTACCCTAACACCCCATTCCCTTTGGTCCGATCCCGTCGAAACAGCACGTTTCTTGGGTCTTCCGTCGACGACAACTTGGCTATCCCTTACCATCCCAACGGGGACTAGGTACCCGTAAGAACAACAACTCAATTTTCTAGCCGGCAGTACCTGAAAAAAAGGCAAAGAATTGATGTTGACAACTTAATGCAATCGGCCGCCCGGATGTACGAAAGAGCTTCGCATATGCTAGAGCACTGCAGTGCGTACAATAACAGTGAACACGAAACACTCTTCTCCAAACAGTTACTGGTGGAGTACTTTCGTAGAAATCGCCCTTGAAAACATCTATATAGATCAGGGGCCTCTCGGTAGATGATTTCGATGACAATTAGACTGTGCCTTGCTATACAAATAGAGTGAAGATAACCAAAACAACAACAATGACAAATATCAACAAAAACTGCCACAGCCAATTACTTAAAACTGACAACTGCCATACCAAATATAAATAAATACATATCCAGGTATATTAAAATTACAAAACTTTCAAAAATTTGGGTTTCTTAAAAGCTCACGATAAGTTAAAAGGAAGTTTCAAACGAAAGTGAAAGTGTTGATGACAAACAAGAAATCTTATAAACTAAACACAAAATTTTATTTTGCTGATACTTCGGAATTGTCACTTAAGTCTAAACAAACTCCACAAAAATACTGCTTTTTATTATTAAAGTTATTTTTTTTCCAATTTCATTTCTAATTTTCTTATTTTAACTTGTCTTTCTTGTTTGTTTCTTATATTTCATTTCTATCAACTATATAGATGTTGCCTCCACTGTACAGCCATTGGATTTTCGTTCCTCCTCCTACACTTACGGGGTGAATCTAAGAGCTCTCACAAGTTTCTTTAATTTTCTTTCCTTTATGTTACACTTTTAATAACTTACACTGTACAATTGGACCACTGTGTCTGCTTGAATCTGAATGCGCTTGCATGTGTTCGGTATTTTTAATGTTGGCATGTTACTCATACGCCGCGTCGTGCCGACCTGCAGTGCATGACGAAGCTTTATTTATTTTAGTTATTCCGGTTTCCTGTTTGTGTTGACATTTACAAAACTAACAACTATATTTTTAAGTATTCACTATATATAAAATTATTGTAGACAATAAACATATACCGGCTTAGATTTTAACCACTGATATTATGTCTTCGGATGCATTCAGTATTATTAGACATCGAATTTTTATTTATTTATTTCATTTCATTTCATTGCACCCTTACACTTCTGGATGAGTAAATTCAAATATTTGCTTATTATGTTAAGGTGTGTTATAATGCAAATGTTGTTAATGTTATAATCGAAAAAATCAATGTTTTTCTTCTTTTTGCTGAATCTAAGCAAAAATAATAAATCAAAACCATTTTTTTTTTGTTTTCTTTGAAAGACAAGATTTATTATGAATAAATACTGGCGCGTTAAATATTGAACGTGTAACATTCACTCGCGATTCATCAATGTTCAATATGAATCACGATCTAGATATTAAAATAAATATTGAACGTGTGACAGGTGTCATTGGCTTGCTGAGATTCTTATGGAGTAAAAAAGATAAAAATTAACAAGCTACATATATTCACTGTTACAGTTAAAAATTAGGGACGATATCAGCTGCGACAAGTTTCACACAAAAATGAATTCCTCTGCCAGTTTTCAACATTTTTGAGTATTTCAATCAATAAAAAAAAATTGTAATATAACACCAAAATATTCTTTTCATGGTAAAAAAATGACTTTTTTGCGAATTTATTTCTTAAGGGGGTATTCTACTCTAGAAATCAAATTTTGCCTAGTTTTTTGAATTTTATTTAAAAAAAAAAAACCAAAAATATTTTTACTTTCCATTTTTTTATGGTGTTTTTATTGATATCTTAAGAATACAGAAACAAAATTTACAAAAAAATATTAAAAATTAAAATAATTAGAGCGGGGGGGAGAGACAGGTGTAAAAAAATGGTGCATCTTGGTGACATTGATCCTGACTCTCCTGGTGGTCTGAAAAAAAAAAATTAAAAGAAATTCTTAATCAGTAAGGATGCTGTTATAGTCCGGGAAAACGAAAAAAAAATGTTTTTGAAAAATGGCGACTGCCTGAAAATAAAAATAATTTTTTACGCTTTTTTTTTGAAATTCCTGATTTTTTTTTAATATTAAAAACAAAAATTTTGACATCATGCTGGTAGAAACGATAAAGGATTATATAAAGAAGGTTCACACAAAATTTCAAGTAAATCGGTTGTATAGAACTTGAGATAATGCCGGTACCGTGTGGGAAAAAAGTAGTTTCGAGAAAAGCGCGTTTAAAGTTTAGGAGACAATTGTAGTGAAATCGGCTGTATCTCCGAAAATAAGTCGAATTTTGAAAAATCCTTCCAAGGTCATATTTTTGAAAGTCTTAACTTTAAATATATGAAAAAAAACTCGAATTTTTCAAAATTATAGAGTAAAATACCCCCTTAAATATGGATTGAGTAATTTTATGCGGACATTTTGTACATTATTGAGCACACTTTTGACAATACAGGGTATTTTTTTCGACACTTATTAGATTTATAAATCTTAGACGCGTTTTTCTCAAAACTACTTTTTCAAAGTCTGTGTTTACTGTCATTTCAAAACTACTTGACCGATTCGTTTCAAACTTTGTACACATTTTTGACATAAAAAATACCCGCTTTTTAAATTTTTGGTTTTTTTTTACATTAAGGGTCTTTTACACCCACAAAAATAGCAATTTTCACTTTAAATAGTCGCAAAAAAATTAAAAAGAAAAAAAATTATCAGAGACCGATGGGGGGAAGATTTGATTATAATTTAAATAATTTTTCTTGTTTTTTTTTTTTATTTTCGCATAATTTCCAGCCGAGTTATGGTGAACACTGTAAAGTGTTTTTTTCTCAAGATGTTCTGGGAAAAGATCTGTTACCGGCTTATACTTCAATATTTCTACATGATCCATATTTAAGAAATAAATTCGCAAAATATGTATTTTTTTTACCTTAAAAACCTTACCTCCGCCCCTTAATGAAGTAAAAGGAAAAGTGTGGATAAAAAACATTTTTTCATTAGTTTCGTAAATTGCAGTTCAAAAAATTTATTATATTGTATGTATTAATTACGAACGAAAACAATGCAACAACTGATTTATAATAGTTACAATTTTTTGTTCTTTTATAATTTAAGAAATTGAACATTTTTCAGGGGGTAATGAAACATTTGTACAATGCTGCCATACAACGAGGCAACATTTTAGTCAAGAAAAAAAAATAGCTATTATATACAATTGGATATATGTAGCCGAAACGAACCCGGTAAACTCCCAAGGACAAGGACTGTCAGCTCAAGCATATTCGTGAATATTACCTTATGGTTAATGGATAACCCTTACTTATATATGTATGTTTGTATATGCATACATTTATATAAAATTAATAAAGTTTGATTTTATTTGGTGTTATCACATTTTACAACTTCCAGACATATTTGCTTAACTTAATTAAGCTGCTCGTTATAAAATCTGCTTGCGGGAAGCGTTGCTTTTATATTAGCGTATATTTGCTCTCCAAAATTTATTAGCAAACACCAACAAATAGCACCTCGCATTTTTGCTTTATTTTTTTCTAATTAACATTCATTGACGCTTGTCGTAGTTGCGTGCTTTAGGTGCTTTACTATTACTTGATGGGATATAAGTTCGTTTTCAGTCCCGTGTAAAAACAGAGATTATAGAGAAAGTGTTATACTAAAAACACACAAGTTACCTGGTTGAACGGTCAGTGAGTGTGAAGCTCGCTCGTTGCCACTTGACCGCGCTAACTACGTGTTTATTACAAATAAGAGAGGAAACTTGGCCTAAAATGTTACTAAAATATACTCGTCAATTAACTATGAACATTTGAAAGCAATTTTCGCGCGTTTGACTTATCTATATTTGTAAACGTGGTTGTATATCTGTATCAAGTTAATCGCCAATGTGTTATTCAGTCTGTAGTATCATCTAATAGGTGCTCGCATTAAGAAGTGGTTAGCGTGCGCGTTCAAAGTTTATTTCCGCTTTTGATATTTTGTGATAAACTTATAATTTCGTGGTTTTCGATTAAAATATGTTTTACGATGTAAGTTTTAAGGCATTTTTGTGAGGAAATTGGATGGTGAATATAGAAAAAGAATTCAGATAAAAAATCTAGACAAATAAAAATAAAAAAAATATCACAAATTTATTGATGAAATTGTCGCGAAATCAATTAATCGTTTAAGAAACCTTCTATACATATTGCTAATGCTATCAGATAGGTTACTTATTAGTAAAAAAAAAAAAAAAAAAAATTTCACCGATTGTGAAAAAATTTATTTTAGCACCTATTAATGTTTGTAAAATAAATCTAAGTCACTTTGGGAACTAAAAATATTCAAGAAAAATAACCAAACTGAATGAGAGTGAGAGAAGTTGGTAAACATCTTACTTGAGTAAAATTTTGGTCAAACTTTACTTTTACTCAAATTCTAGTTTTTATGCGTTAAAATTTGTAAACAAATCTAACTCTTCATTTCTACAAGTGGAGAATTAACTCATGTCTTAAATTAATAGTTTGGCTCATTTTCTTAGCAAATTATGTTATCTACTAAATTAAATAAGATTTGTCATGCATATGAATATCTATTATAGATTGGTCGACTTCAGAGCTGACTGTCTGTCTGTCCGTCCGTGCAAGCTGTAACTTGAGTAAAAAATAAGATAAACAATAAAATAAGATATACAATTCTTATTCGGCAGAGGAGATCGTAGTAGCAAGGGGCACCTGTGGGCTTAAAATTTAGAAAAAGTGGACGTGGCCTTGCCCTCTAATAGGTTTAATGTACATATCTTCTAGACCCCTACAGCTACAATAGCCCAATTCGAAACAAACAGTGTAAAACAACAACAGTGTAACTTCCCCATGTAACGGTTCTATTAAAAACTACTTAAAGCACGACAAATCAATATAAATACGCCAGAGACATTAATTTGGATTTAAGGGGGTATTCTAGACCAGAAATTAAAAAAAAAAATCTAATTTTTTTTATATTTTCAAAGTTTAACTACTCAAGAATATGTGTACAAGAGGATTTTTCAAAATTCAAATTATTTTTGGAGATATAGGCATTTTTCTGACCCGGCATCCAAACTGGTTCGGCCGGAAGCGAAACTTTAAACGCGTTTTTCTCAAAACTGACTTTCGGAACGATGCCCACGATTTCTCAGGTTCTACTGGACCCAATTAGTTGAAATTTTTAAAGAGTCTTTTTTATAGGCTTGTCTATGATTGGAACTAGCCCCATCCCAAAATTTTTATTTTTATTATTTTTAAAAAATTCGAAATAGTCAGAAAAAGTGATAACAATTTTTTTTTTCAGGCCGTCGCCATTTTGTGAAAAAAAATGTTTCCCACTTTTCCGTAGTTCCGACCATTGCGACATTATTCTAGATTAATAATATATATATTTTTTTTTTGGTTTCAGATAACTAGGAGGGTTGAAATTAGGGGCATGGTCACGTGGAAATTTTTAGAGACCCCCCACGTCAGCTCATAATTTTTGAATTTTTTTACTTTTTTTAGTTTTTAATTTTTTTCTGTACTCTTCAAAAATTAATAAATAACTAATAAAAAAATGGATAGTAAAAATATTAATTGCCTTTTTTTTAGGACACTTTAAAAATTACCTGAAATTCATGTTTCTAGACTAGAATACCCCCTTAAAGGAGCCGGTGTAAAATTAGAAGGTAGAATCACATACTTCAGAACCTTCTAGACCGATTTCAACCAAACTCGATGCATAACGATCCTCTAAGATTCTTATTTTAGTGCGAAAATGCGCGAAATGGAACCGGAACCACACCTATTTCCCATAAAATACAATTTTAATATAACGGGATATTTATCCATGCAGAAATAATCCTTTTAGAGTATTCCCCATATGACCAATAATTGTCCAAATCCAAATAAAACTGTTCAAGCCCCTAAGTACCGAATATTTGGGTCCCAGTAACCCCAGTAAACTTTAATTGGCAATAGATGTAAAATTTCATACAAATTTTCTTTCAAAACTCAAAGTCTTTCTAACTCCAAGTGTTTTTTATGAATTATGGTGATTTGAGTTAGGGATAAAATTGCTTGGATTCGAATCCTCTGGTCGACGGGCTTGCACCATAAAATATTTCCCTGATTTTTATTCTTGCAAGTTGGAAGAGTATCAAGCGATCGGTTACACCCGAACTTAGCTCTTCCTTACTTGTTACTCGTATACGTACACTTACTTGTTATATGTATAAGTTTCTAACACTCAGAACGTGAATAGATCATTTCGTCACGTCCATTTTAAGTTATTGATCGGAAATTTTGCACACATCTTTTTCTCCCCAAGAGCCTGCTTATTTGTCGGAACCGATGCCAATATCACACCACTATAGCATATAACTGCTATACAAACTGAATGGTCAAAATCAAGTGCTTGTATCAAAAACTCTTATATTTGACGAGATATCTTCATGTAATTTAGTATGTATCATTTATCAAATTAAAAGTAATCATTATCATTTGTCTGCTCTTCAACTTTCAAGTAAAGTACCACAGGCATGTTGTGAACTATTTATTTAGGAAACAACATAAAGTGCTTAGTTTTCGAGTGAATGTCGTGTATCTATTTACTGGGCTTTTAGGTAAGGAGAGCAATGTACATTTAATCTTACATTCTTAACACTCAATTCAATTACAAAAGTAAAGCTTAGTATCCAGCTCTCAAGAAATGTAAAAACTTCATATAAAAAAACGCTTAAAAAACGGTCAAGAAACTTTCCTGCGATAAATTTACTTGTGCTAGTACGCAGCTCTTAAGAAATCTAGTACTAATTTTTAATACATTTTTTCAATAAAATGCAAAAATGGCAAACCTGGTTTTGCGAAGAAACATGAAATCAACAACCTTAAAAGAATAAATAAGAAAGAAATGGATAAATACCGTAGGTTCGAACCTCGTTAATGTTAAATATTGTAACATTGTTATGTCAAAATTTGAAATTAAATCTCTATATTAATCATATAAAAGTTTGGCCAAAATATGGACCGACTTAAGGGGTTAGGCCACTCTAGAATTTTCGGAAACATTACGGTCTCATAAATGTTATCCCGAAAGATTATGACATGGAAAAAATTCTAAATGCCCCATTTTCATTATCTAGTCGAAGACCGTTCGTTCGGCAGGGAGCCCACTCAAAACTTTAAACGCGTTTATCTCAAAACTGTTGTTTTCAAGTTGGCCGGAAACATAACTCAAACAATTTACAACCGATTGACTTGAAATTTTGACAACATCTTCCGAAATACATTATCTACAGAAGTACGTAGGATTTTTTTTATCTTGCATAGTTTGTTTTTTATTAACAAATTTCGAACAATTTTTTAGGGTAAATTGTTAGTTGTCCCTTTAAAGGCTCGTCATTTTATCGAAAATGCATATATCGAAAAAATCCTACGTACTTCTGTAGCTAGTGCTATTTACAAGCGGAAACCGTTCAACAATTTATTAAAATAAAAAAATTATAGGAGCTGTGTGTCCGGCCGTGGTTCCCGAAAAAACGGAGACATCTTAGGGAGAACGCTGTGTAGCCGCCATTTTTTAATTAATTTTTCTTCAAAAATAGTTATAAGCAGTTAATTATATGTATAATAAATCCCTTTTGTTAAAAACCAGATTTATTTAATAGTTTTCTCGAAAAAAAATCTCAAAAAAGGCCTATTTTGTGGCCCTTTAGAGTGGCCTAACCCCTTAAAGAACTTTCTAATTGTAGCACACACAATTTTTTTTTTGTCTTTAATTAATATTTGCTTCGCCATACGAATACTTGGAATGGCAATTTAGGTCTGCATAGCTGTGCTCATTGTGAAAGTTTCAATATAAAAATGTATAAAATACGCGTTTCGAAAACAGAAAATAATAAGACAGCAGATTTTTTGGAGTGCCACAAATTCTATTATAAAGTTTACAATGCAGCAAATATGTACAAAAATAGACGTTAATGTTTAGTATAATATGTATGTAGTGTCTACTCATATAAAGGGTGACCCTTTTCGAAATTCACTTCTATTTAAAGAAAAAAACTCAATTTTAATGGGAAATGTTCATTATCATTCGAAAGAACACTCTTTAGCATTTCTTTTTTGAAGATTATCTCTATCTACGTTTCAGATGTTCCATCCGTTGAGTTGACTCGTTTGAGCATTTCGACTGGTAACTGACGAATGATATGCGTGATATTTTGCTCTAAGGCCTGGGTCGAGGTGTAATTGTCCGCATAGGTTTTAGTCTTAACATATCCCTACAGAAAAAAGTCGAACGGTGTGATATCACACGATCTTGGTGCCTAATCGACCGACCCAAAACGTGAAATTATCTGCTCACCGAAGTGTTCTCTCTATAAATCCATTGGTTGATGCGATGTGTGGGAAGTGGCGCCCTTTTGCCGAAACCAAATGTCGCCGAGATCACGAGCTTCAATTTCAAACATGAAATAGTCGGTTAGCATGGCGCCATAAATGTCGCCATTTACGGTTACGTTCTCACTCATCATTTTTGAAGAAATATGGACCGATGTTTCCACCAAACCGTCGTTTTTTCTCGATGAAATGGCAGCTCTTGTTATCTCTTCAGCTTGTTCTTCGTTCCATATGCGGCTATTCTGCTTGTTTTCAAAAGCCCATAAAATAGAAAGACAGCTTGACACGATTCACACGTGATCTGATAAAAAGGCTAATGTAAAAAGTACCTCAACTTGAATCATCTGTTGTAATACTCAGTCTAGTCTTTGCTTTCGCTTATTAATTATGGAGTGGGGAACTAAAGAAATTCATATTGCGTTGTACGGTGATATTCAAAAATCTTCTTCTCAAAAACTCAGTATTTCAGGAATTAGTTTTTTCTCTAACGCCCACAGTGACATGGCATAAAAGATGTGATCGCTCTTGTGTGGTTCAAATCAATTCAGAAATAAGAACCAGTCCCAAATGCATTCGCATAAATTCTCTAATAATTATAAAGTAAATATGTCTCCTTGCTGAAGTAACGTGTGTTTTTTAGAACATACCTGCCCTGGAACAACGTTTGCAAAACAGCTTAAAAATCTCTGTCTCGAAACCGGTTTTAGGCGGATTTGTCCAAAATGATTCGTAAAACGTTTCCCGCATACTCGATTGTACCGTTTTTTTAGCTACCTCTAATTCGATCCGTTCTACCGTACACTCCCCATTGAAACCGTTGTTGCTGCTGTGGAACAGAGCATCGGAGAATACTCGAATGAGTCCATCTGCCATCGCTGACAACAATTGAAGCTGTGCGCATTCACTTTATGGAAGATTTTGCGTGCTTACAAAATCCAGTTCGTGCAGGAATCGAAGCCGAATGACCATCAAGCGCGTCGCAAGTTCGGTGAATGGGCTTAAAATAAGTTGGTCAACGATACCGATTTTCACAAGAAAATTTTGTTCAGCGATTAATCTAACTTTTGGATGAATGGATATTTTAATAAAAAAAATTGTCACATTTGGAGTGATGATATTCCACAAGCCATTATTGGAATGCCATTACATCCTCAAACCGTCACTGTTTAGTGTGCTTTAAGGGGTTAGGGGTAGTCAGAGGCATGAAAAAATGAGAATTTTCAGAATGTTCCAGAAAAAGGTACTTGCGGTGACAACCATAAGTCCTTGGAGATTCATCTAAAATCAATCGGACAAAAAGAAATAGTTTTATAAATAGATAATCCTGGGCCTGATCGAAGGATTTTTTTTTTTTTCAAAATTAACAAAATGGCGGCCTCAGGAAATTTTATTCTAAATTTTTTCAAAAAAATCAACAGTTAATTGGTCTTAAAAATCGAAAAAAAATTCTTCGATCATGCCCGAGTTTATTATATATTCTAAAAGCTGTATAAATTTGATTAAAACCTACTGAGTGGTTTTCCAGTTACAATTGTCATCAGTTCAAAAAACATAGTTTTGAGAAAAACGCGTTTAAAGTTTCACACTAGCGCTTTGAAGTGTCCTTGCTCTCTTTGTTATTTGTCGAATAACGCAATAAGTATCGGATCAGATCAACGTGAAATTTTCAGAGAATATTTTTAAGATATTACACCAACGAAAATATAAAAAAAAAATAATTTTTTGAAAATTCTGACTACTCCTAACCCCTTAAGGGCAGAGGAAATCATTGATTCATATTTATTCAAAAATTAAGCCTCCCATAATGTTACAGTCAATGGAGAACGCTGCAGAGCGATGATTAATGACTTTTTCTTGTCTGAATTGTACGGCCAACGAAACCATTAATTTATTGAAGGAAACTTTTGGTGAGACTGTGGCGATTCCTCTAATGTAAGTACTATTTAACACTGTTGGACAATTTTTTGTTTGATTGTGTGCAGTTACTTGTCTGCGCAAAAAATACCGAGGCAATTGATGTATTGGAATCGAGTATTCGGAATGTTATTGCTTACATTCGGGTCAATTACTGCAAAAAATTGTCGAAAATTAGGCCTCAGATTTGTAAATTATTCAAGCCAGTCGCGGCGGTAACTTGCCAGAAATTATTTTTAAAACATTATGATAAACCCTTATCTTTATAGCAAAGCTAAATTCTTGGCCATAACATTAGATTATATGCGGTTTATTTAATCTTGAAAACCACATGTCAATTTTTTATATGATAGAAATAAAGTTTACGGAAATTTTTTTTTTTTTTCATTTTTGAAAATTTGACAACTTTTTTTTAAATAAATAAAAAAATATAAAAAAAATCGGCCCACTCCAGGATTAGCAGGGATAGTTGTCAAATTAATTGAAGTTCTTTTTTTGAGAAAAAAAAAGAACAAAATGGGGAACTTCCAAAAAATGACGATTTTACATAAAAAAAACCGATTATTTTATATAATTGATCGTGTTAAAATTTTTCCGTGTATTTTTTCGAAAAGTTCATTCAAAAACAAAAATTTAAAAAAAAAGGTCCCCAAATGTCAATTTCTACAAAAGTTATGGCGATTTGAAAATAAAAACGCCAGTTTCTTTGAAAAATTCATAACTTTTTTGAAGTTGGACAAAAAATTTTGAAAAAATTCTCAAAAATGTTTTTCAAAGGGTAGAAAAGGATGGATAAGTTTCAGCAAAATCTAAAGGGGTCGGGTTCAAAAGTGGTCGATTTGGTATGGAATACCCCATATGCATATCTCTATATATGCAAAGTAATCGCTTAGGTTTTGAAATATGGACCAGAAATATTGCACACATTGTCTACATCAATAATGAAATCTCCGAAGAAATTGTTCAGATTGGATCACTTTAGCATATAGCTGTGATGCAAACTGAACGATGAAAACTTTTTTCAATAGCCTTTTTAGACAGATCACGCGTAAGTCGGTCAGGCTTTCATGCTATTTTTGTTCAGTATTGTTTGGCATTTCGTCGTGAAAAAACTTACGCCTTACGTTTACAAATCGCGCTTCGCTCATCTTACGGTCAACATAATCGCCCTACTAAGTCTACTATTAACAACACCATCACCCATCTTGAGACCCAGCATTCTTTATTGGATAATATTCGACCGAATAGAACACGACGACTGATATATGGAATGACTTGACTCATTCTACCCGATATCTTAAATTGAAAGCGTATAAAATACAATTTGCAAGCGCTGAAGCCGCTCGACATTCCCACGTGACATTGCTTCGCTCTATGGGCTCTTGAAAAGTTCTAAGAACATCCGACGTTTTCGTTTCCAACAATGGGCATGTAAACAAGCAAAGTTTCCGTGTTTGGAATGAAAAGCAAACTGAAGAGATTCAAAAGCAGACATTTCATCGAGAAGAAAAGAACGCTTTGGTGTGGGTTGCGGGCCGGTGGAATCATCGGTCCATATTTCGTCAAAAATATTCCCTGAAAATTTCACGTTGATCCGATAATTAGTTTTTGAGTTATTCGAGAAATAAGAAAGAGAGCTCGGGCACTTCAAAGCGCTAGTGTGAAGCTTTAAAAGCGTTTTTCTCAAAACTATGTTTTTTTGAACTGGTGACAACTGTAACTCGAAAACCGTTCACTAGATTTTAATGAAATTTATACAGCTTTTAGAATACATAATAAACTCGAGCCTGATCGAAGAATTTTTATTTTTTCGAAAATTTCGATTCTTTAAGACCAATTAACTGTTGATTTTTTCGCAAAAATTTAAAAAAAAATTCCTGAGGCCGCCATTTTGTTAATTTTGAAAAAAAAAAATCCTTCGATCAGGCCCAGGATTATCTATTTATAAAACTATTTTTTTTTGTCCGATTGATTTTAGATGAATCTCCAAGGACTTATGGTTGTCACCGCAAGTACCTTTTTCTGGAACAGGGTCAACACAAACAACTATAACTTTGGAAATAAATTTTTTTTTTTGAAAATTTCGTGACTTCAAGTCAACACATCCTTTAATAATGCCATATTACTACTTTTGTAAAATAACATGATTTAGTAGCAAAAAAAAAAAAATACTGAAGACTCTCATTTTTTCGTGCCCTGACTACCCCTAAAAAAAGTAGGGAACCTCGAATTGAACAACTTTTTAACTTCGGTGCAGCCGAAGTTTACGTTTTTTCTTGTTTTATTATCAAAAATTATGAGCTTTTATTTTATTTAGCTCATCTCAGTGCTTTGAGCCAGTTTCTAAACAAAATTGATATGTCGTACACTAACTACAAAACAGTCACTACTCGAAAAAGGACAAAGGATGCAGTAGACCTAACAATGATTTTCTAGTTATATAAGATAATGACAGTAAAGTTTCTTGCGTAAGGGTATTACGTATTGATATATTGAAAAAAAAAAATGATTTTGAAAAGTTTTGAGTTGTGACTCTTTTGTAGTTAGTGTGCGATATATTTACGAGTGTGAAATATTTTATAACTTTTTTAGAGATATGTATTTTAAAACAGTTTAAATAAACTTAATTACCTATAACTTGTGATTTATTTCAAAAAAAAATATATATATGGAAAACTTTGCTATTATTTAAAATTCCTATTTAGATTAAGTCGATTCTTTCAACATAATGCCATAGATTTCATTATCACCTTCCTATAGTATGCCTTATTTAACACAAGTTTAATATGACAATTATGCGAGCAGCAAAATGTAAATAACGCTTTATTTGCCGACAGCGTACGCTCTTCACATTAACACTGTACTCTTAGCTACTCTCAGTCTATATTATATTTACACTTACCTATAAATTACTTAGTATAGCAAAATAGGCATATTGCCCGCAAATTTCTTACTCGTATTTTATTTACAAAATCGTTTACTCAGTTGGTTTTCGAAACAGCGCGGAGAGCAAGTGCGCCGCGATAAGTGCTATGCAGAATTATGACTGATCGAGCGTACGAAACAGCTGTCGGTTTTCAGTTTTGAAGCGGCGCCATTACCGTTGAGTGTACTCAAACGAGTGCTTAATATTTGTTTACTAGATCCGCGGTGCGCGTTGGATTACCAGCGAGTTTTTCTTGTTTCTCGCTTTTTTTTAATATTTATAATTTTTGTTTTTTTTTTTTATTGGGCGCAAATGACCTAAAATTGTCTGCATCAAAATTGATTTTTATTAATCGATAAATTTGTGCGTAGAAACCACTTGAAGTATGTCCAATATGGATTGGGTGTGGTGGAAGGATTGGTGGCGCGTCAAGCGGCTACGTAAACGTTTACGGCATGCTTTTGATGCGCGCGAACAACAACAAGCCGCCGAAAACGCCGAGGGCACACCAGCGTCCAAACATTGTCGCGTGTGTAATAAGGCGCTGCCGGATATTAGTGGCTTTGCCGAGGCGGTACGCGCGTGTCGTCGTTGTCGGCGCAGACATTTCGCCGCCAATACGGTCGCGGCATGTGGCAGCGCGGTTGAATGCTCGGCAGCAACAGCCAATAAGCCAGATGACTATGAGAATAATGGCTATTGTTTTGAAGATCATCCTGATGAGGAAGAAGATGAGGAGTGCGGTGGACACAATGATGTGCCACTGGGTGTTGGCTTCGATGACGTTAATTATTATTATGGGGAGGACGATGATGGCAGCTATGATAATGTAGAGGACGATGACTTTTGCTATTGCGATGAGTGTTGGAATGTACGTATGTATATGTTATTGCCAAATATGTATGAGTGGATTGGAAGGCAGCTGATACGTTCATATGTATGATTTGTATGTATGAGATAAGTGCATAGATAACATTGGAGTACAATTTATTTTTAATACATTTTCATGAACATCCCAGTTTAATAAATACAAACATACATATGTTTGGTACATATATTTTTTCGAAAATATTTATAACTCGCCACCTTTTCTGCTACATTTCTCTTCCGTTATTTCGATAATTCTGGTAGGTATTTTATAGAAAATATTGACCACTACTTAATTGTGTTAGTAGCAGAGCAAAAGCTTTGTTTAAGTTAATTTTTCGGTCTATTATTTGAATGATTCTAGTGCTTTCCTGACGTCCATCCGTTACTTATCTATATTTCTCATTTAAAATTGTTTTTTTTTTTTTTACTAAAGTTCCTGCGGAGTAATTTCTTAACCGTAGTAATTTATTTGAAGACGGAATAATACAGGTATATTAGTTTTCACACAAGCATTACTTTGGCCTGTATTGCTACTAACTTTATATACCGTTACTTTTAGCTGAAACCCAATTCTAGCTTAAAAAAAAAAAACTCTTTCAAAATACATATATTAGGTTGTCAAAAGGTCAGATCTTACGGTATTTTCGCTAGTTGGTGCTGAAATCGCGTAGTTCTAGTTTTATTCGTCGCATCGGGTCATACTATACCTTTTTAGAAAGCTCATTTCACGCGCTCACACGTGTTTGATTGGTTGTCGTTTCTTTAAAGTCGTTCGTGAGTTATAGCGTCGCAAACATGGAGCAAAATAAAGAGAAAATACGGCATACAGTACTACCACGATAAAGGCAAAAATGCATCTCAATCCGCCAATAAAATTTGTGCAGTTTATGGACCCGATACAGTTTCCATTTCCACCGCACAACGATGGTTTCAACGTTTTCGTTCTCGTGTAGAGGTGGTCGAAGATGCGCTACGCTCCGGAAGGACTGTCGTCGAAAATTGCGATGAAATCGCTGAATTGAACGAAAGAGACCGGCATAGTAGCAGCCGTAGCATCGGTCAAGAGCTGGACATGAGTCATCAAACCGTTATAAACCATTTCAATAAATCATTCAATAAAAATGCCGCAAGACTTTTTTGACAACCTAATATTAGTGATTTATATTAAGTTAGGTATGCCTTGTACTGCTATTATTATGAACACAACTATATATATGGTAGTATATGTATAATACGTTCACACATATATATTCACGTACCGCTAAATAATTAAGTTTGAACTAGAAATGCAAACAATTGAATTTATATCAGTTACGTTTTACAGTGTGCGCTATGGACATACATACTCATATATAGTATTATATATAGCAAATACATACATAAGTATATTCATACTACGTAAATTACTGAAACATTTTTCAATTGTTTGCACTTATAATTAGTTTGTCTTGAGAGAGTGTCATATGTGTTTGAAAGATAATTATATAGATAGTGGCATTATTTATATTCTGGCGTTTTCAGTAATATTCATAGTATATACATGCTTATTCATATCACTGAGTTTCTTGTTGAGACCCACGAAAACAATGAAATCATTATAAATTCATGAATTGTTATGATTTTTGTTGTGATACTCACACCTTAAATTATGACGTTCAAACTTTCCATCAGCTGTTCCTGAGTAAACAAACACATTTTTTACATAAATTCTTGCATATATAATATTCATAGTCTTTAGAAGGAGCTAAACCGTGGCAATGCTGAAAATTTTGAAATATTTCCCCGTGATCGTGTTTCAATTCTTTTAATAGTATTGGTTTTTATGTTAAAACCCAAGATTACGTCGAATACTTTTTGAGCTGGAGTGTTTTCGTCCATACGTACGACATGACCTAGCCAACGCAGCCGCTGTCTCTTAAGGGGTCCCGGTGGTCTAAAACCCTCGAATTAAGGGTGTTTTCTGGATTTTTTTTAAGGTTAGAAAAAAGCAATCAATTTAAAACTTTTACAATTTATTTATACACTTATGAAAAGTGCAAAAATATTTTTTGTTAAATAAAAAAAAATTTAACAATATTAAAAACGGCGTCCAAGAAAAGCTGTCTTAAAAAAGGACTCCCGGTGCCGTTGTTGACTCTTCTGAACATCTGAAACATAAAAACTAAATAAATTATTAATCAGTAGGAGTGCAGCTATCGCTGGGACTACAACCAAAAAATTAAAACTTAAAAAAATTTCGCGCTTTTGAAGTTCAGATTCTGAAAACAGCTATTTTTGGTCCAGTTTTAGATCGAAAAAAATCGAAGTTCTTAAAATTAAAATTTGATCGTAGTCCCAGCGATAGATATTGATCTTATAAACACCATATTAAAATTTCAAGTGATTCGGATGGATAGGTTTTTTTTTTGCATCAACGGCACGCCGAAAAAAGTAGTTTTGAGATAAATGAGTTTAAAGTTTAGAGTGTCTATATTTTAGATACCTGCGCTACCTGCTAAAACGGCTGTAGAAGCTAAAATAATGTGAATATCCTTCCAAAAATTTTACAGTATATTCTTAAAGGACTATACTTTGGAACTATCAAAAAAAAAAATCTAGACCACCGGGACCCCTTAATTCGCTGTAATATGTCAATGTCGTCGTATATCTCATACAGCTCGTCGTTCCCTTGAATGGGATATTCGCCGCGGCCACCGCGCAATAAACCATAAATCTTTCGCAGAACCTTTCTCTCGAAAACTCGTAACGTCGAATCATCAGATGTTGTCATCGTTCATGTCCCTGCATTTATTCGGAGCATTATCTTGTAAAATAAAATAATAAAAAAGTTTTCCATGCAAGAATTTGTTTTCGATCGTTCAGGTTATGTGGCAGCTAAATGTTATTGTGCCCATATATCAGCGGTTTGAACAAATTAACATTTTCTGAAAGAGAAAAGCACATATGCGAAACTTCAGATCGATATCTCAAAAACTGAGGAACTAGTGCGCGTATATACATACAGACATAGCTAAATCGACTTAAAGCGTTTTCTTTTCTCGATGAAAATTTTGCCTTTTATAGCAACATTGTGCAAATGTTCCATGACACCCTGCAAAAATGCTAAATCTTTTAAATGATAAAAGACCAAAAAAATTACACCCTATTATAAATCAGCTGTTGCATTGTTTTCTTTTTCATAATAAGTACATACATATAATGAAATAAACTTGTTAAACTGTAATTTACAAAAATAGTGAAAATAATCTTGTCATTTAACACTATTTTTTACCTCTAAGTCTGAGTAAGCTTCAGAACGTCTTCCATGAATCCTTTCAGCCTGAGTAGGGATTTTCTTTCAACAACTACCATCCTCATTTTCTTCTCACTCATTTGCAATTTCTAATAATTATTTTAATGATCATATATAAATATACATATATATAGCGCCTCTGACATTTTCCTCTTTGTGGCAAACTTGATGTAGTCTGTTAATGGTATAAATATCGAGGAAGTGCAACAAAAATTTTCAGTTATAATACAATTTTCACTTGAGCGTTTAGAGGTCGAAGTTCGTCCTAATGCCCAATTAATTTATGTATGTTGCTCGCGGTTTTGGATGATGTCGATAATAATATAGTAACAAATCTGTAGGGTAAGAAAGTGTGATAGGACACGTATTTGTCTGTTATCTGGCAAAGACGGATATAACACATAGTGGGGAAAAGAAAAGAGAATATCTTATCCTAATAATAGTCTTCAAAAGTTTCTTATTACTGTTTTTTGGAGGTTTAGAATGACTTAGAAGGACAGCTTTCAAAAGAAACGCAATTATTGATATTTATGGCTTACTAACTTAATGTATTTACCCATTAAGCAAATTGTCATATCCGAAAAAGTCTTTTCGTTTTTTGTCAATAGATATCGTTGCAGTCGTGTATATCCAGTGCTACCAATCACATTGTGTCATACTATATATAGTGTTGGAAAGGTGGGATTTTTAGCTTCTTTTAATTAATTTGGGGAAGTTGAAAAAAAAGTTCAGCTGTTCAAAAACAAGTGAAAATAATGAAGAAATTCGCTTTATTTTGAAATTTTTGTATGAATCAGTTCGTGTAGCGCAACAATAGTTCGCTTGCTTCCGTTCTGGAAATTTCGAAATTTCAATTTACACTGATGGAATAATGCCTCGAGTGGAAAAATGGCAAAAAGTTGTCGACCAAAATGGTACATATTTGTATTAGTATAAATATAAAAAAAAATAAGTTGAAATTCGATTAGAAATACAAAAGTACTTTTTCGAATAATCAATATTTGGAATGCAAACAGTCTTTGGACAAGCTCTCAACGAATTTACACTCGGCTCGGATTTGAGCGTCCACTCTGCGGGCATCCTTATGGCGGTTTTCTTGTATTTATGCCTAAATTTTGGGCATTTTTCAAACTAAGGTAAACAATTAAAAACATGTTTACAATCAATGTTTGACATATTTACAGACATTTAAAGAATATAAAAAAATAAAACAAATAATCGTCGACTTTCAGGCCGGTGGAGTGGGAGCTGCAAAAGAACGGTGCTTCCTGTTTGATATGATTCTAACTATTGTGTGGTCTAAAAAAGAAATTTTAAAATTCTTCATTGGTAAACATGTCGATACCGGATTAACATTTTCCAAAGAAAAAACAAATTCACAAAAAAGTATCTACTTGGAAAAAATGTTACTCTTTAAAATATTTCAATTTGTTGACTAGAGTTCCCCCTTATGGATTTGTGTGAAAGGCTCATAAATTTTTAAGAATTAAATTGGTAAATAAACGCTTTAGGTAAATAATTCAAGACTATTAATATTTCTAAGTCAATATCAACCTTATCAGTGCTTAGAAGTGGGATCTAAATTTAAGTTATTTAAATATCTGTCTGAAACATAGCTTATGTCATAATATAATAATAGAAAAAAACTTTACTTTTTAAAAAATTTTAAAATTAACTCAGCTTCGATTTTGCTTGTGCTTTTGGTAGGGCAATGGGAATCCATTATGACGACGACATGTGTTAAATGTATACGTAATTAAATAAATAACATCACAAAAATAAATAAATATTTTTTAATTTAAAACCAATGTGTTTTTATTGACTTTTCTAATAAGTATAATTTGCAAACTCTTATTTCAAATTACATTGGCTTGGGCGCTGCCTGCAATAATTTCAATGAAATTTCGTTTATGTAAATAACAATTATTTCAAGCAACATTTTTCCAGCTTTAGGGCTTGGCGTTAGTTATAAAATAATATTGTATTTTGAAAATTTTATTTTTAAAAATTTTAAACTTTATTTTTAACAATTTTACTTGGCTATCATTGATAGTTGCTATCGAATAAAAAACCAGTCAGACAAATTTCAAATGTTATACAAAAAAATTTATTGTTTATTTCAAAAGGGAGACGGCGAGAGCAATGACGGTATGGACTCGGATTGCAGCACCTGTTCGAATCCTGGGAAGCAAGTGGTTGTAGGAATTTGCGCCATGGCTAAGAAAACGCAATCGAAGCCGATGAAAGAGATCTTAACACGCTTGCAAGAATTTGAATTCATCAAAATGCTTATATTTTCCGAAGATGTCATTTTGAAGGTGCGTATATGCTAATCTGTAAACTTATAACTATAAAGAACTAATTGTAATAAATGTAAAATGCTTCTAAATAATAATTGTAACATTTTAGGAACCGGTAGAAAATTGGCCGTTGTGCGATTGTCTCATCTCGTTTCATTCGAAGGGCTTCCCATTGGAGAAAGCCATACAATATGCGCAACTACGCAAACCCTACGTGCTCAACAACTTACACATGCAATATGATATACAAGACCGACGTCGTGTCTATGCTATACTGGAGAAAGAGGGCATTGAAATACCACGTTATGCGGTCTTAGATCGTGACTCACCAGACCCAAAGCGTAAGTCAGTAACTTTTTTGCCTAAATCGCAGTTAAAAAATAAATTCGTTGGCATAATTAGAACACGAGCTCATTGAATCTGAGGATCACGTTGAGGTGAATGGCATTATTTTCAATAAACCGTTTGTGGAGAAGCCAGTCTCCGCTGAGGATCACAATATCTACATTTACTATCCCACATCGGCAGGTGGTGGCAGTCAGCGTCTCTTCAGAAAGGTGTGGTGACAATTGTGCGCATGGGTAAAGCAAACATACTACATACACACTTATATTTACAGATTGGCAGTCGCAGTAGCGTTTATTCGCCAGAATCGCGCGTGCGGAAAACCGGTTCATTCATCTATGAAGACTTCATGCCGACTGATGGTATGTATTCGTACTCCTTTAACAATTTTTTTCTAACGAAATTTGTTCCTTGCGCCAAAAACCAAAAAAATGCACTAATTTTCTTCTGATACGTTTAGCCCATCGTTCGCATTTGATTTTATTGCGAATACCATACAAATTTCTACTGAATTGATTTTGTTTATATTTTGCGATTTTTAGCAACGCATTTAAATTTGGTTTTTGAGAAATTATATTTGGTATATCTTCACGGGCATTCGTAAGTGGTTTGATTGCTTAACTTTATTTTTAAATACGCTTATATAAGAAAATTTAATATCAACACATGTAGTCTTTGCATCGTAACAATACCGTTGTTTTTATATCAATCACTGATTAGAGGCACATCATGCATCCCTATATAATTACATTTTTTTAATCTGATAAGAATAATTGGTGAGCTCAAAAAAGCGAACTTTTTTTTAAAGAGGTTATATACCTTCTTTGTCGAAGAAAAAAAGGAAAGTTTGAATTTTTTTAGGTATGTAGCGATTATTTCATTACACGAATGTTTTTATTTTTTGATAGTACACTTTATAAACAATGTTTGTGCAAAATTTCGTGGAAAAATATCAAATAGTTTTTAAGGGGTGGCTGTTTCTCTCAGAGGCCTTTTTTAGGCAGAGCCTTGCGGTGACAATTCCCCAGGTCGAACAAGTCAACTGAAGCCATAAAAGTAAACAAATTTCATTAGTTTAGTGTAATTCCTTGTGCTTGAACGATCGTTTTTTTTATTTTTTTTACGAACGAACGTTTTATGCAAAAAATCAACTTTTTGGTCTCTAGAACCTTCTTCTTCCTAAAAGTTCATTTCGGCGAAAAAAAAGTTTGTGCGAAAAAGTCGATCTTTCAAGCACAGAAAAATTTTATTACGAACATTTAAAAAAAAATTTTAAGAAAATCGGTTGTAGTTTTCCGCCAATCCATGTCACCGCAAAGTCATTTTTCAAAAAACACCATTTCGAGATTTTCGCGTTTAAAGTTTCAAGTTCAGTTCAGGTTAGAAGTGTTCAGTTCAGGTTAGAAGTGCTGTAACTTTTTCTACTGCTCGAATCTCTATGATAATTTGAGAAAATGTTCTCAAAGAGTTGTTCTTTAAGATAAAGCAATAAAAAAATTTTTCGATTTTTTCAAATTAAAAAAGGTATATAACCCCTTAAGCATCCAATCATAGTCATTTAGCAAAACATACGATTCTTTATATCGTATAAGACTATAAATATTCATCTAGATTAATTACACATGTACGAGAGCACTATTTCACTGCATGTATTCTTCATCATTACCGTTGATATTTTAATTAAATATAAATTTTTGTACTCTAAATTATAAAACATTTTAAAATATTTCTCAATAAACTTAAATTAAGCGTTATATATTTCTATATTTAAAAACCAAAATTGTGTTTTGAAATCACTTTGGATTTCAATATTTTGTATTCCTAACCTCAAATTTAATTATATAAGATTTAATTTTAGTTAGAATTGTTTTCACTAAATAATTTTTGGCACTTCTACATTTCCAAGATATTTCGAATGTGTTCATGTTAATCATAGACGATATTTTCTTGAAGGATTTCTATAAACATTCTATTTAGCTTTACCTTTCCTTACAAAGAAGTGTTAATTCATTCTCCTCCCTTGTGTTTTATTTTGAAATAGGTTTTAATAGTGCAAAAGTGGTCTTAGAAAACACTTTAACTCTCATCAGTTTACAGAAACTGAAAAGTTACGGTGATTATGCTAATGAAAACTAAAGAAATAAAACTAAGTCGCGTTATAACTAGACAACTCGGGTTTTCGCTCATAGCAAATTTTTGTCGCATTTAGTATCATCGCACGTTCATTCTTATACAAAAGCATCAGACATATACATATGTATGTACATAATAATGATTTTTGTAACTATAAACAATTCGTTAATTAAAAAAATTGGAGTTCGTTTCAGTTGCTATTCATTGCTCATCAGCTCAGGCGTCTTCTATACTCTTTATAGCACCTGCAAGATCGACTAAGAATCCAGCATTACTTTTAAAACTTAGTATACTTTTCAGGCACGGACGTTAAGGTATACACAGTCGGACCAGATTATGCACATGCCGAGGCCCGTAAGTCCCCAGCACTTGATGGAAAAGTCGAGCGTGACAGCGAGGGTAAAGAGATACGATATCCGGTTATATTAAATAATGCTGAGAAGCTCATCTCACGTAAAGTTTGTTTGGCTTTTAAACAGACAGTCTGCGGCTTCGACTTGCTACGGTGTGTATAAAAAGTATTTTATAAATTTGCTAATGCATTTAGTGTTATGTCTTTAACTACACAGCGCCAATGGAAAATCGTATGTTTGTGACGTGAATGGTTTCAGCTTCGTTAAAAACTCGAACAAATATTACGATGATTGTGCTAAAATATTGGGCAATATGATATTGCGTGAGCTCACACCAACCTTGCATATACCATGGCTAGTGCCCTTTCAACT
The DNA here is from genome assembly GCA_037783105.1 of Bactrocera zonata. Lineage (NCBI taxonomy): Eukaryota > Metazoa > Arthropoda > Insecta > Diptera > Tephritidae > Bactrocera > Bactrocera zonata. The sequence continues at coordinate 79,749 of JBAWJQ010005939.1, read as the reverse complement.
GGACGATCCGCCCATTGTGCCCACCACTTTTGGGAAGATGATGGAATTGCGTTGCGTAGTGGCGGTGATAAGACACGGCGATCGCACGCCCAAGCAAAAAATGAAGCTCGAAGTGCGACATCCTAAGTAATATTTGATGGATTTTAAGTTTTTTAGCATGTAGAGCATATACTAAACGTGTATTTGCAGATTTTTCGAGATATTTGAGAAGTATGATGGTTACAAGGATGGTCACGTTAAGTTGAAGCGTCCAAAACAATTGCAAGAGATTTTAGATATTGCCAGATATCTGTTGTCTGAAATTCAAAACAAATCAGCCGACGCGGAGATACAAGAGAAGGAAAGCAAATTAGAACAATTGAAAAATGTGCTAGAAATGTAAGCATGTGTGTTATACATATATATGCGTATTTTTTGTATTAAAGCCCCATTTTCGTTTTTAAAATCAGGTACGGACACTTCTCTGGCATAAATCGTAAAGTTCAAATGAAATACCAACCGAAAGGCCGACCGCGTGGCTCTAGCTCCGATGACGGTAATACTAAAACTATATATCTCCTGTTTTGCCATAAATTCATTGTATATTTTCGAAACACCCAGAATTTCCATGTACTATGATATTTTACCAATGTACTAAATGTGAAAAGTTTTTAGTACATATTTTAATTATGCATAATTTGAGACTCGTTTGATAAGATTACGATCTTCGGTCTATTGTGCCTTCTTCCAACTCTCAATACTCAAACCACCTCATCCCTTTCAAGCACATTATAAAAACCAAAACTATCGCATGATAGTCTACCCAACGGAACAAAAACTGTAAATTTGGCAGCATTCCTCCAACTTGCCACGACCTCAACTAGCATTATGCTTGAGCTAATGGAGGTGCGTATTGTTTGAATATGATAACTGCGCATTCAATGATGTCTTCGTGGCAATATCGGAGCATATTATAAATCAATTTTCATACTCTGCATCTAGCACTTCCAGCTGCAGTGGCCGGTGCAATTTGTAGATATTATCATTCTTTTTTCAATTTTTATTATTCCGGTGCCCCTTTAATGGTTGTGGATCTCTCGCTGGACGCCTGCTGTATATTTTTTTATTACTATATTATCACTAAATTTATATAGACATATTTTGTATTTTTTTTTGTTGATATTTTTGACTTTTTGCTTTTTATTTTTTTTTTTTATTTTTGGTTATCAAAATTAATATTAATATACTTGTTTTCTTGATACACTTTTGCTTGTAATATTTTAAATTTAATATTGATTTTTTCTTAACATCCTTTACAATCATTTATGCTATGAAGTAGATGCACCGAAACAGCCGTCATTAGTTTTGATCTTAAAATGGGGTGGTGAGTTAACGCCTGCTGGTCGCATACAAGCGGAAGAATTGGGACGCATATTCCGTTGCATGTATCCTGGTGGTCAAGGTCGACAGGACTATTCGGGCACACAAGGCTTGGGACTGTTGCGGTAATACACAATTTTTCACAACCATTTTTTATACAACAACTAAAATGTTTATAACATTTCTAGATTGCACTCCACATTTCGCCATGACTTGAAAATATATGCTTCTGACGAAGGTCGTGTGCAAATGACTGCAGCCGCTTTCGCTAAAGGTCTGCTGGCATTGGAGGGAGAGCTCACACCAATATTGGTGCAGATGGTGAAAAGTGCTAATACGAACGGGCTACTAGATAATGATTGTGACTCTAGTAAATACCAAAATCTGTAAGTATGTTGGCGGATATATATATGTAAAACAAGAAAAGAATTGCACCGAAGCTATAATGCATTTCTTATAGAATAAAATAGTATTAAACAAACTTTATCTGGCTTTTCATCGGTCAGTTTGTATGACATATATATGCTGTATTAGTATGATTTGAAAAATTTATTAAGAGATTGTATCGTTGCCATCAATAATAATCCGTGTTGAATTTCGTGAAGATATCGCTTCAAATTCAAAGCTTTTCCATACAAGTCTTTGTGACAGCTACATGTTCCAACCAGAAAAAATAAAACGCCTTTCGTTGGAAAGATATCTTGGTAAATGAAAAGTTTTTCATAGAAGTACTGGATTTTTATACTCCTGTAACCAGTTGCTACAGGGTATTATAGTTTTGTTCACCTAACGGTTGAACGTATTACCTAAAAGTAATCGAGATAGATATAGGGTTATATATGTATATATTAGGTTGTCAAAAAAGTCTTGCGGTATTTTTATTGAATGATTTATTGAATTTATTGAAATGGTTTATAACGGTTTGATGACTCATGTCCAGCTCTTGACCGATGCTACGGCTGCTACTATGACGGTCTCTTTCGACCAGTTCAGCGATTTTATCGCAATTTTCGACGACAAGCCTTCCAGAGCGTGGTGCATCTTCGACCACCTCTACACCAGAACGAAAACGATGAAACCATCGTTGTGCGGCGGGAATGGAAACTGTATCGGGTCCATAAACTGCACAAATTTTATTGGCGGCTTGAGATGCATTTTTGCCTTTTTCGTAGTAGTACTGTAAAATATGCCGTATTTTCTCTTTATTTTGCTCCATGCGACGCTATGACTCACGAACGGCTTAAAAGAAACTACAATCAATCAAACACGTGTTAGCGCGTGAAATGACCTTTCCTTTCGGTTGTAATTCCCAAGACAGCCGGTTCTACGCACCGGAATTGACTCGGATTTCATCCGACCAAGGGCTGTTATTTCGGCGATCTGACCCCGTTTGGATCGGTGAGTAATTATTTGTGTTTGTCGTCATTGGTGCAACGCCTTGCAGCAGGGTTGCTCCGTATCCTCCTGATTCGTGCTGGCATCGAGTCCAACCCGGGCCCGGAGGAATTTTTCTGCTGCGTCTGCGCAAAAAGGCTCCATCCAAATTCCACCTCGGTCAGGTGTAACACATGCAATGGATGGAGCCATCTTAAGACCTGCTCAGGCCTTAAGACTCACAGGGAGTGGACCACGCGTTACGTGGCCCCATGTTGCCTGCGCAATACTGCGACACAAGCCTCCACGGCTGTGCAATCTGCACATAGTTCGCGCGCCGCGCCGCCACTCAACCAGAGTGGCCATCTGAGGACCTCAACGGTCAGGAGCTCAAACAGGCAACATAGCTCCCACTATGACTTATCCCCCCCAACCTTCATCCCGCTCCAATCCTCGTGCGAGATCCAATCAGCAACTCTTGGTCCCTCGCACAGTCTGTTCCGTGTGTCAGGCCGTCATACGTCGGAACGTCACATCAGTTAAGTGCAATTCCTGTGCTGGCTGGTGTCACTTCCCGACGTGTTCCGGCCTGCGCACCACACGTGAGTGGAGTGATTCCTACGTTGCCCCATGCTGCAGGAGTCTGCCCCCGCAACTCACAACAGTGGCGTCGCCGACCAACACCCCAGTGCGACAACCGCCCCTGCGGGTTCTGCAGCTGCAACAAACACCAGCTACACGTCACTCCCTCACCCCCAGGATCACCCACGGACACCCGCGACAAACCAGACTTCTCCAATTCAACTGCAACGGACTCCAGAGCAAGATCGAGGAGATAGTTGCACTTATGAATCGGGAACGTGTATCGATAGCTGCGGTCCAAGAAACCAAGTTAAACAGCCGCTCAGATCTTCTGAGTTGTGCAGGTTTCAACGTTATACGTAAAGATCGCGAGCGAGATAGTGGTGGTGGCCTAGCTTTCATATTGCACAACACCGTGCAGTACCGTCTAATCGAAGAAGACATCGACCCAAGGGATACTACCCTAGAATGTCAGGGCATAGCTATCCGGTCAGGCGATGTCGAGCTCGAAATATTCAATATATACATCCCCCCAGTTACATGTTGCCCCACAGGATATCACCCGAATATAGGTGCGCTACTTCGTGGTGAAAACCGTATGGTACTAGGCGACTTTAACGCGCACCACGATCTTTGGCATTCCTGCCTGTCAAATGATCGTAGGGGGATGGAGCTGGCGGAACAGATTGACGGCTCGACATTCTGCACAATGAATGACGAAGCCCCCACCAGAGTTATGGGCACCTGTAGTAGCTCGCCAGATATCACCATTGCTAGTGGTGGTCTGATTAACAGCATAACCTGGCGACCTATGCTAACCCTCGCTTCAGACCATCTGCCCATAATTATCTCGATCGAGAAGCCTCCCGATTTCGTTTCCGTGGACAACCGTACCTTCTTTAACTTTAAAAAAGCTAATTGGGTCGGCTTCACGGAATTTACTGAGAGCACCTTCAACGCTCTACCCATTCCTACGGACGTATGCGTTGGCGAACGTCAATTCCGCAAGGTGATCGCAGCAGCTACCGCTCGCTTCATCCCGGCTGGAAGATTAGCGGAAATCCGCCCCAATTTCCCAGCCGAAGCAGCGGTTCTAGCTAATGAGCGCGACACCTTACGCCGAGGAGACATGACGACCGAGTTGAAGTCCAATTCAATGGTCATGCCTCCACGGACCCGAAGAAGTGCGCGAGCTATTTTAGCCGGCAGTTTACACTGCACCCTTCGGTAGACAAAGCTAAGAGATGTGTTAACCGACGGCTGCGCAAAATGCCAAACAACTGCGCGCCACTTACTTTCACCGATGAGGAGGTTCAGGGTGTCATCAACAAGGCAAAATCGTCTAAATCCATTGGCCCTGACGGAATCAATATGCTAATGTTAAAGCATCTAGGCTCGACGGGAGTAAAATATCTCACCAAGGTCTTCAACCTGTCGCTCACCACTCTTCAAATACCCGATGTGTGGAAAGTCGGAAGAGTGGTCCCACTACTGAAACCTGGGAAACCCGCCAACAAAGGGGAGTCCTATCGTCCGATAACTCTCCTCTCCCCAGTAGTGAAGACACTAGAAGCCTTGCTACTCCCGACCTTCACTCACCACCTGAGCCTAGCCAGCCACCAGCATGGATTCCGTAAAGTGCACAGCACCACCACAGCACTTAGCGTCATAAACGCCCAGATAGTTCGTGGCCTCAACCAGAAACCACCCTGCGAAAGAACGATCCTCGTAGCGTTGGACCTGTCAAAAGCTTTTGACACGGTCAATCACACAACGCTACTGCAGGACATCGAAAAAACCACTCTCCCTCCAGGGCTAAAGAGGTGGACCATGAACTATCTGAACGGTCGTCAGTCATCCGTACTATTTCGAGGCGAAACATCTAAACTGAGAAGAATTAAACAGGGGTTCCGCAGGGTGGTGTCCTCTCCCCGCTACTGTTTAACTTCTACATCTCGAAACTTCCTCAACCACCAGAGGGGTTTCCATAACCTCGTACGCAGATGACTGCACGATAATGACGTCGGGCAATGGAATCGATGGCATGTGTTCGAAAGTAAACAGCTACCTCTCCGACCTTTCTCGTTTCCTCACTGCACGAAACCTACAACTTTCACCCACCAAACCACAGCGACCATATTTACTAACTGGACGAAGGAGTATAGACTTGAACTTAATATTGCGGTCGATGGCGTCAAAATCCCGACTGTCAATAACCCTAAGATTTTAGGCGTAACTCTCGATAGTCTATACTCCTTCTCTCCCCATACGACCGCGATTATCGCCAAGGTACAGAGCCGCAACAAAATCCTTAAGTCGCTAACCGGCAGCACATGGGGAAAAGACAAAGAAACGTTGTTGGCAACTTACAAGGCAATCGGCCGGCCGGTCCTCAACTACGCAGCGCCGATATGGTCGCCTGGATGCAGTGGTACGCAGATGAGGAAACTCCAGACCTGCCAAAATACTGCACTCCGGACCACGACGGGATGCCTCTTGATGTCTCCCATTGAACACCTCCACAGTGAGACAAGTATGCTACCTGTAAAGGAGCATAATCAACTCCTCTCCAGGCAGTTCCTGCTGGGTTGTTTCCGTAGGAATCACCCCTGCAGCCACCTGCTTGGCGCGGAACCGCCTCCCAGGAGCATCAAGAGGTCATTCCTCGACTATGTCGACGACATTGAACAGTACGCCGACCAGACTTCGGACGCAACTAACTATCGACAGGCACTGGCCGCCATTCACAGTGGAGCCATCAACACCTTCATCGACTCCCTTCCCGTGAATGGCGTTCTTGGAGTCAAACCACCACCTATTGCAGACGAGGAGCTCCAGTTGCCGCGAGAAACGCGAGTGACCCTTGCGCAACTTCGTTCCGGATATTGTAGCAGGTTAAACTCCTACTTATCCAGAATCGACCCTGACATACCCAATGTATGTCCAGCATGCAACGAGTCTCCGCATGACACTGACCACCTCTTTGCATGCCCTACAAACCCTACCCATCTAACACCCTCCTCCCTTTGGTCCGACCCCGTCGAAACAGCACGTTTCCTGGGCCTACCGTTAGATGACCTCGACGACAACACAAGTAACCCTCACCATCCTAACGGGGACTAGGTAACCGTTAACAACAACAACAACAACAACCTTTCCAAAAAGGTATAGCATGACCCGATGCGACGATTAAAACTAGAACTACGCGCTTTCAGCGCCAACTAGCGAAAATACCGCAAGACTTTTTTGACAACCTAATATATATATAAATGATCAGGATGACGAGAAAAATTTAAAATTTAGTTCACGTGAAAAAGCATCTCATCTTCCATCCGAATCAACTTAAAAGTGAAAATTGATTTTTTTGACACCTAAGCCCCCTTTTCGTAGACCAGGTCACATATATGTATAAAAATGCCAGATTACGATCCTCTTTGAAGTCTTACATCGTAAGGTATTTCCTTGGCATTGATTCCTGCAAGGTCCAAGAGTATAAAATGTTCGGTTGCACCCGAACTTAGCCCTTTCTTACTTGTTGTCGTTGCGTTTGTATTACAGCTATATACTGTAGTGTCCGATGTCGACGGTTCCGACAAATGAGCAGCTTCTTTGGAAAAAAAGTACGTGTACAAAATTTCAGATAATATATTTGCGTGCTTTTTGAATGTTCGTATTCTGTTAATTGGTGCTTTTTCTCACTATTTAATCTCCTTTTACTTTCGTACATATACTATCACAAATTTGTAATTTCACCTTGCTAATCCGCGATATTTATTTCAGCGCAAAGCAACGCTTGCATGATTTGATGCGTGTAGACCGCGAATTTACAATGGAAGACCGTGAGGTGATTAATCCGTGCAATAGTATTTCCATTAATCAAGCCTTGGATTTTGTTAAGAATCCTGTAGAATGTTGTAATCACGTACACAAACTAATCAAAGAATTATTAACCATTATAAGCGTAAAGAAAGAAGATCCCAAAACTAAAGACGCTATACTGTACCATGGCGAGACATGGGATTTGATGGCGCGGCGTTGGGAGAAAATTGAAAAGGATTTCAGCACCAAATCCAAACAATACGACATTTCAAAAGTACCCGACATTTACGATTGTATCAAATACGACTTGCAACACAATCAACACACGCTGCAATACGATCAGGCGGAAGAATTGTACATATACGCGAAGTACCTAGCAGATATCGTTATACCACAAGAATACGGTTCAACTGTGCAAGAGAAATTGGCCATTGGTCAGGGTATCTGTACGCCGTTGCTGAAAAAAATCAAAGCCGATTTGCAGCGAAACATCGAAGAAGTGGGCGATGAGTCGGTAAATAGGCTAAATCCACATTATAGTCACGGTGTGGCCAGTCCGGGTCGTCACGTGCGCACGCGGTTGTATTTCACCAGTGAAAGTCATGTGCACTCATTGTTAACTGTTTTGCGCTATGGTGGTTTGCTAAATGTGTTAAATGATGAACAGTGGCGTCGTGCAATGGATTACATTTCCATGGTGTCGGAGTTGAATTACATGTCACAGGTTGTGATAATGCTCTACGAGGACCCCACCAAAGATCCCACATCAGAAGAACGCTTTCATGTGGAACTACATTTCAGTCCGGGTGTAAATTGTTGCGTGCAGAAGAACCTGCCACCCGGCCCAGGCTTTCGGCCACATTCGCGCAATGATTCTGGCAATCCCAAGCAAATGGTTAGTAAAGAGCCCTCAGAATATATATATATTGTTTTATCAGATACATTTTTTTTATTCTATTCAAAAAGGGTTCAAGTAATTCTTTTCTCAAAACCACTTCTGCGGTAGATGACGCAAATCCGCCGCGTATAGAGGAGGAAAACGACTCGGAGGATAGTCCTGTGAGGAGCCAATCAGACGTAAGCAATTCTTAATTGGTGTTTTGTTGGATTGTAGTATTTTATATATTTAAAACAACAAAAATCACAACATTTTAATTGATTTGCGCTTTTAATTGAATTCTTCTTAGGGCTACGATAAAGATTCACCACCTCATACTAAGCATCAAAAATCGAAGCCCATACCAATCGGTGCGCACCATACGGTAAGCGGACATGAAGCGGCGCATTTGGCAAAGCGTCTGAATGAAGAATTGGCTTCACAACAACACTCACTGGAATCCCAACGCCCCATTAGTCCCGATGCGGAGCCACGGTCACGTAGCTATGAACAGCGCGATCAAAAGCGTGCAAAAGGTATGTGTCATTTGGTATGTAAACAATTTTACGTTGCTGCTGCTGCGTTTGAGTACGTCTCCTGTTTTGCTTTTCAACAATTTGTTTCTTTTTTGGTAACAATTAACACAATATTGTCCACCATAGAGTTTTATGGTCGGATTATGATTTAACACACACACACATGTCTTTTTATTATATTTTTGTCCATTAACGTTCGTCAAATAGCATGTGCCGGTCTAGGTGGCGCTCCATCGGTCATATAATATATACAATTTTTTGTATGATTTATTTTTTAAATACAGCTTTGCAGCCGGTTTATTATGTTACCTAAAATTTTTTTAAAGAATAACACTAGCAATCGAATGTTAAGGAATATATTAAATTAGGTAAATTTTTTTTGCAGTTATGAGTATTTTTTTTTTTTTCTAAATGAGATTATAACAAAGAAAAAGCATATATTCATGATCGGAAATTTGTTCATCAGCTGTTTATAAGAAACATACTAAAAACAAGAAGCTGTAATATCCTCCATAGCAGGTATTAAAAGATATTTATTTTTCAACGGTCAATTTGAATGACAAATATGGTGGTCCGATATGAACTAATTGTTAGGAGATTATAGCGTTGCCTACTACGATAGTCTACGCCAAATTTGGTGAAGATATCTTGATAAGACAGTAATGGTCACAACTGAACAATTTGTTTGGAGATTGTAGCGCTGTCTTGGGTAGTTTAATATACTATATACAAGAACTTGATTTTGTTTGATCTGTTTGAATGGCAGCTATGCCCTGTAGTGGTCCAATATCGGAGTTTCCTGTGCAAAATTTCCGATCGAAATCTCATAAACTGTGGGACTTGTTCGCCTATATGCAGATAGATGAACAGACAGACGGACATAGCTAAATCGTCTCAGCTTGTCACGTTGATAATTTATATATTTAATTCATAGGATCTCCGACGTGTTCTTCTGAGTATTGCAAACTTCGTAGGAAACTTAATACACAGTGTGTTTAGGGTATAAAAATAAGCTGTGACAACTTTATAGAATTTTAGTTTAGTCAGACAACTGGTGTTTTCTTAACAAGTGCGTAGTAAAGTAAAAAAAAACATTCATTCAAATAAGATTCCTGAAATATGTACTTCGATCATAGCCTATATACTTTTCGTGAAAACATTACACACATACATACATACATACATATTTTTTAGTGACAAGAAAATTAATTAATTTAGTTTAATTATTTAAATTTTCACAAATCGAAACTTCACAAAAGCTCAGCTTATATTTGTATATTGCTAATTATTTATTTTATTTTTTACATTAATGCGATTTAAGTTATACATAAGAACGACACAAACTCCTCCTGCTTATTATGTTTATATTAATTATTACTATGTTCTTTTAAGCGCATTAATCATATTTAATTCAAATTTAAATTAACTAAATTACTCTCTTATTAACATGAAAACAATTCAATACATTTGTTTAAACTTTTTAACACAATGACAAAATTTTCGTATAAGCATCTGGCTGGGAATTTCCGTGTATTTGGCTGAAATTCGGTGTCGTCTTTTGCTGTCGTCTTTGAATACTGCTGTCATAAATATAAATATTTCTATAATCGACATAGCAAGAAGCGAATATAAAGCTAGACGCTGAGAAATGTTCATAAGCTTTCACTCAAACGGAAAGCCATTTTGTACAAAACGAAAGCATTTTGTCCGATTCCTGCTAGTGGCAATGTCCAATGGTAGAAGTCGTAGAAAATGTTAAATGACGCCGTGATGGTAGCATCCTAGTCATTGCTGACATTTGGCAGCGTCTGACTTTTGGCTTTGGCTATGTATGTCTTGACCTCTCTTTGTGTTCTGTGTACTTAATATATAAGTTATTCAGTTTCTTGATTTTTAACGTTTTCTTGACAGTTGTGTATTTAGGTACACTTCTTCTAATTCCTGAGGTTTGTTTTTCTTACAAATATGTGATTTTCATAAATTTTTGGAGCTCAAAGTGCACATGAGTAATCGCAATGTTTACTGATGTACGTATGGTTTTCCTTTGTGCACACTTACTCTTTGTACATAACTGTGTTTCTTTATTTCCCCGTATGTGCGCTTGCGTGCTGATAATTAATAGAATCATAAATTACTTTTAGCCTTTAAACAAAATTTCATTTATTTTATGTGTGACATTAGATGATGCACAAATCGTAAAAACGAATTCATTTCAGAGCGTAAGCAATCGATACTCGATCGATATACTGAAACTGTGGTAAAAGGTCGATAATTATTAGATGATTAACAAACAATCCAGTGATCATGAATATGTAATATAAATTAAATATAATACAAATTAAAAAAAAAAAACTAAATTATTTCAAATAAAATTGTTTATAAAGTTAAAAAATATGAAATTAAATTAATAAGTCTAAGTGACGTAAAAATGAGTGTTTTCTTCCTCCGGTTGCACCGAAACTACAATACCCTTTACAAATAGCAAGGGTTCCATATACATTTATATATATATATGTATTATGCTGGAGTAGTCCGATCAGAAAATTTGTTCGAAGATTATACTTTTGCTTTGGACAATAATCCATGCCAATTTCGAGAGAAAATAGTGTCCTTGGCATTTCCTTCAGGTTGTTACAAACTGCGTGGCAAACTCTCTCTCACAACTCATCAAACATAATCAAATGTAAACAAGCTCTTGATTTTTTTATTTAAATATTGCCTTAATCATATTGGAGAAACGGTGATTTTTCGATTAAAAAAAAATCATTTAAAGCTTATAAGCTAACAAATTTATACATTGAATACATACACATACAAGCGATTTATACCTTCTGTGTTGCTCATACGACATGGTATACTGTATTTGAAGGATTACTTTGACTGCGTGTAACTCTTAAATTAATATATTGATATTTATGAAAAAATTAGTAATAACTTTTTATAGCGTGGAAAATTTTGTATTAGAATATGTATTTAAAGTTGTAGGTTTATTTGGTTAAGAGATAAAACAAGTAAAAAAGATATTGCAAAAGTTCGAAAATCCCGTGTTAAATGTGGTATTTTCAAAAAGTATAAACCACTTTACTTTTTGAAAATACCACATTACTTTTTGAAAATACCACATTAGTGCAATTTAAATTGAAAATAAAGCGCTTGTTTACTTTTGGTCCTTTTTTAGGAAAAAAACTTAAACATAAGAGCCGTTTGCAAAAACAATTAATTTGAGTTAGAACGAAAACATAAATGAAGTTAGCAGAAAAACTTAAATTATGAAACTTAACACTAAATATTGGAATACATTGGAATTCCATAATTTTATTAATCGTATTAATTATGTATGTTTAAAGGCTAAAGTGTATGAATTTATGACTTAATTAACTGTTCAGAAGTGTACAATACGACAAGCACCATATTACAACAACATGATCTCAAAGTTAACAAAATACAGTTTCTCTATTACTACTCCCAAAAAAAAAACTGAGAAAACCAAAAAACGTACTCTCGCAAACTTCATTGTACTTCACCATTCCAAATCCTGGCACTTTTGCTTTCGAGTATGTTTTATTTATGTACTTATGCAAGTAGATTGTGTTAACTGCCACGTTTCTCTGCAAATTGAATTTCATCATACTACTTACAACAAAAACATACAAAACTTTTGTACGGTTTACTAATGTAACGCCCTTTGCATGCCTACTATATTGTAATATCGATACGATGTAATACAATAACAACAGTCAAAATGTAAGCACACACTTAACTACATATAATTTCGTATATCCATATATAACCATGTATATGTATATTAATACATTATACATATGTGCATAATATGTAACTCCTAACACTGCCAAAATTTTCTGTTCGAATTCAAACTGCTTGCTGCCACGCCTTAATGTCGTACTCAATGTGACTTGTCCAAGCTAAACATAACTATATTTAAGACGATTCTCATAAATTTTACATTATAATGTACATGAATGACAAAAATTTTTAATGCATTTACTCATGAAATCTGTCATTTTACTCCACATGGCGTCTGCGCTCCCCATGTCTGAACCGGTCACTTGTCACAAACAAATTCAAATGCGAAATTATATACTCGTACAACTTATACCTTCGTTCTGTGCGCTTATCTAACACCTTTTCCGGCAAAATTCATTCTAACAATTGCTTTGTGTACATGATTAATGAATAAATTGTGTAAAAAACGCGTAGATACCGCTGCGTCTACGCCTATACACACACCCCCTCTAACTAGTACTAATAACAAGCATGAATTCAAGGAGATACTCAACACGCGCTCCAATCCAAATTTCGCTGCAAACGCTGGCGGCACATTTCACATACGCGTTACCGATAGCTTGACTTTCTATAAAATCGATTCGTCTACCAACGAGTTGCCATTGTCCGATATTGATTTCTCACTAAATCCACTAACGCCGGAATCCCCTTGCAACGAACATAAATCGAATTCGCCATGCGAGACGCGTCAAAAACGTCACGTGCGCTTGTTGACTATGCGCGCCATAGCAAGCATCGATGAGCCCGATGCAGCTAATGAAATGTATTTACCGAAAATATCGCCGTTAGCCACGAATGAACGTCCGCTTTCGTGCAATTGCCTTAGCGGCGGTGGTGCTTTTGACGATAACTTACCGCACTCGCATTCGAAGAGCATGGCTGATATCAGTCCGCTCAACGATGGTGAAGTTTTGCACTTCGTTTTGGGCAGCTCGCCGATTTCCGCTTCACGCGTGGCCTCCATTGATGACTTTCAATTGTCTTGTTCGGCGCCAGCCACCATACTTAGCAGCGAGTTCAGATTCCGTTTGCAGGAGGAACCGCACACGATAGTCGATCAACTATGCGTTGGTTCGCCCACCAATTCGCCGACCGCTTCCACCTTAAAATTATGCCAAGAGTCCGATGAGCGGCAGCTGCAGCAGCAAGCGAAATCGCAACAGAAATACGCCAACGAGCTGTGCAGTGGCGTGTGTGCTGACGTTGAGCGCGCGCCTGACATAAAGACCGTCTCAATGAGCAGTTTGCCCACCGTACAGTCGGCGCCGGTGATGATAAATGTTGAAAATCCCTTCAAGTTTACGCAGCAAGCTCAACAACCATTTGTAAATAAGTTTACTACAATCAATGAATTTGATAATACACATGCTACTAACACCGCTTTCTCTTCTCCCGTTCAATCCTCGTCTGCCTGCGACTTTGACACATTAATCCAACAAAAATACACTGACACACACGCTGATAAACGCGTCACCAATTATCATCATAACTCACGTATACGCCGACAAAACCAACACCAACATAAACTATTTAACCGACAACAACAACACGCACCACATACACATACCGCGCGAATACCTGACGTGATCGTCACTTTGAGCTCATCCTCAACCGATTTGTCTAATCTAATGCCTGATACTAACCAATTCAATTCGAAACTCACTCCTACCATTCCTACAACTTACGACCCAACAAACACCACTACCAAAACAACCATAACCACTACGAACACAACATCAACGCCCAATGTCAATGCCAATATGTCCGCGTCCGCGTCCACGTCCATGTCTACGTCTAAATCCACACCCATGCCCTCGTCCGTGATTGTCACCTGTACCTCGACCGCTACTTCCGCCGCAGATGGCAATGCGACGCCAGTATCCTCCTCATCGTCGGTATCGTCTCGACGTCAAAGACACAGTATTGCCGGCCAGATGTCGTATATGAAAATGTTGGGATTCGGTGGTTTTAGCAAGAAGATGGCCACTAGCTCAAGTAGTCTATTTAGCACGGCAGTTATAAGCGGAAGTTCATCAGCACCCAATCTAAGGGATATGATACCATGTGCGGTCTCATCGTCAGGTAAGCGGTCAATATCGAATTTATACTCCTTTAGCCACAAGAAAAAACAGCTAAATAGAATTTTAGAAACACCTTAGCGTTGTCTAAATAATTTATTAATAAGTATCAAAATATTTATGTTGCCATAAGCGTTTACATTTTGAGATCATAAATATACATTGTGACAAAAACAAAAAAAAAAAAAACACCCGGAAATTGTAATTGAATTCCCCCAGGTAAATGATGTTTAAAAAAATGCTAATTTTTTTTGACAAGTTGGTCCTTGACTAGGACTGTCTTTATTTAACATGACTAATGGATAAAAATATCGACCGAAGAATTTGTCCAAAATTTTGTATTTGTAACCAAATTTCGATTGCGGAATCGTTGCGAATGTTGGAAAAAGCTTAGGTTTTTCGGTTTTATCAAAAACACAAGCTTACAAGTGGTACAAAGCTTTCAAAGACTGTCGAGAGATCATTGAAGACATGCCTCATTCTGGACGACTTTCGATCGCTTCAACTGAAGAAATATTAAAAAAAGTGAAGGATATGGTGCTTGAAAATCGTCAGGCAATTGTTAGAGAGATTGCAATATCGACATCTCTCGCAAGTCCGTTATAATTATTTTGGTGAATTGGCTTCTTACTCGACTCGTCCCGATAAAGCTGATTTTTTTTTCTAAAAAGAGTACCGTAAATACTCCTTTTTCAATTCCACATTCATGAAGAGCATTATAACTGGCAATGAGACATGGGCTTATGAGGTTCACATGCAAACAAGTCATCAATCATTGGAATGGGATCCGTTTTCAGTCGAAACAAAATTCACTGAATGAGCTAAAGACCATCCCAAAAAGTGCTTATGAAATTTGTTTCGAGGATTGCATAAGTTTATTACATCTACAAAATAAATATTGATGAATAATTAAATATTTTGCGTTTTATTTACAATTTCCGGGTACTTTTTTTGTCACTATGTAGATCCAGCGAAAAAAATACATTTCTTATAAAGTCAGTCAGTCGACTTGAGCAGTTATTTCTTGTGGTCACAGATTCATAAGTTAAGTTAAACTTAAGGTGTAGAATAATGCAACTATGTTAAGTTACAATTTAATATTTTCCTTAAAATGCCCGCATAAATGGAAAATGACATAGCTGTGTTTTTTCCTCAAGCTAAATGCTTCCAAATTTATTTAACTTTAGAAAACTAAGTTGTTCACACCAAACTGCATTTCAAAACACATTCCAGCTATGTAATAACAAACGTACTCATTATGCCTTGTTTCCTTTAAAGGACTTAAGGACGATGTTTTCTGATTTAGCTTTGAGAGAACGATATAGCCTGAAGACTTCGTATCAGAAAACTTTTTAACGTCACGCCTTTGATATTGAGCTGTGCAACTACCGCAGCAATCGAAGATAGCGAAACCTTATCGTCGTCGTCGTCTTCTAACTCCGACTCCTCCTTCTTGTATACTTCCTTCAATTCGGCAGCTGGAGCAGTGCTGGTTATGTTATTCGAATACCGATGATATCGATGGCGATACTCCGGGTATAGCGATCCTTTTACTTTTCGTAAATATTGTTAATTTTTAACACGATTGGTATTTTATTTCCAAATTCTCCCTAGTCTCGACGATTACTTCTTTATGACGCTAAATTACAATTCAGCGAGCATTTTTTTTTATATTTATCTAACAGCAGAAAAAACGAGTGACCGAAACCAAATGAAACGATAAAAATAAATAGTTTGGTAATTTGAATATTCTTCATATACTAGTACATCCTGTTACATCAAATCGACCTTATTATAGCTGCAGATTTTGCATGGCGGAATGTTGTGCTCTTTACAGTGAAGAAATGAGAAAGGTTGTGTGTACTTGCGAACACTTGTTATCGCTCCCACCGTTACCGTTAATTTAGTGCAATCATCAGTTCTTGAAGTGACAGAAATTCATTGTGGTTCGTTAAGGGGTTTCGAAACATAAAAGTTAAATAGCAGCAGGGGGAGGACACCGCCCTGAAAAACCCCTGTTTAATTTTTCATTTTTACCTCAGTACAATGCGGGCGATTGACGACCTCTTAGATAAATCATCTACCTTCTCAGGCCTCTGGAAGCAAGATCAATGTCTTTTAGTAGCATTGTGATACTCCCATGACACTCGGCTCTACAGTACTGGAATTTACCCGAATTCCATTCGGCCAAAGACAGTCCTCTAAGCGATCTACCCTTGTTCGGATCAGTAACTAGCGGTCTGTCAACTCATTTCCCGTTGAGACTGTTTTTAAGCGCCCAAAAACAGTGAATACGATTGAAAAAATAGAGCATTTATGTTATGTAAGTGTATCATTTTCGCTTCTTATGATAAATATATTATTTACATCTCTCCTGGGCAGCGATAGTGTTAGAGTACATTTAAGCATCTTACCTTTATTAATTTATGTACCTATACACATTTGTGTACATATCTACCTACATTTTCTAACCTAATTATCCTTTTACGTCATCGTCACATAATCACCTTACCGTTTAACCTTCGGATGTAGTACTTGAAGGTTTCGGCGGTGTACCACCAATTCGACCACTAGAAACTTTACACAATGCACTATCACTGAAGCAGCTCGACCAATTTCTACATAAAATGACAACATCGCCACTCTATAAAACGCCAGCATCATCGCCGCCCAAGCATCCATCAACACCGCAACAAACCTTACAGGGAGCATTACAATCTATGTGCTCTTTGGAGGCGGCTACAAGCTATCTATCCGGTGACAGCATGTGTCAATGCCAAGAGGCAGCCCCCACACAGGGCGAAAGGGCACGTGAGCCGATATTAAAGAAAGCAATTTGCATGCATCCAACAGTCAATCTAGCCGGGAATGTCCGAAGACCGCTGGAGCAAGGTGCAACAGAAGTGGCAACAGCAGAAGTCGTAACAGCAACAGCAACGTCCGAACGCGCCAACAAATGTAACATTGCTGGCGCGGCTGAGGCAAACACAACGGCAACAGCGCAGCCGACTACTGGAAGTAAGTTGGACGATTATACATTGTAAATTGAAATGTTTCTCTCCACTATTCGAGTGCATATTGCGTATGCTGTAGTGCGTTTACATTTTTCGATATTGCTGAGAGCTTTTAATACACTTTTGCTACGCGCAAAGCACACAAATGAAAAAAGTTATTTTGATGTCACAAAACAGCCTTGAAAAGTAATCTATTTATTTTCGTTGTTTTTAAATATAAGAATTTTCTATAACTAAAGACAAGTTTCTTTTCAAAAACAACAATGCAGTAATTACGTTTAGCTCATATCACTGCTTAAATGTCATCCAAGCAATTGTTGTGTTACGGTAACCTTAAAAGACGATAATAAATATCGATAAATTACACCTTCACCGTAAAAGTGCGTAAACACAACGTAAATTTAAAATTGAAAAGAAACTTGTATTCGTAACCGCCTTCGCAAATTTATAAATTGTTGTATACATATATTGTATGTAATTGAATGTATTTTTAGTATATGCAACCACGAAAATATGTATTATAGCACAACAAAATTACTGTAATCTATTTAATTTTGTAACTTATTTTTGCTTGCAATTTGTTATGCAATGAGCACGTGAAAATTGAAATTTTTTCTGATAAGCACATTTTATAATTAGGAAGAAAATGTTAAATGAAAGTAATTAAGAGTTGCGATAACTACCTAAAGTTTTCTATTGCTTTGTGGCTAATCTCTTATAACTGGTGACCGAATATTGTGTAATGAGTAAAAACTACAAGTTGAAGTGAGAAATAATTTAAGGAAGCAACTGAAGATTTGATTAAAATTAATAAACCGGAATTTAACTATTTGTAAATCAATTAAACTCAATGTTCATTTATTTTATTATAATTTTTCTTCACTGCATTTTATTTTGTCAAAATAGTATATGGCTGACGTAGTGAGATTAACCTGTTATGTTATTATTTTCTAAAACTACGATTTTTTAAATAAAAGCAACTACTTAGAACTCCTCTCCTCAGGTACAGTTGAAAACCAATCTGTTATTATTACGATTTAAAAGAAATAAAACCTACAAGAGAATTCTAGAATGTAAAAAGTAGATTGCACTACGTACCAAGATATATTGTGCCCTCCCCTCTGTCGGAAATAATCACACAGACCCAGCTGACTAATAAATTCCAGCAACCTGCTGGCTGCTATTGATAAAATGAGGAGAGTCTTTGAATAGGGTGCGAGTTATTAACGAATTTCGGTGTTTCTATCTTTAAAAAAGTTTCTATCCCTTATGAATGCTGTAATTCAGATTTTATAATAAACAATATATAAAAAAATATTTTGAATTTATGCTTTTGTATTTTTTAGTTAAAATTTCCAGTAATTGAAGTGTTTTCCAGCAGTCGGTAATTTTGTTGAGCACGTTTTCTCTATTATAGAATGATTTCTTTAATTATGAACATTTTGCGAATGAGTTTTCAATTAATTTAAATAAATTTAGAATTCAAATGTCAGAATATCTTTAATATTTGGTAAAATACCAAAAAATCATTGCTAGTGTGGAGCCAGCAGTCGAGCGTTGCTAGCAGCACCGAACCCTCATCCCCAGCCATTTCGGACACATACTCGCATGAAACACCCAGCGGCGAAATGTCCATTAGTATAACCAGCGCCGAGGGGTCAGTATGACAATTTTGCCTATACTACATGTACATACATATATTGATGTTTGAATGTCAAAGCTAATGCCAATCAAATTTTTTGTATTTCACCGTTTTTTTTTGCAATCTCAATATTTTTTATTTTTAAAAACTGTGTTGGTATCATTATGCCACTGTGAATATTCGCACACTTTGTAAAAAATGTGAGACAAAAATATTTCTTAAAACGTAAACAAAAAAGTAGCGTTAACATCCTGCCCGTAGCCGAGGAACTCGCCAAATTCTTTCCACAACTCGACGATGAGGACCTGAATGCCGTTTCGGTGTATACTCCTATGAATACTGATGCCTTGGAAGTCGATGCTGACGGCGTATTCACATTCGGCGCAGGCAGTAGTCGTGGCGATGTGAGTGCCTGCTTAACACCGGTCAGCTTTGGCATGGACATAAGCATGATTGCGAACAAGGGATCGATGACTCTTTCAGTTGATGTGAGTAAAAAGTATAATATATTTTAGCGGCGGGAGTAACGGTTGCTTTAAATAACCAGAACCAAAAGTATTTTAAATTTCACTTTCGCTCAACAACATGCAACGCTTAAATAAAACTCCTTTCCTCGTATTCTATATCGGTCAATACCTTTTCAAACCCAAAAATCAAATAACGAATATGAAGACCACATATTTATTTATAATAAAAATTACGATCGGCCATATGCCTAATATAATAATTTTCGAACGTATTTTCTTGGACATATTCTAGATAAGGTCCGAAAATAAGTGAAACCGGTGAATAAGCGTAATAATTTTCGTATCGTATTTTGAATATGTAGAACATTTTATAAAGCTCTTGAATTTTTGAAATTTTTGTATGCATATACTTCAAAGTATTTTTTAACCTTAACTCTTTTAAAATACAGGGCTTTGAAGATGATGACGAAACTACACTTTCAGCCGCCACAACACCATCGCTACCTGTAGATGAACCAAAACTTGAGACCTGCTATTGCTGTCCCACTCATGCTGAGATGGCAGAACCACCGGATGTCGAAGATACATTCGATGCACTTCCCGAACCGCTTAAAATACCAGATACAAAAATTATCAGTTCTTCACCGGAGACAAATTACTTCGGCGAACCGACATCATTGCCTCCGCTGCCACTTTGTGGTGAAAATACGCTACGACGTGGTGCACGTAAAGCAACCGATCCAATATCGCCCAAAATCAAGAAGCAGATTAGTCTCTTCGAAGGCGGCGAATATGAGCGTCAAAAGGAGTACAACAATCTACATGCGTCCATCAACATACCGTCGGCCTCCACGCTAAAGCAGGATGCACGTCTGCGTAAATTTGAGACACTCACCCAGTCTACTTCCAATTCCAACTTTCCATTTGCAAGTAATACACTGAAGCGTGTGCAGCACAATGCTTCCGAACTGGACGATGTCAGTCACACACAGTCGTGCATTAATCTGAAAAGTTCGGTATGCGCTTCGCCCGCAGCCTCCGCTACGGGATCGCCGCAGCACAAAGCCACACCGATTGCAATTGTAACACAACCTATTGCTACAACGTCCACCACAGTGACGGCGCATGGGGCTGCCGTCGGCACTGAAAGTGTTGGTCCACCACGACCAGGTGCTTTGATTGTTAAAGAACGTTTCATAGAGCCACCAAAACGGATTCCGCGTAGTTTCCACAGCAAAACTCAGTCCATGGATGCCGACTTCTTATTTAATGAGTTCTTGTTAGTACCAGCCCGCTCGCCGACTCACGCACCCATTTCACCCGAAGGTAGCAGCCGCACCAGCAGCGCAAGCACGTCGCCTGCAACGCGCTCCAACTCGCGATTTTTGGCTACTAAAATATTGGACGATATGGCCACTTTGCAACATAAGTGAGCAGCATTAAAGAGTGCTAATAAAGAAATAATTTTAAAATCGCTGTTTGAAAATGTTGATTTATTGAAATGAGCTACTAAATATAGCCGTAAATAGTTGTCAAGTAAATGCCAACAAAATCAAATGAATTTTGATTTAAAACTATTTTGACTAATAAGATAATATGTGAGCAATTTCCTTTTAAATTATTTATTTTTCCTATAAACTTTGCATATACGCAACACTTCCAAACTTATATGTACCGAATTATCTGTGGTCTAATAAAGTGAAAAATTTTAAATTTACTAACTTAAGAGAAACTTTTTAAAATTTCGTATGTGTAATATCTGTAAGTAAGACAGTAAGTGTCATCACAAATGGGCTATTATTTTTTGGGGGTTCCCGGCTTGATCCCAACAGTGTTAAATAATTATTTGTCTTTTTCGATAGATGTTTTTATTTACCATTTAACTGTGTATCTTTTCTTATCACAGACGAGTGCTCCATAGAAGTAGTAAGAGATCTTCATCAGATAACAGACTTATCAACAAAATATTTACTAAGAGTGAGAGAAGAGTATCTAAAAAGTTCGAAGAACAGAAATCTATCAAAAATTCCTTATTATTTCTAATTTATTCCGTAGTAATTACAACTTACATATATTTTATAAAATAAAGTTTTATAACTAAACAAGTTATTCAACTAGTTAAACAACTATTATTGTGTAAGCGAAAAATAATAATCAAAGTACACAATTATTTTGTGAAGAAAATATAAATAACAAGTAAGGAAGGGTGCAACCGAACATTTTGTACTCTTGCAAAATGCAAAAATCTAAGCCGGGAAAATACTTTTAGGTGTGAAACCAATTATATAGAGTAAAGTCAACCGGATGTTCGAAAATCCTGATATTAGTTATATAGGGGCTAGGCCAAGTTTTCTATCAACTTTATCTATTTTAGCACAAAGATACACTGTTATGGGTAAAACACGCTCTTTTATTTTCATTCGGATAACTCACATATTGGCCGATATAAGCGCTTCAAAGTCACCCGAAGTTCGAAAATCTTTATATTAAGTACATGGGCGCTAAGGGAAGTATTGGTC
This sequence comes from Bactrocera zonata, assembly GCA_037783105.1. Classification (NCBI taxonomy): domain Eukaryota; kingdom Metazoa; phylum Arthropoda; class Insecta; order Diptera; family Tephritidae; genus Bactrocera; species Bactrocera zonata. Next base: position 57,678 of record JBAWJQ010005939.1, on the reverse strand, counting down.
AGTCAACCCATTTTTGACATAGAGATATATCATTATAAAAGAATGATTATCCCTCAATTTCAGTTATAATATATACCAACCATTGACCGACATTTTCAATCAAAAGTCAACTATTAGTACCGGGGTTTAAATATTGCGTATCTAGGTACTTGAGCAGTTTTTATTGGTTTTAAACAATTTTTGGTCATAAGGTGGCACACACTAAAAACATCATTCGTGCAAACTTTCATTCCGTTATATTAATTGCTTCTTAATTTGTGTTCCAGTACACTGAACGTATCAAGTGGAATTTGAAATTGTGCTATATGGGAAGTAGGCGTAGTTGTTCTCCGATTTCGTCCATTTTCACAATGTGATATAGGAATGTAATAAGAATTCCACGTACTGAAATCGAAATCGGTTGGTCGGGTCCCGGGATATGGGATTTCACCAAAAAATGGACGGTGCTGTCCAATTTTCATACCGGCTCACATAAATATTTTACAATCTCGGTGGTAAAATTTAATGTCTCGAGCATATTTAGTTATTGGTTTATCGCGCTTTAGTAGTTTTTAACAGTTCCGTTATATGGAGAGTGCGCGGGGTTATCTTCCGATTTCATCCATTTTCACAATGTTGGTAGAATTTCTTATAGGATTTGTATTCAGCAAATTTGGTTGTTGTAGCTTCAGTAGTTTAGGAGATACATGGTCTGTCGCAAAAGAAACAGGACTGTTTCAAAAGTTATATTTTTTTATTCAAAGTAGTTTCCTTCGATACAGCCTTTAGCCCGGTCAGTTAGAATTTCAAATAAGTGTTTAAGGTCATTTTTCGGAATGCTCTTGAGAATATCGGTCATCGCCTTTTGGATAGCTGAAATGTCCTGAAACCAGTGTCCTTTCATGGGCAAATGAATTTCCAAATACGTAAAAATCACAGGGTGCCAGATCAGGTGAGTAGGGTGAGTGATTAATGGTTAATATGGAGTGTTTTGTCAAAAAATTAGTGACAAGCGTCGACCGATGACACGGCGCATTATCGTGCAACAGGCGCCAGGACCCTGCCTCACGGTATTGTGGTCGAGCACGACGAATGCGTGACAAAAGACGCTTCATAACACCAAGGTAAAACTCAGCATTAATCGTTTGGCCAGGTGGGACGAACTCTCGATGTACAATACCCTCGGAATTGTAAAAACCAATCAGCATTGTCTTTTTGCCTTTGATTTTGGCCGGCCCGACTTCTGATCGTCACAGAGGTCCTCACGACCTTCTTGGAATCGCCTAAACCACTCATGCACATTACTACGGGATAGGCACTGATCACCATAAACTTTTTTCATCATTTGAAATGTTTCAGTAAACGTTTTCCCAAGTTTAAAACAAAATTTAATATTTGCTCTTTGTTCAAAATGCATTTTACGACCGATGACCAAAAGCTGCTGTCACTTTTTGATCGATAACATCGATTGTAATTATCCAATTGTCTTAAATTTTTACGAAATGTCAACAAGAGATCAAACTTTTTGTTTCATATACCCACCAATAGGTGGCGCCACCAGAAACAGTTATATTTAAAAAGTTCTGTTTCTTTTGCGACAGACCTTGTATGTACAATAAACTTCTTAGAGGCGGGCCACGCCCACTTTGTCAAAATATTTCTCCCACAGGTGCCCCTACTACCGCGATCCTCTCTACCTAATTACAATTTCATATCTTAATTTAGTGCTAAGTTATGGCACCTTATATGTTTTCCGATAATGGCTATTTGTGGACGTGGCCCCGATTATGCCCCCTACGAACTCGGCTTTTTTTTTGTACTAAGGAATTCACATACCAAGTTTCAACGGGATATCCAAATTTTTACTTAAGTTACAGTCTGGGCGGATGGGCGGACAGACAGTCAACCGGATTTTAACTTTTCCCGTCATCCTGATTATTTTTATATGTATAACCCTATATTTATCTCGCTTAGTTTTAGGTGATACGTACAACCGTTAGGTGAACAAAACTATAATACTCTATAGCAACTGGTTGCAAGAGTATAAATTTATGCTATATTTATATTAATACTAGCTGACCCCGCAGCCGTTGTCCTGCGTAAAATTCTCTATTTTGAAATGAAAAGAAAGTTAGATTTATCATTTCATTTTTGTTTTTTTTTTTAATGTAACGCAGCTTTATAAACAACGTTTTTTGGTTTTTATTCCGGTGTACTGAAAAGATGGTTTTCCAGCTCGTGAGCACGCCACGGCCGTGTGAAGAACATAGCATTTCCAAATTTATGCCTCACACTATGTCCTTTAGGTCCTGTTGATTGTCATCCTTAATGCAATTTTCACTGGAAACGAAATACGTTTGAACTGAAATGGAAAATCGTTAGAACTCAAAGGAATTCGTAAAATCAAGCATTCTTCCCCTTGTATTCGATAGGTGCGTCACAATCAGTCGGGTTCCATTACACAGTTTCGGCGCATAAAGATTGCAAAACATAATAACGACGGATCCTACTTTGAGATGCAAATGATGCGGTGGCATACCAAGCCTGTCCTGACGATCGATCGATTTGTATGAGCGCAAGTCTCCCGCAATTTATATCGAACCACCGGAAGTATCAACCAAAATTGTACCATTTCCAATTTTTAGCGAAGACGATGTAAAATGTCTTTGGCAATGTCGATGTTTATATCGAAAAGTATGCGAACATCATTTCCAGTGATTAACGTGTTCCAGCAATTGTAATTTCTGGCTTACTTCTCCAAAAATTTCCACACATCGAACCATTCACAGTACGCAATGACTCAAATGAAATTGAACCCCGTACATTTATCAATAGCAACCGAAGGTATAAGTAATCGTCGTTTTTCGGGTGGATTATGTAAATTCGTCCTAAGGAATTAGTTTAGAACTCACCTGGATGTCAATCTACTGGCCTTGCTTTCTGCGTAACAATTTCTTCGACGATGCATTCCATGTATAATATCAAGGTATTTCCGAATAGAGGAATGTTCTCACAAACGGATCACTGACGAAAGTTGAGAAAAAACTCGACAATATTAATTTTGTTGCTGGCGATGTTTCCGCACAACAGTCGGAAAACGTTCATGAATTGCAAAAGTAAATATCCTACATAGCGCTTTATTGCAGTTCACGTATCGGCCGTATCGTTCAAGACCAATAATCGCCATGTTGCTTCTTTTGGTGACGTACTTACAAACGATTTATCGATTTCACCAAACTGCAATACTAAACACTGATATGAGTTTTGAATATGAATTAGACAATAATGGTGAATATAGTACGATCCATGTGTTGTCAACTTCGATATTCATTCTTCTAAGTTGAATGCTGAATGTTCTGTTATCTGGTGAGCGACGCCGATAGAGTTGATATCCATCATTTCCAGTTTGTGTTTCCGAAAGAAAAGCACGTGGATAGTGTTTCGTGCATTTATTGTCAGACATACAAACCGAAAAGGGATTGTAGTGTCCGCAAGGTCCATGAACCATATTGGTTTCCACCACTTCATATAATACTGAATCTTTCTCTACATCAGGAATTTCCGGAAAAATGATTTCATCAATTTGATCTGGTGTAACCACCATCCACCATCCAAAGAAGAATGTGTACGTGCGACAAACCTCTCTTTTGTCACTCAACAGAGTGCATCTAGCATCCAACAGCACCATATATACGTTGCTTCAAGATAAAGTCAATCAAACATCGCAACTGTTGTTTGAAAAGTCGTGCTGTGACATCGTGACGATCGCTTGCTTATTGACCGCGAATTCCGCACGTATGTCACCGCATCCTGGGACTACTTCTTGCCTTGCCTTTGGCTGCCATACTTTGATGGCAAAAAGAACAACGACCGATATTAGGGCGACCTCTTGGTGACTTCGTAACAAATTTCAATCTGCAATTGACATCTTTGTGTGAAACACACGTAAAGTTTTCTCTGAATAATTTTGAATAATTTTTCTTTTGAATAGCCAGAATAAAAAAGCAAGCGACCGAAATTGAACTATTCAAATAATTTAAAAATCAAAATATTGAAAAACAAAACAAACAAAAATTGAAAAAAAAAATTGTATGGAAAAAAGTTACTTTTTGGAATTATCCAATTTTATCGAGTTTTGTTTTTAATATGTATTCTGCTATTCGGGGCGGAGACAAATCTAACGAATCAATAACCATGAAAATTGGTTCAGCAGATCTCGAGTTATAAGTGTTCGAACAAACCCGTCTTTGTTTTATACAAATATGTATAGATTATTAGCTATCAGTGGCGTAGCTACACCTTCGGGCGCCCGGGGCCAAGGATGTTCTGCCGCCCCCTTTATCTACCTACCTACAAGTTTCATGAGGTGGTTCGAACACAAGTGAATTTTTACGAAATATCTTCGATATTAAGTATATACAATTTAGGAACTAGAAGCCACGCAAATTCTGAAGTTCCAAAATTCTCACAATACGCTTCTTGAGGAAATTGATAGTAAATTTACAAGACATTTTATTAAAAGCCATAGAAAAACCCCATTTTCGCTCTATATCTTGAACACTTTTGACACAATTTGCAGAAATTTTTGCCCGAATTGGAGTTTTTAAATACCATTTTTAAAAATTTGGAGAAATTAAAGAATTTGTTACATTCAAAGCATAGGGTAACTGTGAGTAACTGTGAGAGTGACACGTCGTCAAAGTAAGAAAATTGCATATTTAAGTTCTATCACTATTTTTAAGAAAGATATAAGCCAAAAGATATAAGATAAATTCAAAGACTGAAGAGTATTCGAGTAAAAATTAATATTTTTCATTGTTATTCAGAGTATTACATTGTGAGCGTACAACTCTTTTATAATAAATTTTGTAAACAAATTTTTTTAAGTATTTTTCTGAATATTAAAAAACAGCGAAGATCGTTTTGCCGCCCCCAAGACGTTGCGCCCGGGGCGACGGCCCCCTTCGACCCCTCCCTACCTACTACCTACGCCACTGTTTGCTATGTTTAAATTAAAAACGAGAGAATGGTATCAATGCTAAAATTAGCAAATCATAACTTTATTAGAATAAATAGCAACATCACACAGTAATTTCAATATTTGTTTTTCGTGTAAATTGTTGGGTAAAAAGTTGTCGTTAAAGAGTACCATCAATTACTGGCTTCAGGTATTTTGTAAAAACATTTTTCATAACAATAAATATTCGTGTAAAATCATAGCTTTTACATAGCACATTCAGAGCTTAATGCACATTTATGCAAATATCGCATATTTATTATATTATATCTTTTTTTATATTTCATTAGGTTTGTAATATTTTTATTATTTCTGTAGGCCTAGCTTAATATGAATTTGTTAAGAAACTAGTGCCAAAATATTTTATAATACTTTTCCAACTAAAACTAAAAACGTGCGGATTTCGTTCTTGGATCGTTTCATTTGTTATACATTTTAATAAATTAATGTAAAATACTAAATTTTCATTAAAATTTTTTTGAGATACTTTCTTAAAAGTTATGCTTTCCGTTTTGATTAATCGTCTTAAAAAAATATTTAGTACAGTAATGCATGTTTTATAAATTAAAGTTAATCAAACTAGCTATTTACTTTTCGAAAGTGCTATACACAAGTAAAATGTTAAAGGTTAAATATTTTTTGCGCGCACACACCTATATATATAATAAGTAAAACATATATACATACATACATATATACTTAAGCTAGTAAAGCGAGTTTGCGTCAAAAAGACATATGAACCTACATATTTGTGGCTTTTCGTTACATTTATGCATATATACACATATTAGTATATTTAAGCAAATATAAATATGTTTTTTTTTAATAATACATACATACATATATAATTATATGCGTTTATGTATATGTATATAGGCACATTGACATTTCATTAAATGTTTAGTAATTTTAGTCGTTTGCATATTTGTTGAAGCCAATACTTGCAAAACTTTTTGGCGCTTGACTGCAACTTTTTTCCTCTTAAGCATACTAAAGCTCTTCGGTTTACATTTTTGCACAGCACAAAACCTTTTCGTTTCAATCTAGGGTACTTAGTGTGTTTAAACTTAAATATTGCATACACATATACATATGTATGTAAATTTATACTGCAACTCCGTTGTTTCTGAATTGTCCTTTCGTTAAGTCATTCAGCTCACGCTCCGAGGCCTGCAGCCGGTATTCGTTTTTATGCGAATTAGCTCCCGTAATGCAACTCCGCATTGATTCCCACCTCGGACACCAAGCACAGCGCTTTTTCTTAATGCTTTTTTTCAAATTAATTAATTTTTGGGAAGAATAAATTATTACAGTTTTTTTCATACAAATACACTAAATATATACTTAGTTAAACTCATGCAAATATATGGCATGCAAAAATTCGCATAATAGCTACATACATGCTAAAATTTATAGCATAAATTACATACAAACGTATATATGGCAATATTTACAGGAGCGTATGTTTGAATATGTAAGTGTGTGGGTACGGAAAGTTATGCACGCAACGCGCTTCAATTTGGAGTGGTTAGTATGTACTTATATACGTCATGCTTTAATTTACTGGGGAATTCCTTGCTGATATGTAAGAAAGTATGTGTGTTAGAAGTTAGCCAATCATAATCTACAATTTCGTTTAAATTAAAGCAATTAAGTTAAGTGAGTTAATGATTAGTCGACTTTAACTACAGAGTTGAGGATTACAGACAGAATAACTACAGAAGGTTTCAACTACGGGATTATTAAGTGTGTTGCTCACTTAAGCGTGCGTGGATCTTCACGCTGATACTTCGCAAACTCCAAGAATATCTCTTCCAGCGTTGTCTGGCTAATGGAGTAGTCCTCGATGTTGAGAAAATCGCGATTCTTTTCCATTAGACCGAATATGCTTGACCACTTAATACTTGAGAGCGGAATGTAGAATGTGAGTATGCCCTGGTATTCCTCTCTGCAATGAAAAAATTATTTATTAACTAGTGCGCGTAAATTTATGCATACAAATGTTTATAAAATTTTGTAAATCCAACTACGAGGTTTGACAATTAAGTAATGAGACTGATTTTATTGCCGCGCTTGTGGTAAACCTGTGACCTTGAAATTCCCTTTCGCTTTTTCCAGCATCCCTCCCCTCTCCATTGATATGTGTATTATCGCTCTAGCTTGTTTAGTTCGCCTGCTGCGTCAAGTTGAGCAGACGTGTGTTCGTACTGCTCGTCACGAGAATGAAAAAAAAAAAACGTGGCGATAAAATGTTGCACCAGATTGGGCGAAACAGCTTCGGAAACGTACGCTAAAATTGTAAGAGTGTATGGTGATAGTGCTCTTAGTCGTGCCCAGGTGTTTCGATGGCACAAAGAGTTTAAGGAGGGGCGTGAAAGCGTGGAAGACGAGGCGCGGAGTGGGAGGCCAGTCGAGGTGCGGACTGACGCGAATGCGCAGCGTGTTGGCGCATTAATCCGTGAAGATCGGTGTTTAACAGTTCGAATGTTGGCTTCGGAACTGAGTACTCAACCAAGTAATCGAAAGATTGCGAAAACGAGTCAACAGACTGGATCCTTCATCACGACAACGCGCTGTGCCACACCGCCCTCAGCGTGTCCCAGTATTTGGCCTCTAAAGGGATCGCCGTGTTGCAACAGCCGCCTTATTCGCCCGACATGTCACCCTGTGACTTTTTTTTGTTTCCTAAAACAAAATCGGTGGTCAAAGGAAACCATTTTGAGTAGATTACGGACATCCAGGCGGCCGTGACGAGGGTACTCGCGGACATCCCAGTCGAAGCGTTCCAGAAATGTTGCGAAGCATGGAAAACGCGCTGGAATCGCTATATAGCTGTCCAAGGGGACATATTCAGATATTCAGTGTTGCCATGAACAATAATTCCCGCCAAATTTTGTGAAGATACCACGTCAACTAAAAAGTTTTTCCATACGATTTGATTTTTATTGCCTTATTAAATTCTACAACACCTTTAGAATATTGTCCTAAAATTCGAGTTGATCCGAGTAATAGTTTCGGAGATACATTCTTTAGAACTTGTGTCCCACTTTTATTGCCACTCAAATCTTTTTACGCGTTTTTCTGTGTTTTTGAAGTTGGTTGGCAAGATTTCTCGAGAGCTACTCACCCGAGCTTCATGAAATTTAAGACAAACTTTTGAGATAGAATTCTTAAAGACTTGGACGAAGGTTATTTTTTCGATTTCAACTATTTGAAAAAAACAGTCGCGAAATTTTCATTTTTTGTAAAAATGTCTACCAAAAATCCAATTTTCAGTTTTTTTCCTTCGTCCAAGTTATAAGTTAAAGTTTTAACAAAAATGTGTATTTTTTCGATTCGTTGGGGCGGAACAATTATACCGGTAATTGTTTCCGTTAGTCATACTTCCGTTTGCAAAACGAGTTACTTCTGCAGTATATGGTTAAATCCGACTACTTCTTGCAAGTATATCTGCTGCATCTGTTATTTTAGGTCATATTAAAGACCCGAGTTGTATTATAGGTTTCAACATATGTAGCTAAAACTCGAAGATACTCAACATAATTCGCGAAGAGCTTTTACCTATAGCAACCGACCAGCAATGGCTGCTTGGTTCCATGAAACATGATTGAAGTTTTATTTAAGCAAATCTTGAAAATGTTAGTCAACAGACTTTCATTTGAAAATTATTTGATGTGACATGAACATACGTTCGCCGTTTACGGTCCGTATTTTTATGTCAAGTTATATTGATTAACGGTAACCGTGATCTAACTTCTATATTGCACAAATCCAATACCCAATGGATCGCAAAAAATTAGGTTTATCGTTCCAGGCTGCAATCTCGGATAAACTCAAAATGTTACCACAAAAACCTTATCCCCCACTTTCAGCATACTTAATAAATCAATGTCTAAATAGCTTTGGCAGTTGTTTGAAATATACATACTGTAATATTGCCTGCGGGAACATGCGCTCAACAAACTCCTTCACCGAGATAATGTCCTGTTGCATCTTCATATGGGTGGGTGAAAGATCTCCCCGACCACTTCTTGAACTACAAAAAGTAATACAAAATAGTTAAATTCTCCATGAGTGTGAGACAACTATTATTTACATACCTTCTTATAGACGGTCTGAATTGTTCTGGTGCGCGTCGCACTTTGATCTTCAGGATCAAACCCTTAGAAAATTTATTCTTCAAATGCTGCGTTGAGCCAATACATTTGAACTCGCCATTCACCATGATAGCCAGTCGTGTACACAAAGCCTCACACTCCTCCATACTATGTGACGTCAGCACTATCGATTTGCCTGAATCACGTATGCGGCAAACCATATTCCAAAGTTGACGTCTAGCTGCTGGATCCATACCGGTTGTCGGTTCATCGAGATATATCACGCTGGGACTACCGATTACGGCAATCGCTGTACTCAATTTGCGTTTGTTGCCACCGCTATAAGTCATTGTCGGTTTGTCCAAATGCTTCTTGAAACCGAATGACTTCGCCAGATCTTCAATTATACGATTTATACGCGCCCGACGTACGCCACGTAATAGACAAAAGATGTACAACGTCTCGCGGCCGGTTAGATCGTCTAGTAAAGCATCGAATTGTGGACAGTAACCAATATCTTGATAAATTTGATTCATCTCGGATTCCAGCGACATGCCCTTAATATAAGCCGAACCGTAAGTGATGCGTTCGTCGCCAGTCATCATTTTAAATGTCGTTGTCTTGCCGGCGCCATTAACACCCAACAGCCCGAAGCACTCGTTTCTATAATTGAATAAAAAATTTTAAGATTTGCACTAAAAATATAAATATATAGTACACGCTTACTCTTGGACACATAGTGAGACCTGGTTGACCGCCAGAAAGTTGCCGTAATATTTAGTGACACCATTAAGCACCAAATTTTGACTAGCCAATGTTTCGGTGGACATTTTCTGTATGCGATTCTTCTCGTTGTCAACATCATCATCAAAGTAACCGTCCTCTGGCGGCGGTGGTGGTTTACTGAGGTTGTATAAATATATTTAGAAGATTTATAAAATGTCTGCACATACTCGTAAATAATTGCAAATGTAAAACTACGATTACTTACAAAGCTCTCTTTCTGATCATGTATATGAGCTCATCAATTATGCCATATTCGCGTGAAATGATAATTAGGAAGAATACCACCGTAGTGGCGGCAAGATATAAGATTTCCAGCAGAATACCAGGTTCCGCCAATGCAAAATAAGGTGTTGTGGCTGAAAAAATAAAAATAATTTAGCTTTATTAGTAATACTCTATTTAAAAGATAAATTGATGACTTACTGCAACACTTGGGTATAAGAGCGCAACGCAATTTATCGGGCAACACTTGCAACACCTCGCTATTGCAGGTATTACGTGTAGCCCAATTAACATATAAATTATTCCAGCCCATTGCAAGCGAAAAGTGTGGGAATATTCTGAAGAACCACTGCAAACCATCCGCAACATCCTTGGTATCAAATACCTCATATGACATTATTACAACAACTATGAAAAGTGCAACACCTGCAAGAAAAAATGCGGAAAATTTATTAAATTTATTCCCACAATAAAAGTAGTGAAGAACCTTGACTGGGAATTATAACCGTATAATAACAATATCAATTTTTCCTATATTTTTTTTATAGAATTTGAACAAACGGCTCCGTTTCCCTGGCCCCTAAGTAATTATCTATACTTAGCATTATAAACAGGAAAGATTGCATTGATTTCTTTGTTTGAATTGAAAATCCTCCGAAACTGCTTGACGGATTTGAAAAATCTTTCACCGTAGGGAAGCCGGTGAAACAAGTGCTATTTTATACTTTTAAAAAAGTTGAGGATCCCATTTAAACACAACTCACAAATTTGCCGATTTATGCGGTATAATGTGAAGTGGAAATTAGAAAATCTTTCTATTATGTATATGGGGTGAAATATTTATTAGGAAATTACTCTTTCCGAATTTCAAAAATATGAGGTTGTCAAAAAAGTATTGCGGTATTTTCGCTAGTTAGCGCTGAATGCGCGTAGTTCTAGTTTTATTCGTCGCATCAGGTCATGCTATACCTTTTTGGAAAGCTGTCGTTTCTTTTAAGTCGTTCGTGAGTTATAGCGTCGCAAACATGGAGTAAAATAAAGAGGAAGGCCTGTCGTCGAAAATATCGATAAAATCGCTGAATTGGTCGAAAGAGACCGGCATAGTAGCAACCGTAGCATCGGTCAAGAGCTGGGCATGAGTCATCAAACCGTTATAAACCATTTCAATAAATTCAATAAATCATTCAATAAAAATTCCGCAAGACTTTTTTGACAACCCAATATTTCAATAACTTGTTTGTCTGCTTAACGTGTCAGATATTTCTATGTATGAGGTACTACCACAGGCGCAGAAAAAGAAGGATGCTGCATCCAAAGAATGACGAATCTCAATTTTTTATGTATTTCTTGCTGCAGGAGTTATTAGATCTTATTCATTTTTGTTTTTGTTTTTGATAGGCATTAGGTTGTAGGTTATAGGGTTTTTCAATAGGGCACTACAAAGGTGGACCGATATGGACAGCAAACGACGCTATATTTTTTGCCGCTATTTTGACATTTCTCTTCAGTAAGGTTTGCCATTTCATCACGAAAAGATATACGATCTAAGAACGAGTTGAAATTATTAAAATTTACTGCCGAAATTCGGAGTCAGCGGCCTCAACTTTAAAAGCGTGTTTTTCAATATTAGTGCTACAAAAGATTTCTTAAACAAAGCAAAAATGGTTTGGGATATCAATGAAATTATTTATTCCTGTAAAAGAACATTCGTATGTAAACCATGAGTCACCATTACAACCCGAAAAAAAGACGGTTTGGTGCGGGGTATAAGCCAACGGCGTATTGGGACGTACTTCTTCCGTGATGATCAAGTTGGCATGTTACTGTGAATAGTAATCGCTATCGCTCAATGATAACTGTATATTTTGGCACGAATTAGATACACAGCGAAAGTCACAATCAATTGGCCGCCTCGATCGTGTGATTTGACGCCGTTAGACTGGACTTTACATCAAAAAAGAATATCATTGATATGCCAAATCGTTTTTTATTAAAAAAAAAACTTTTGTAGCGCTCTTATTGAAAACCCCGTTATTAGAGCTAGCTCGCTTCGAAGAGTCACTGAAAATAATGTTCAACTCAAGCATACTAAAATAACGAGTTGCTCCTTCAGTTGCATTATTTTTTTTTAACAAGCGGGAACTTATTTGATATGATTGTGAAAATTTATTATAGAAAGTAAAAAGACAACATTTTCCAGAAAAGTCCTTGTCAGAATTAGATTATACGAATTCAAAAAAATCACTTTAATATTGAAATAATATTTGACTGTCACATATATCAGAGACATACGATAACTGATAACTCTATAATCTGGATAATCTAATATAAATCATGTCCAAATAATATACAGAGCTCTAATCACCTTCTGACGTTAAGAGTTTAGCAAAGATTGATAAAGCGGTTGTACTGTTTTAAAAGTTACACATTAATGTTTAATTAAAAACCGTTATAGTGTAGAAATGTTTAATATTATAAGCACACATACCTGCAAATATATTAATGGTTGAAGCGCGAGAAAATCCGGTGGCTGGCTCACTGAATAAGAATGAAAGCAAATAGGTAAAAGGTAGAACGGAGAACCCAAACATTATTAGCAGGAAGTAATAGCGAACTGGAAAGAAAAATTCAAAAATGTATCAGTTTTTTGTTTGTATATTAAACCTTTATAAACATTACTTATATATGACTTACTTAGATCGGAGAAGTAGGCAAAGCCCTCCTCTTGGAAACAAGCCAACGTTATAACTACTATTAAAGCAGTTATAGCAAAAGTGGTCATGTCCCAAAGCATCTGTGACAGCCAGAAAGTCCACACACGCACGCCACCCACAAATTGCAAAAGTTTCGAACGCGTCTCACGCTCCTTAATCAGGAAAAGTATGTAGAAAGCGCTTACAAAGCACATGCAGAAACCAACATTAGTAGCCAACTGAGTGCCCACATTTGTGCCAGCGTTCAATTGCGCCAATTTAGTTTCGAGCGAAAATGGCAATGGTGCATTGTAAACGGTTATTGATGCTTCTGGTCCAATAAGAACCCTAAATTGAAAAACCAACTTAATACTGTGTCAGTACATAACCTCAAAAACTTACTTTGCCATAGCATTGTGCACGAGATTCACAGTCAATGGCGCCGTGTGTAACGGTTGGTTGTTCAACCAAGCTGTAATTTTGCTATCGTTCACCGTCGCGGCTGCCACATAGCGCGAATTAATACGCACTTGTTCGGTTTCGCCCAAATCCAAAATATATTTTGTGAAATTAGTTTCGCCTGTGAGTTGTAGCTGGTGGTTGCCACCATAAGAGTTAACAATGGTTTTATACTCAGCGGCAATACGCTGCTCCAGTGAACCCGGTGCAATGTTACTGGTCGTCTCGAGTACCGTAAATGTTCTTGGATATTGTGCCAAGCTAATCTTTATGGCAGGCAGTTGGCGAAATGTACTGGAGTTGCGCGAGATCAAGATGGTAATGATCACAAAAAATATGGGTAGCAAATTTTGTAAGAGGAACAAAAACTTTTTACGAAAAGTGTAAAGAAACTTCTTAAGCAGCATTGCGTGCCATTGATTGAGATAAAGATCTGTGCCTTTTAGTAAGCGTGTGTTCTCCGAAAACATGCTGTCGGCTAAGAAAAAATTAATAAAATAAATTTTAATCTTAGATAAACCTAAATATGAAAATGTGAACTTACAGTTCGTAGATTCGATATCATCGTCATTAAAACCGGAGCTGCCATTCATGATGGCTATTTGCTCTTTCTTTGTGCCATTGCCGGAATTTTCTGCGCCCACTTTCATGAATACCTCCTCCATTGAGGTAATACCGACACCGTAACCGCCGAGCATTAAGTCACCTGACTTTGTTTCTAATTCGCTAAACATTTCTTCGAATTTCGCCGAGTAGTTATCCGGCAACTGGTAAGATAACTCAGCGCCAATATCAGCTTCTGGTCTTATACCGGGTATATATTGATTTAGTAACGCTGTTACTTCGTTCGCATTACAGCCCTCGCGTTTAACACAAATTAGCCTATAGCCAGAGCCATATTTCTTCTTCAAGAAGAACGATGTGCCATGGCACTTGAGCTCTCCATCAGACATTATCGCAATGCGATCGCCCAGTACATCGGCTTCATCCATAAAGTGTGTGGTTAGTAGTAATGTGCGCCCGACTTTCTCCGCCTGCAATAGATCCCATAATTGACGTCTGGCTGCGGGGTCCATACCCGAACTAGGCTCATCGCATAGCACCACTTTTGTGCCGCCACATAACGCACAACAAACCGATAACTTACGCTTCATGCCACCAGACAGTTTCGAAGACGCCACATTCGCTTTATCCTCCAACTCGATCATGCGCAGGTACTTATCTATCTCTTCTTGAATTTCGTCGCCACGCAGACCTTTCAAACGGCTAAAGAACACTATGTGATTCGCCACACTCAAATCATCGAACAGCACATTATGCTGTGGACAAATGCCCAGTGACATGCGCGCGGCCTCAATATTGGTGCGTATATCGCTGCCATTGATTATCGCTGTGCCAGCCGTTGGTGGGAACATACCGGTCAGCATAGAAATTGTCGTTGTTTTACCAGCACCGTTATGCCCTAACAGCACTGTTATCTCATCTTCATACATATTCACCGACAAGCCTTTGACGGCGTATTTGTCGCCGAAACGTTTTTTGAGATTTTTCACTTGTAAGCCCACATGTTTGCCAGCTGGTTCGGCCTCAAAGGCATCTGGATTTTTAAACTCCATCGAACCATTCGACATATCCTCAATACCAACATATTCCTTTTGACCGCACCAATAGCTGGCGGTGAACGGAAAGTTCCACTTCTTAGGCACACCAAAGTCGCCAGGCATAATTTGCTCCACATACAAACAAATAAGCATATAGATAACGGAGGAGAGCAACATCATCAACATGATTGCGCCGACAGTAAGATTAGAGTCCACAGAAACGGTTTTAAACAAATTGTTCCACTGTAAACCCTCGCCATTGCCTTCGAAGCCAAGTATTTCTTTGAAACCGAAACCCATGGCGGTATTAGAGATCAAACACCAGCCCAATTTCGAGCCCAGCGACATTGTTTCGTAGGTTTTTACCGTAAACGACAAAGGCAAATAGGTAATAAACCAAACTAAACCAGTAACGGCGGCTGCTGTGCTGGCGCTTGAGAAAAAGGTGGCCATCATGAAGCAAAAACAAATACTGGCTATGGTGTAGATAAGTAAGAACACTAACAGTATGGACCAGTGGCTAAACGTGAGCACAGAAACTCCTTCGAACCATTTAATCTAAAGGGATCAATAAGACATAAGTACATATGTATGCTAGTATCACTAAGCCTTAAAAGCTCTTAACTATAACAAGTTATTAAATTTTATCAAATTTACCTTGATCAAAACTACGATCAGCACGGATGATATGCCCAACATCAAAAACGACTTTATGAACCAAGCTGTCCAGTGTAGCCAGTTGTCCAGACCCATAATTTTCATCACTTCTTTCAACTGTCGCTCCTTTTCAACGGTAATGTTCTGCAAAATTTGAGGTATTTGAACGTGTATTTATAAATATGTGACAACTGTTTTTAAAACTATTTGACAAATTGAAAAAATATGGGTTTTTTCCATATAATAGGTAAAATTTTCTCTACCCAAACCGGTATCCACCTTTAGCAGTGTACATACCCCTGCAGTATTTTTTGTAACACAAACACTAGTAATCAGCGCTCAAATTTTCCCTACTTTAATTTCAGCCTTATGGGCGATCATCCATACATACAAGTATATCTTTTTAATCGGATATATGTAGAGTTCTTTCGAGTAGAGTTCGAGTCTTTTTTGCGAACATTTCTTGCGTAAATTGGGATTCTCCGAAACTTAATTTCAACCGTTATCGCGTGCCTACGAAGTTCAAGTGATTAGGGACCGATTTGGACCTTACATGATCCTGACCTATAGTATATCTAAACTTCGTGGTCAAAGTGGTACAAAGAAAAATAAAAGTAATAGGAAAGAATAAAAGTAATAGGAAAAACCTCATAGAAAAAAACGTATGGCATACCAATTACTATTAGGCGACGACATCAGATAAATAACCTCTCTAGGGAAAAAGTTAAACTATTGGTAGCAATTTGCCAGACAGAAGATTGACGTTACTGAGACTTTGAGCTAATACTTACACTTCATGTGCGACGCGATCTTTTTTGCTCTAACCTCCCTTTTAAAATCCCAAATGAGTTGGGTCTAGATAAATAAACAATGGCTATGTATCGTAACAAAGAAATGCTTTATACTGAAGCTAATGTTAACTTATTTGACTGTCAAAGTAAATTTGATGGTGAAAATTTCTAGTGCTCTTACTTAAGCTTATTGACTGAACACGATGTAAATAGACTATAATATTTACCTTCGTTATTGACGTGCACGGATAAATGAAGCTCAAAACAACAATCAAAGACAATATCGTCTCCAAAGCCTGGATTAATGGATCACTGATATAATCCGGATAGGGATAACGTTGCATTTCAATATAGGGCAAAGTCTCCGTATTGCCAGCCAACTTCAAGTAGGCCATTGATAGTGCTTGTTGTACCGGCAGAAAGCCTTCTCTTAGATAACCCACTGGCAGACCGCCATCGTTATCCTCTGGATTTCTTGGACCTGCCATATCAATTAGCGGAAATAACTTCGAAGTCAACCAAGTCCAACCCAAGGTGCGTGTTGCTGTACGTAATTCACTTGGGAAACGTAGAGAAAACTCAAATTTACGCGGATAATCGGTTATGTTCCGTAGAGAGTCGTCAAACTGAACGCCAGCCAAATAGTTGTTTGTGGTAAATGACGTTTCCAAAGCACTCGCATTCGGATACACTACATAACCTTCTAGATTTAAACTTTCTGCAGCCTCCGTAATTATAGCCTCCAAAAATGTGTTATTGGGCGAGAAGGCCAGTTTGTAAGTGATCGTATTAACTCTCCCAAATGCATCACTGTGAGATTAACGTGCGTTTGTAGTTTTTATTATATGTATAAAAAATATAAATCGACTTAGTTAGTTCTTTAGAATAAAAAAAAAAACAAATAATATGTATATAAAGATATAAATTTTTGGGTGCAGGCGGGAAGGTATTAACAAACATAATCAGGCAACATACATATAAAAGCATAAAATATATTAGTCGTTTTAAATAACTTGGAAGTGGACAAATTAATGATTTTCGCGGTACTGTTTAGACATTGTGCATAAGTGAGAATTTAAGAGTATGGACTAGTTCCGATGAAGTTGATGAAATGGTTACGCGCTTAGTCACTAGATGAAAAATTTAGTTAATGAAATGAATGATTTATTTTCTAATGACTTAATGATTTATTTTCTAGACATATGTATGTATATGATGAGAGTTAAAAATTTGGTTTATGTACAGTTTTTTGTATGAACATTTTTTTACATATACTTGAGTAAGTAATATTTATGCACTATGATCTGATGCCCTCAAGCTATTTTTGTGATTGGAAGTAATTTTACGCGGTTTATTTAATGCAGCGGGTTCAATGTGTCAAAGCGTATACATATTAGAAATATCCTTTCTGAATTTTAGTAATATTCTTAAATATTGACCGTTAAAAGCGGATGTTCGAAAAAATATATGTAAGCTATAAAGGGGCTGAGGAAATTTTTGGTCCGATTTTACCCATTTTTAACACAAGGTCATGTTGTCATCATAAAAACATTCTCCCCATATTTCAATGGACCTCAGAAATGAAAAAGTCAGACATATGCACTGGTGCCATATATTTAGTCTAGGTCATTGAAAGGTCATTGAAAAATTATAGTCTGATTTCTATGTTTTGGGCGTAATATGAAATACCGTAAGGGCAGTATTTGTGCAAAATTTCTATCAAAGCATAGGGCTTGGCAGGGAAGAAGTCATTGGAGGAGAGGGGCAGTAAGCTTCTTTATGGATGGGTCGAAGCTTGGGGGGAAGGTTGGTGGAGGGGTCTACTGTCAGGAGCTCTCCATAAAATCCAGCTTCAGACTTCCCGACTATTGCAGTGTTTTCCAGGCTGAGGTTGCAGCCATCAAGGTAACAGCAGATATGCTGCTCAAAAGAGTGTCTACCTTCAGAGAAGTGACCATTCACTCAGACAGCAGAGCGGCGATACTAGCCCTGAACTCATTCACAGTGCGTTCAGGGTTGGTCGAAGAGTGTCTGGGGTCACTGTCTCTGGCGGCGAGAGCTTTTATTATAAGACTTGTGTGGGTGCCGGGCCACAGCGGAATCGCAGGTAACTGCAAGGCTGATGAGCTAGCAAGAAAAGGCACCCTAGAATCCCTATCGGTAGAATGGGAACGGGTAGGTGCTCCTGCATCCTCTTGTTCTCTACTACTGGATAGCTGGGCCTCACAGCTGCTCAGTCGGCGATGGTCCAGCATTGGTACCTGCGCGGTCGCAAGGTCCTTTTGGCCCAAGATAGATCGCAGAAGATCTAGTGATCTCTTTGCCCTCAGTAAGGCTAGCCTCTCATTAATGATGGGGCCACTGCCCTATTGGCATACATGCGGTAAGACTGGGAATCTTACCGGACGCCGCATGCAGAAGCTGCTTAGAAGAAGATGCAGTAGAAACTAGCCAGCACTTCCTTCTTGACTGCCTTGCTTTTGGGAGATCAAGACTTAGACACTTGGGAGCACATATCTTCAGACTACCCGCCGACCTGGCGGGCATAGAAATTAAGCGCCTCTGCAAATTTGTATCGGATACTAAACGGTTTGCCGATGTCTGAGTCCGAACACGGGAGTTCGATTTTCAATGGCTTCACAAAGGACTACTACTATCAGTCCATGTGCGATCTCTGATCAGCCATCTAACCTAACCTAACCTAACGCATAGGGCTTAGTAGCCAAGACTTATTACTCCGCTATAGATGGGTTCGGACTCAGTTTCCGGACAGTAACACAATATCAAGCAACAAGGCAAAAAATTTCTAGACAGATATCCCTGTCAAAGTAAATTTCATATGCTTGCTATTAGGTTGTCAAATATCTTCCATCCACTTTTTTTGCTCTTTATTCAATGCTTTATAAAAAGTGTTACAGTGATCGGATTTAATTCAAATATACGCCGTTTCGTTCGATAATCTGTTTATATCTGGACGGCAACTTCATAATATCTCCTTGTAGAAGCCATCTCCGCATTTGCGACGAACTCGGACAGACACTTTTCTCAAGCCTCTTCTGAGTTCAATTTTACACCAACGAGGGCGTTCGCTATGAACAGAAACAGATGGTAATCACTTGGCGCTATGTCCGGGCTATATGGTGGATGCTATAAAACCTCCCATCCGAACTCCCGTAGCTTCTGACGAGTCATCAACGAAGTGTGTGGTCTGGCGTTGTCCTGGCGGAACACTTCACCCTTCCTGTTGGCCAATTCTGGACGCATCTGGTCGATCACCTGCTTCAAACGGCCCAGTTGTTCGCAGTAGATGATAGAATTAAGCACCTGGCCGTATGGGAGCAGCTCATAGTGGATGATTCCCTTCCAATCCCACCAAACACACGGCAAAACCTTCCTGGCCGTCAATCCCGGCTTGGCTACTGTTTGAGACGATTCACCGGCCTTCGACCACAACCGTTTTCGCTCGATATTGTCGTATGTGATCCATTTTTCGTCCCCAGTCACCATTCGCTTCAAAAATGGGTCGAGTTCCTTCCGTTTCAGCAGCATATCGCAGGTGTTGATTCTGTTCAGAAGGTTTTTTGCGTCAAATCATGCGGCACCCAAACATCAAGCTTTTTTGTGTATCCAGCCTTCTGCAGATGGTTTAATATGGTTTAGTGACTAACTCCCATCTTCTGGGCGACGTCACGAGATGCCACATGCCGGTCAAACTCGATGTTTTCCATGATTTGATCGGTATTCGTCGTCACATTTCTTCCGCTGGCTGGCTTATCCATGGTGTCGTTTTCACCCGCTCTGAATCGTCGAAAGCATTCCTCCCAAAACACCATTACCTCACGGAACGTTTCTCTAGCGGATTTGCCTTTACGAAGGAAAACTCTATTTCAAAGTTCGAATTTCGGTGTTAGTAAACTCCATGTTTACACGTCTATAACTGTTCAACCCAATATCCAAACTAGGTAGGGCTGAGCTCAGGCTACTACCGGGGTCACAGCTAGCGGATAGTGGACGGTCTACGTTAAGTAGGTTAGCTGCGAATAGTAATACGCAGCCCCCGACCAAGAGCTGCAGGAGAGGAGTAGGCAAGAGTGACATCTTACCGAAATGGCTGGCAGGCTAATACTGCTCTCACCTCCGTCTCGTTAAAACCCTGGCAGGTCTTCAAGTACGTTCAATGCACGTCGCCAAAAATTATTTTTTGGCCGTACAGGTTCAGTTGAGACGAGCTCCTGATTCGTGCCTGAACCTGGCTCTGAACACAAGCTCCCATAAGGACTTGAGTCAACCCTTGCGTGGCCTCCCTGCTTGCATAGACAACCACGGGGTTCATAAAGGGCAACTGTTACAACGTGCGGAGATAGCGGCTTGAAGCGGAGACCCATTATCCCTAAAATGAACACACCACAACAACAGCAAAAACCCCAACAGAAGGAACAACATACAGAACAACAAAACAAAGAGGCTCAAGACGAGGAATACGGGACCGTGTTCCGCAGAAGCAGCAGAATACTCAGATCCCCTACCCTGACCATCACTCCCAAACAAGTCGAAAAAACTGGAGAAAAGATAGCCTCAAAGGAAACTCCTGCCACACAAGTACCACCAGAAAAACGACAGAAGAGAAGAGCACCCCAGTGGCCACCATAGAAGGACCTCAAAACTCGCCGAAACAGGAGTACATCACTCAAATGCGACGAGCAGAAAAGGAATCTTTGGAAAAATGCAAGAGTATCGTGCAAATCATGAAGACGGCGATGGCAAAGCAAAAGAATGTCAGCTTGGATGTCAAGAACGGAGCGGCACAGCTGGATGAACTCTTCGACGTAATGAAGAGTTACCGCAGAAACTGGCTCATCGCAGAAATCGAGAAAAGACGCGGACTTCTAAGCAGACGGATCACGACCACAGAGCCAACAACCTCGAAGCGGCGAGCGACAAGTCCAGTGGAGCCTCGAGAAACAGTACGACCAAGAAGTGAAAAGGACAGCCAGTGGCAGAAAGTCTTGCCCAAAAAAGCAAGGAAGACACACGCACTTGAAGGAACGGAAAACAAAAACCCAAAAGAAGGAGGACAACAAGGGAGGAATATCGCCTCAAACCAGAGAGCAAAAAGCAGGCCCAAACGACAATCGGAGGCCGGAATCATTAAGCCGGCAGAAGGAAACAGCTACGCCGAGGTCCTGAAGAATATCCGTAGCAAGGTTAACCTAAGAGAGGCAGAGGTGAAAATCAAAGGGATTCGCAAAACAAGAGCCGGGGCTTTACTATTGGAGCTGAAAAAGGGACAATCCACAAAAGCCAGTTTCTGCGAGGCACTCAAGACGACCCTCCGAGAATCCGCAATCGTGGCCGACGTCAAATCGAAAGCCACAATAGAGATTAGAGACCTCGACTCCCTTTCAACAAAAGAGGAAGTAGCAAAGGCTGTAAAAAGGACTCCATCGAAGACTTGACGATAAGCATAACAGCACCTAACACAAGAGAGCAGGTCAGGGCATATATAACGCTCGATGAGGATAAAGCTGACACACTGATGCGACAGGCACGCATAAAAATCGGCTGGGTAAACTGCAGGCTGCGACTGAAAGAAACCCCAAAAATCTGCTTTCGCTGCTTTGGACCAGGGCACTTAACCTGGGACTGCAAAGGGCCCGATAGAAGAGGACAAGGTGCTTGCATAAAATGCGGCCAACCAGGTCACAAAATGAAAGAGTGCACAAAGCCTCCCTCATGCTGCCTCTGCGTGGAGGCTAAACACGAAAAAGTTGACCATATCCCGGGTTCCGCAAAATGTATGGTATATAGGAGATACCAAAACAAATGAATGTCTTACAAGCCCATATGCATAGATGCAAGGCTGCTGACGCACTACTCTCGCAAATGGTGATGGAGAATGCATACGAGTTGATCATCATAAGCGAGCAATATAAAAAGAAAGAGAGAGGCACCCGGCTGGAAGATAGCAGCTCGACCGCCGCTATATGGCTACCACCAGGGAGTAACGCCATCACTGTAGACAAAAGGAACGGCAATGGTTTCGTCTGGGCCAAATGCGACCTTTTTACAGTAATCAGCTGCTACTTGACGCCAAGCGATAGCATACAGGAATTGCAAGAAAAGCTCGACAACATTGAGGACACAGCCAGGTCAATAGAAGGTCAACTAATTATCGCCGGAGACCTAAATTCCATAGCAGTAGAGTGGGGTATGCCAAACACGGACTCGAGAGGAAAGCGCATTCTAGAAATGGCTGCGCGCCTAATCCTAATAGTGCTCAACACGGGAAACGCAACTACGTTTAGAAGACCGGGATGCGAGGAAACTACACCAGACATCACTCTATCATCAGAACGCTTGGCCGGCTCAAAAAAGAAATGGAAAGTCCTGGAGGACTACACTGGCAGCGATCACCAGTACATTTCCTTCACTATCGATACAGGAACAAACGCTAACCAGCACTGGAAAAAGACTGACACACGGAAGTGGAACATCTCGAAGCTAAATACTTCGAAATTGATCTCCGCAATAGACGACCAAAATCCATCTAGCAGCTCCCCAAAAAATGCAAGAAAAATTGTCGAGCACACAATGCTTAACATAACAAGAGCCTGTAAAAAATCAATGCCCAAGGCTTCCCACAGCAAACATAAGGCAGCAGTTTACTGGTGGACTGAAAATATCGCCCAACTCAGACGCACATGCCTCCGCCTTCGCAGATCTTACACGAGATCAAGGCAGAGAGGAGCCGCACCCGAAGAAGCCGAGCAATATAAATCAGCAAAAAAGGAGCTGAAGCACTGGCAAGCTCAAGGCCAACAAATCACCTGGCCCGGACGGGATACCAGCAGAAATCCTCAAAATAATCGCAGCAGAGCGCCCAGCAGTACTACTAAACATGTATAACGCTTGCCTTGAAACCGGAATATTCCCTGAACCATGGAAAAAGCAACGGCTGGTGCTAATCAGTAAGGGAAAAGGAGACCCCAACTCGCCACCAGCATACCGTCCACTATGCATGCTTGATACAGCGGGAAAGCTATATGAAAGCCTAATAAAACCCAGACTCGAAGCGGCTATTAACGAAGCTGGAGGACTGTCCCCTAGACAACATGGATTTAGATCCGGCAGATCAACTATAGGAGCCATAAAATGCATCATTGAAAGCGTAGAAGCAGCACAGCATAGGTGGCACAAATATAAAAGAATAATGTTGTTGGCGACTCTAGATGTCCGAAACGCCTTCAACAGTGCTAGATGGGTGGACATGATCGACGCTCTCGAAAAAAGTTTCAAGATACCTGACTACCTCAGGGCTGTGGTGCGGAGCTACCTTAGCAACAGAAAACTGCTGTACGAAACCAAAGAAGGGTCACGACAGATAGCGGTTACGTCAGGAGCAGCACAAGGATCTATTCTAGGCCCAGATTTATGGAACATTAGCTACGACGCTATATTAAAATTTGAAATGCCAGACGAATCATATTTAATTGGCTACGCGGACGACATCGCGGCAGTAATCACAGCAAGGGACACTGAAGAAGCGCGAAGAAAGCTGAATCAGGTCATGATAAGGACGCAAACATGGCTTGACACCCAGAACCTCCAGCTAGCTACGGAAAAAACAGAGCTGCTACTGCTAACAAGGAAGCACATATGTACCTCTTGAGATTAGCATGCACACAACTACGGACATTCTCAGGACACAAAGAGCAGTAAACTACCTAGGCGTAAGACTGGACCCCAGACTAACTTTCTGGGTACAAATCCAGCACGCCGCAGGAAAGGCAGCGAAGATCACCTCTCAACTGAGCCGATTAATGGCCAACATAGGAGGCCCCAGCCAAGAAAAGAGAAAGCTCCTAATGTCGACGACAATCAGCGTCTTACTATACGGAGCCGAGATCTGGGCAGACGCGCTTAAAAAGGAAAACCGGCGTAAGGTAATGGCCAGAGTGCACCGCACCGCAGCTCTCAGAGTTGCATCAGCCTACCGGACAGTATCCGGCGATGCAATATTAGTTATAAGCGGCAATGCCCCAATCGACCTACTAGCATACGAAAGGAAAAAGCTGTGGGAGCTAAGGAAATCATCCAATCATAACAAGAGCGCACTACAACAAATAAGGAAAGATACAATAACAGCATGGCAACAAAGATGGGAGAATGAACGTCGCGGCAGATGGACGGCCAGGCTAATAAAAAATCTAGACTTATGGACAAGCCGTAAATTCGGAGAAGTCGATTTTTACACAACCCAGCTTTTATCCGGTCATGGATACTTCAAAAAGTACCTCCACAGAATGGGAAAAGTCGAAGAGCCGTCATGCCTATATAACGACGCGACGGAAGACGACGCTGAACACACCTTCTTCGAATGTGTGCGCTGGCGACAAGAACGCACTGCCGTAGAAAACCTGGTCGGCCCAATAAACGCGGACAATTTAGTCAGCGTGATGTTGGAGAGTCAAGCGAACTGGGAAACTATCAAGAATTTCGCAGCAATCTTGCTTCACAGCAAAAAGCGGGACCTGGACGCAGGTGCGCAGATGTAAATCTCTCAATGAGAAAAATGGAACGCCACCCTGAAGTAATGCAAATGCGGTCCCAGGGTGGGCGACGGTTCCTTAGAGGGGGGGTTTTTAGTGACCTGCAAGTGGCACATACCGCTGCTGTGACGATAGCACCGATGATGCGGAAGGCATTTTCCACCCCCTCACCCGCAAAAAAACAAAAAAAAAAAAAAAAAAAAATATCCAAACTAGCGTCGTGTCGTTATGTCAAGATCTTTCAAAGATGTATAGTATTGCCAGATACGAGCTCTGTAGCGCTTTATACATAGCCTCGAAATTCAAAGGACCAAAAGACAAAAAGGTGGAAGGGAGATATTTGACAACCTTATATTTATGTCATTTAAGTTTGATAAAAAAAAAATTTGCAAATACCTACCTAGAAATCCTTACAAACATTTTCATATGTATTTACCTCGAATTATTTAATTCTGGTTTAAAGAATATCTTAAACACGAGAATTGTTAAATTTGAAGAACGAAAAATTGTAACAAATCTACAGAAAAAGATAATATTTAGGGTCTTGAACTGAAAGTATGTACATATTATAGGAGCTTAGAAGATCTCTATTTGGTTAAAGGAAAAATACAAGGCAGATCGACTTGTGAAAAATAAAACTTTGATAGTTGAAAGCCATCCAATTTTGTTTTTTTTGTTTTTATTTCTTCAAAATATTATTCTCGCCCTTAAAAGTTTTGGAAACACTTTCATTAGCTCCTTTGTGTAGTAATAACCAGTATACAAGTATCTATTAAGTCGACAGCGATGTGAAAGGAGTAAAGTACATAATGTGAATGAAAAATATTGGATATCAAATCACGATGTTATTTGACCCATTATTTAGTTTACTTTATTTGTAAAAAAAAAAAAACTTACTACTGTTAAACTTAGACTCTTACAAGCAAATAGCTAATTATGTTATTAATAACTTAATTAATATTTAATAATTGTTATGACTTCTTAAGAATGAATTTCATTTTGGCCATTGTCGAATTAATATGAGATTATTCAATCAAAGGTGGATTCAAATTTAGAAACCTGAAATCGTAGGTTCAATTATTATTTTATAATTTTAGAACATCTATAAATTACAGTGTTAAATTCTCAACTTCATTCGAGAAATAGTTTTGGAGATACAGCCTGAAATGGCTTCGAAACTGTTTTCAAAATCGATTGACAAGAAATCTCGTGAACTATTCAACCGATCATAATGAAATTCTACACAGGTCTTCGAAGTATAATTTAAAAGGATTTTTTGTATAATTACACCTATGTAAAAAAACTAAAACGTCGAGAAAATGTCAACAAAATTAGCATTTTTTTGTAAAAGCGTCCGCCAAAAATGCAATTTTCATTTTTTTGTTATTCCTTCGTCCAATACCTATGTAGTTCATGGTTCTAGTTTATGGTTACTTTCGATTTTTCTGCTGTTAACGCGGAGTTACCTTTTCCGTGTGACTGCTGGAAATGACGTCGTAATGGCCCAGTTTTGAATATATTTCTTTAAAAATTCCACAAAATCTTTTTAAAATACGTATCTTTAGAATAATAAAAAGCTTGAATAAATTTTTATTTTTTTATGTGAAAACCAATTATTGAATATAGGCCGTTTTTTACTCTACTAAACCCATATAACCATTTAAGAAATATGAACGTAAGAATTAGTATTGTCCATTGATAGTATTGTGATTGAAACATAAAACTAATACGTTATAATATAAAAAATTATTAGAAACACAAAGATATCTACATAAATAATACTTTTAAAAGCGAATTTAAGTTGAAATACATTCAAAGTACAATTAGGTGCGATTAAAGGTGCATTTTTGCCAATTGGGTGTGGTAATCGGTTAATTATTTTTACTTTATTTATTCGATCATTTACCTGTCCCCTTTGAATAAACCCATAAGTTTCTTCACTCTTCGAGCGTTTGCTAATTCCTCTCTGTTAGAAATGTAAAATAAATAAAAATCAAGTATATACTGGACTTATTTAGCATGGTTATTAATACTCTTCATTTAAACAAATCAAATAAAATTCCTCTGGAAAAAACTCCATATTTGCTAATTATTCAAAAGCTGCGAAATCTTCATAACAATGCAAGAAGACTCATTCTTTCAT
Organism: Bactrocera zonata; assembly: GCA_037783105.1. Taxonomy (NCBI): domain Eukaryota; kingdom Metazoa; phylum Arthropoda; class Insecta; order Diptera; family Tephritidae; genus Bactrocera; species Bactrocera zonata. The sequence continues at coordinate 30,684 of JBAWJQ010005939.1, read as the reverse complement.
AAAAAAATGTACAATGGTGGCAAAAAATACTTTCTTTATTGGCGATAAAATGTGAACATTGAACTTTAAATATTATTTATATAAAATTCCACACACTACCGCTTCGTAGGAGCCAACTGCACTTTCTTTCATGATATTACTCATCTCTTGTGACCCAAGGAGGCCTACATAGAATTTTACACTTTGTTTCATAGCTATAAAAACATCATATTTTTTTGTTAAAATGCTGCAAAAAGTGTGATCCCCATCATGTTTTTTTAAAGCGCTATGGTAACTCTTACAATTCTATAAAACAATATTTTTACTAACGGTATTTTTCGTACAATTGTAGATAATGGGTTGTCAAAAAAGTCTTGCGGTATTTTTATTGAATCAATTAATTCGTGTGGCACCCATACATCGAGCTTCTTAGTGACTCCAAGCTTCTTCAAATGGTTTATAACGGTTTGATGACTACTATGCCTGTCTCTTTCGACCAATTCAGCGATTTTATCGCAATTTTCGACGACAGGCCTTCCGGAGCGTAGCGCATCTTCGACCACCTCTACACCAGAACGAAAACTTTGAACCCATCGTTGTGCCGTGGAAATGGAAACTGTATCGGGTCCATAAACTGCACAAATTTTATTGGCGGCTTGAGATGCATTTTTGCCTTTATCGTAGTAGTACTGTAAAATATGCCGTATTTTCTCTTTATTTTGCTCCATGTTTGCGACGCTATAACTCACGAACGACTTAAAAGAAACGGCAATCAATCAAGTACGTGTTAGTGCGTGAAATGAGCTTTCCAAAAAGGTATAGCATGACCCGATGCGATGAATAAAACTAGAACTACGCGCTCTCAGCGCCAACCAGCGAAAATACCACAAGACTTTTTTGATAACCTAATAGTATGTGGAATGCAGTGAAAACGATGCTTCATTGCTATAGAGGCAGCCCTTCCATCTCCCAAAAATGTATCTTTTAACTCAATAATTTTTTGTGTTTCCAATATTATTGATAAGCGTGAATATACGATTTAACATTGAATTGGTGTAATGAGAAAGCATTTCTGGGGTTAATAAAACCCATGTATCCAAAATAGCTGTTTTCAGCTCAGAAATCGTATTAAATTGAGATGTTCTCTATAGAACTTACATCAGAAGAACCTGCTGGCCATTCCAAAAGATCGATATTTTAACGTTGAAGCCATGTTTTCGTTGACCTGCTCGTATGGATTCTTGGGTTGTCTTGTTGAAAAGAAACATATTTTGAAGATAACTGTGTATATAGAGTAGCAGATTTGTTTCTAATACTAACTAGTACTCGGAACTATTCATTCGGCAACAAGGGAATGTAAATGGTACTGTGTTAAAAATATCAAGGCTCTTTTTGTAAATCTCTTCCGTATCTCAAAAAGCCGTCCGGACCATCAAGGTTGAACTTTTACTCAACAGAAATAATCACCTAGAGCCAATAGTACAGTTTTTTATAGACGCATTGTCTACTTTGCCGCAGCCGTATTATTCAGAATTTTATTTTTCTTCATCTGACCTGATACCAGTCCTTATTCGTGTGATTTTGGCTAAAACTGAGACCAGAGATTTTACTGTGCGGTTTCAGAGAGGCGCTTTTTGCATTTGCTCATATCCAATGTTAGGATGTCGTTTCACCGCACGACAAATTGTTAAAACAGATGCAGAAATTTGGTTCTCTCTTTTCACTTTGCGTATTGACGTCATTTTATTTGACAACTGTCAGCAAATTTCTCTTTCCTGTCGTGTGTTAATAATTTTTTTCGACCAAAGTAAGTTCTCTGGCCATAATTTTCTTTATTATTCAGGTAATGACACACTGTTACCCAGTGGCGGATCCAGAGATGATTCTTGGTGGGGAAATTGAATTTATCCTTCGATTTGGGTTTCAAACTTATTATTTCGAGAGAAAAACAGTACAAATTATGAAACAAAAATTATCAATTCCAGTTTTTAGGTAAACAAAGTGGTTATAATCGAAAAGTCAACCATATGCATGCATTACATAGTGGCTCATTTTATTAAAAATTCAAACAGAAAAATCCTCTTACATTGCGTGTTTCATAACGCAAAACGATGACTGCCAAGTTTTGCGAATCTTTCGATGACTTCTTCGGCGGTGATTTCGATGTCAGGATGCGTATGAAGCAACGCTAATCCAACTAGGAGATAGGTGTGGATTGTTGGGAATATGTCGACATCACATTTTCTTAATGTTTCCAGTGCAGAAGTTGCAATTTCGCTGCCTTCAATTTTTTGTTGCTGCTGCCAGTGACATTGCCAGTAGCTTAATTTACCTTTGAATTTCAATTTTTATACGCTTTTTTCATTATCCAGAAGATTTCCGAATCTTTCTATCAAGCATCCGATTATATCATTGATTTCGTTTTCTTTTAAAAGACTTGCTTTTTCTGGGAGCAACTCACTCATTGGTAACCATCCAAAACTTCTTGTGAAAAACGAGCTTCCAAATCTTCTTTGATGGTATCCAGCAGAAGTATGTTGACAGAGATCCTGTAGTAATCTTCGCAAGTTTTCTCGTCGTAATTTTCGCGTTTCGTTTGTCGACCACATGTTCTCGGTTTCGCTTCGTCAACATCGAGTTTTTCCGCCATTTTCTTGGCTTCTGAATAAATCAATCGGAATATTTCATCAACTTTTTCCCTCTTTTTTTCCAACGTGGCAAGCAACGTCCCAATCATTTTTGATGCCTTCGCCAAATCAATTGCTTCCTTTTGAAGAACTACGCTGAGCGAATGGGTGAGCGATAGAATGTCGCTGAGACAGAAGAGCCCGACGATAAATTCGAACTTGCACAAATTATTTCCCTAATTTCCCCCCCCCCCCGTGGATCCGCCACTGCTGTTACCGAATTTCCCAAATTCCAAGCAATGGCGCGATTGGTCAAATCTCATCATTCAAAGCGTCTATATGCTTTGCGCGGCATTCTCCGATTAGTTAACACAATTTAATAAAGTTAATTTATAACTCTAAATGACACTGAACGGTACGAGTGTCTTTATAGCAATTTTCAGAGCCTTCCGCTTACTACTTACAATGTATGAAAAGTACCGTTAAAAAAAATCATAGAATTGTTAGAGTTACCATAGAGTTTTAAAATCACCTATCACCATAATTCTTTAACTTTAATAAAAAAATAACTATCCCTTATCTCTTGTATAGAAGAGTTTGTGTTGACCGGTATAATGTGGCAACATACTAGTAATTGAAACTCTTTAAAGCCTTTTACGTGGACTAATTATTTATTATGGAGGTATAATAGTAATTTTCTAGCCACCAGTGTACATTTTTGCTTGTTGCTAATAAACTAATTGAAATGATTTATAACCTCACACTTATTTAGATATAATGTATTAAATTCCATATAAAAATTTCTTTAGTACGATATGCATAAAAACTGTAAATAAATTTTGACATTTTTAAATACCAATGAAGCACAGAACAGGCACAAGTATTATATGTATAATTTCTTCGCTGACAAATTTTTTCACCAATTATCGTACACAAAGCAATATTACTATTTTTTATAAACGTGAAAGGAAAAACACTCGCTACTCACTTGAAAATGTCTAAATTAGAAATATTTAACGGCGGATAGGTGGTCACACCCATTGTATCCACCTCCACCAGCACTCGCACCAGCACCAGCAGCAGTGAAAAAACGGCTGGTAAGACCAATTCTATGCCCAGTTCTAGTTTGTGATTCCATTGTAGTGTCCAGTTTTTCCATAATAACAATTTAAACTTCTCCCAATTGGTAACTTTCACGTTACTGCTGGACGCGTCCATTGCGTACAGCAACTTTTTTCTAGTCTCTATTTAATATAGGATTGTGGTGTGAACCGAGGCAGTAAATGCAGTGCGGTGTAATGTTTCAGTTGAGTATTCAGAAATGTGGATCCTTAACCGTCAAAACTGGAAAAAAGTAAAAAAAAAAAATTAAACTCATCAAAATTGGCTGACTATACGTAAATTCCACAGACGTCAGTAAAGATCATGATACTATGATAAAGCTATGAATAACTTGTAATAATATAAACAAAACTGCTTAACCAATTGTTTACGAAACCATTTTAGTGATATCAGAATAATCTTTATTGCGTGTTTTTATCGCGTTATTTTTTTAGAAGTTCATAAATTTCGAGAATAAATGTGCAACCGTTATTTATTATTGAAATCGAGAAAGTACTAAGGTACTTAGAAAAATACTTTTGACATCAACACAGACTGTGAAATCCATTCTTAATTGCTTCAAAAAAGTTAACATACAAGGTCTGTAGCAAAAGAAGCAGAACTTTTTAAATATAACTGTTTCTGGTGGCGCCACCTATTGGTGAGTATATTAAATAAAAAGTTTGATCTCTTGTTGGCATTTCGTAAACATTTTAAGACAATTGGATAACTACAATCGATGTTATCGATCAAAAAGTGACAGCACCTTTTGGTCATCGGTCGTAAAATGCATTTTGAACAAAGAGCAAATATTAAATTTTGTCTTAAACTTGGGAAAACGTTTGCTGAAACATTTCATATGATGAAAAACGTTTATGGTGATCAGTGCCTATCCCGTAGTAATGCGCATGAGTGGTTTAAGCGCTCCGAAGAAGGCCGTGAGGACCTCTGTGACGATCAGAAGTCACCGAAAAAAAGTCGTCTTCCGAAGTTAAAAATAAAGACAATGCTGATTTGTTTTCCGAAGGTATTGTCCCACCTGGCCAAACGATTAATGCTGTGTTTTACCTTGGTGTTATGATGCGTCTTTTGTCACGCATTCGTCGTGCTCGACCACAATACCGTGAGGCAGGGTCCTGGCGCCTGTTGCACGATAATGCGCCGCGTCATCGCTCGACGCTTGTCACTGATTTTTTGACAAAAAAAAACTCCATATTAACCATTAATCACTCACTACTCACCTGATCTGCCACCCTGTGATTTTTACCTATTTGAAAAACTTCATCTGGCCATGAAAGGACACTGGTTTCAGGACATTTCAGCTATTCACAAGAGCATTCCGAAAAATGACCTTAAACACTCATTTGAAATGCTAATTGACAGGGCTAAACGCTGTATGGAAGCACAAGGAAACTACTTTGAATAAAAAAATATGACTTTTGAAAAATATTAATTTTTTGTTGTTTTTTTAACAGTCCTGTTTCTTTTGCGACAGACCTGTATACAAAAGTCAACTTATGCTCTTTGTGTTCCTGAATCATCTCCCTTGCAAGAGTCCTGAAACCTATTATATTAACTGCATTTACATATAATATTTGTGGCACATATTTTCTGAAACCTTTTAAGTTTTAACATCCTTTTTTTTGACGATGTAGACTGTAAAAGTTTCGTAATCGATATGCATTATTATTATACATCTTCTTAGACGAATATTATACCACTAATTTGTTTATATCAGATTAAACTTTTTTACTCAGTTTCTTCTCCTTAAGAGTGACCAGTTAAGCTGTTTTAGCCAATTAAAAATTCAGCTTCCTAATTCAATAGAAATTGCTAAGATAATATGCGCTAAAAAGGGAAGAATGCCATGAAATTTGTGAAGTTTAGACGATGCTGTACCAGTTCGTGTAGCACATTAGTGCGCTCGTTTACATTCTGGAAATTTCGAAATCTCGATTTACACTGATGGAATAATGTCTCTAACGGAAAAATGCCAAAAAGTGGTCGACCAAAATGGTACATATTTGTTTATTTATTTATTAGTATAAAAATAAAAAAAGTTGAAGTTTATTTAGAAATACAAAAAGACATTTTCGACTACCCAACATTTTGCTAAGTTAGTAGGACTGTCCTTAATTTATTTTCTAACCAGTTTGTTTACAGCAACTGCTTAAGTCGGTACACCTTAATAGAACGTTACGATTCTTACAATGGATAAAAATATTAAAAAAAAGGATTTGTCTCAAATTTTCTTTGCTAACCAAATTTCGTGTGCGGAATCGCTGCGAAGCCTTCTTTGACGGTTGAGAGATCATTGAAAACAAGCCTCGTTCTGAAGGATGTGGTGGTTGTCAATCATCTGGGAAATGTTAGAGAGTTGGCAAAAGAGTAGAACAAGTCTGTTCTAATGATTTGGTGGATATTTTGGGTCTGAAACGCGTTTTTGCTCGACTCGTTTTTGTTTCAAACAGAGTACAGTCAGGTCTGTCTGGACAATAACTTCCGATGAGACAAGGGTTTATGAGTTTGACATGCAACAATCATCGCAATAGTTAGAACCTGTTTTCAGTCGATCGAAGAAATAAATAAAATTCGCTGATAGAGCTATGTACATTGAAGGTGGCAAAATAAATATTGATAAATAAATATTTTGCGTTTAATTCCGGGTACTTTGAAACAATGTGTTCATTCCAAATAGTATACCTCCTAAATCTTTTCAATAAATTCTCTTAGAATCTTAACTTTACTTTATGCGTATTTTACAATTTGTTAAATTCTATGACAGTTGTAGTCAAACCAAAGAAAATAGTTGTTATTTCATTCAAAGTCAAACTTGACAATTAAATTTCTTTGAAGCCTTATTTTTTTTTTCAAAATGGTACGCAATTTGCTTTTGATTTCACTACCAAGTTCACTATGCACACAGTTGTAACAGTCTCTCTCTGTTTCATTTTCTGTGTCAATGATTTTTTTTCTTCCAATTCAGTTATTATTTCGGACAAAAAAGTGTAGTTTATACTAATAAAAGCTAACTAAGCTTCAATTGAATTTGGAGCTATGGCTTTTTTTGCTTTCAATATTAACCAATCATCATCAGCATTTAGATCTTCAAGAAATGTAAGAAGTATAACAGTAATATTTTTTCGGTTCCTCATCTTGTATTGATTATGGTCCGATATTTGGAGACTTGTTCTTAAAAGTTTCAACGCGCAAACACGATTTTCTAAATATTATTAACCCACTCTTTCCAAACAGCTGACTTGTAGTAAATTTGGATAAAATACCTTTAGCGGCTTCCCTAATTTTACGGTTTATGAAGCTACTTCAGTGACATATGTATAAAAGAACTTTTGACTTTTCAAAATCGGAACCCCATTATTGCATGAAATCATCAAACGCAATAGCGATTGTTGAGTGATTTGTCGCTTCTAGACAAACGACGTTTAAAAAATAAGTTTTGGAGCTTATGTAACGGGTGGGCCATCTAACGTTTTAAATTTGAATTATCTATATTTCGACATTGGAAACGTCAAATACCATTCGGAAAGTGACAGATATTCAGTGAAAGGTCTAAAATTTACGAAATGAGTCGCTATTCACTAGAAGAAAACTGGGAAATATTGAAAACTTTTTTCCAAAGTGGTGAGTCTTCAACCCAAACTGTAAGAAATTTGGCAAAAAAAAATGGACAGACAAAAAGTGCCATCAGTTGTGCAACAATTTGTCAACCGTGTGGGTGAAACTGGCTCGTTGGTGGATAAACCAAAATGTCAACGTTCATTTCCCGCGTGTTCAACCGAAAATATTGCGACTGTGGCTGAAAATGTTAGTGAGAATCCATCCACCTCAACTCGCCGTCGATCGCAAGAATTAAACATTCCGCGAACAACTTTGCGACGAATTTAAAAAAAAAGACCTCGCTATGAAGCCATATAAAGTTCAATTGGTGCAACAGCTGAAGCCACTTAACCACCCGAGCCGTCTACAGTTCGCAGATTGGGCAGAAGATCGTTTGACCGAGAATGGTCAATTTTATCGAAAAATCATCTTTTCGGACGAGGCTCATTTCCACCTCGATGGTTACGTTAATAAGCAGAATTGTCGCATTTGGGGCACAGAAAACCCGCACGTAATCGTCGAGAAGCCAATGCACCCAGCACGAATCACTGTATGGCGCGGATTTTGGTCGGTCGGCCCATTTTTCTTTGAAAATGAAGAAGGAACCGCCGTAACCATCAATGGTGAGCGATATCACGCAATGTTAACCGAATTTTTCTTCAATAAAATTGAAGAGGAAGACTTGGGCAACATTTGGTTCCAGCAGGAGGCCGCTACGTGCCACATAGCAAACGCTACACTCAATCTTTTACGCCCTATCTTCGAAAATCGCATAATCAGCAAAAGAGGTGATGTGAATTGGCCTCCCAGAAGCTGCGATTTAACTCCGTTGGACTATTTTCTGTGGGGAGCTGTTAAAGATAAATGTTACGCCAACCATTAAGAAACAATTCAATGTCTAAAGTACGAGATTCAAGCTCCTGTAGCTGCCATAAGGCCTGAAACCATCGAGAAAGTACTCCAAAGTTGGGTGGATCGGATAAGCTGCTGTAAACTCAGCCGTGGTGGTCATTTGTCCGAAATTGTTTTCCACAAATAAATTTCAAAAAACAACCTTTTAAATAAATGTTAGACCTTTGAAAAATACCAAGCCGTTTTTTATTGACTTTTTAAATTTAAAATTTTATATGGCCCACACTGTATTTATCTTGATGTAGAATCCCCGCGATAATGTTTGCAACAAAGCGTCCTCGTATGTCAGTCGTTTACACGATTGAAAGTGGTTTTCAGTCAAGGCTAAATAAAGTTTTTTAGGCCAATATTTTCTATTTTTTAATATGCCAATATATTCTATTGAGGCGAAGTATGTGAAATGTGTTCTAACAAATCGATGCCATCCTAACGCAGTGATGACGAATGTCATTAAATTTTTTTAAGTCATAAAGACGTATGGTAATAAGTCTGGAAAATATTTTAACAAGATATATATTGATTCAAATTTAATTTATCTATTATGTACGACTTTGACTCTTTAAACAATGTCTAATCGATATTAGAGCTGAAATAATATTTAGCGCACTTTCTAACCTTTTCAAGGCAATCGATAATTCATACCGCTTGCATTGCAAATCGCTCTCGCCTTGACCTGGTGGGCAGACAGAATCACCTTGTCCTTCTTTGGTACACTTTCATTGAAGGAAGAGTCCTCTGATTACGAAATGTGCAGACACGTTTGCTTAACATTAAATAGTCATCTTTATTCGATGAGAAAACTATCAAATTAAGAGAGCGAAAAAAAATCTGTAAATTTGTTTACAAAAAGCTGAGCAATTTGTTTTGGAAGATTTAAAGATAGGCCCTTAGTTAAACTTTATCCTTTGTGACTGTCAAAAAAAAAATTGTAAAGCACAGTTTCATTAAAAAATGTTTTTGAGTGGAAGATTATTTGAACAAATATTTTTAAGGTTAACAGTTTCATTATGAAGCTCACAATTACGTATAATGTCATTGATTGGCTTAGTACATGTTACTTTGTCAATCGCTTCACGTGTTCGAAAACGGAGTAATGACCTGCTTACATACGTGGGAAAAAAAGTTTTCATTTGTATATGGGGACTCTAGGTCTTAACTTTACTTAATTAAAATTTATACGAAAGAATTTTTAATTACGATTGTCTCAAAGACCAATTATTATTGTTCTTAATTCATATTATAGCCACAATTAAAGTACATACAAACACATAATTACAGTATTTACTGACTTATGAGTTCCAATTTCAATATCGACAAATGTATGTACATACATATGTATATTCACAAAAAAACTGTGTTAAACTATTGTCAAGTTCTTTGACTTCAAAATGCGATCATTGCGATATTTTATCTCTACACAGTTAACTCACGTGATATGGCGATAAGTGAACGGAAATAATACAAAGGTGTGCACATATTTGTGGACTAACTTCAGTTATGTTAAGCATAACGCAATTTCGGGATTATGAACCGTTTCGCTAAATAATATTTGTACAAGTTAAGGTATCATCTTTGGATGATTGATTTTGCTACTCATTTTCGTATGCTGGGTTATGTTGAAGATCGCTTTTGACTCATCTATTTTGTTTTTCATTTTCTTATTCCTGGAATAACGTAAAAATTTTGATGCTTTGCTGTCAAACGCAGCAACCCTGCATCAACCACAAAGTAAATAGTGATGATGACGTTCACATTCCTGGAATTCTAACATATTAAATGCATAACGGTACTAATAATGTGGAAAAATACTGACGCTAGTTGACAGCGTCAGAAGGTTATGAGTAAATGCAAAAATCCTTGAATCAATCATTATAAAAGTGGCGGTCAGCAAGAGGAGTTGAATCCTCATAAAATTTAATAATAAAAGTTGTACTCCCAAAAATTGCTATAATTATAAAGTTTATTACTTAATAAAATCTGTTTGAAACGACAAAAATATAATTTACATAAGTTTAGAGCAGGTTTAAAATTTCGATTTGCTTTCGCGAATATTGGGGAAACTCAAAACCGACTATTCAGTCGGTTCTTTATTTTGACTCGTTAAATTTTAGTCTTCATAAATACTTTGTAAATCAGTTGACATGTACGTTTCAACTGGTTTGAGGTTAGCCAGCACTAATATAATATGTCACTGAGAACTCATCTCTTACGACCCCAAAGTTCTTTTGAAAATTTTCACAATTTATAATATGCCCAGTTCGAGAACAAACGGATAAGAAACCGTGTTAAAAAAAGTTCGTCGGGATTGCAGTAACTAACACAATATGACATATGTATCCTTGTGCTTAGAATGTGACTGAAACTTTGAACTTGACGCTTACAATTTATTTATGACTAATAATATCGAACCCTTGGCAAACGTTCATTCAGGTGCAAGTTCACAGATAATGACCGTTTCACGGCGACATGTAGATAAAGTAATATTTCTGCATGAAAATAGCTACCACATTAGGGCCAGTGTTGCATTTAGAGAATACCAAATAAGAGAGTACAAAATGTAAAGGCTCGTAAAATGCCAATAAAGATATCAATTTAGTTGCATAACGGTTATCAATTTCACTGAAGTCTACCTTTTATGCATGTAATAAATAATTTTGGCGCGGCATTATTATAAGTGTTGCAATAGATTATTTTAAGATAGCTTCGCGCCTCGAACTGCCTTTTTTCGTTGTACATAAAGTCTGCAATGTATGTATATTTTAGTCAGTGAGACTAAGTTCCATTTCGGAACAGCCAAAACCTGAACCCTTTGCACAATAGCATATCAGGTTTTCCTACAGAAAATGGAATCCCACAATTATTTCCATTTTAAGTGTCTTAAAAAGAATTTCTTTTAAGCTGGTACTTTTTCGTCAAAATACTCCATAAAATCATGAGAGAACGTTGATGGAACAACAATGATAGGAAACTTTCATGTTAGCATGGTGGCCTTTTTGTATTTTTTCACAAAACACCGCTACAATTATGAGGCCTAGCTTTGTCATAGATGGTCACCATCTATACCATCCACCAAGAATATGTTGATTACCTGATTGAAATTTAATATACAGTCTATATTTAAACAAGTGGAGTCTCTGAAATCTGTACAAATGTACATAATTAACACTCTAAACTAACGCTTGTACATACATATGTAACTGCTGGTGGAACTTTTACTCTTATTCGTGGGGTATGTCTTGATATTGTTATAGAGGACTCTCACGACGTGCTTTGCTGTTGCCCGACGATAGCCTACTACTGTCAAGTCTTCCCGAAGCACTAAAAATGTATTACGAGAACATTTTGCTACGCAGAACAAAACTTAAAGACTGCCGACACCGACCTGTATAACTATAAGAAAAAACTAATATCGCCAACTAGTGCTATATACCCTCAAACATACGACAAACTTTGAATTCAAAATATCTGATATCTTTAATTATCAATTGAAAACTTCTCATGACGGGTTTCTTTATTCATAGAGTAAAAATATGTTTCAACTAACTACTGCATAAGTATTTAAAAAAAAAGTACAGACAGTGGATTTTAAATCACACAAAGCGCTCTTAAAAACTTAAATTACCACCCTAATGTGCCAGTACAAAATAATAAAGATATGAAGAGGCATGTGTAACTTGCGTGTATCAAAAAATACCCAGTAGGAAAATTAAAGCGGATTGAGTATAACGGCATTTGTGTTTGTGAATAACTTTATATTTAAATAACGAGAAATAAGCACCAGTATGAAACAGTTTATATGAATTGTCAGCCGGCATAAGTTTTATAAAACATAATACTTATTTTTTAATTTATTATTTAAAAAATTTTCAATTTTTTTTTTAAGTTTTAACTTTTTTTAGCATAAAAGTATGTAAATGATATAATAAACATAACCTTAAGAAACTGGCGCTTTTTGGATTATTTCTTGGCGTGTTTGGCAGTTCGAACAGCTTGGATTTTTCACAAACTAAATGAATTTATTGCACTTCTAATCTATAGTGCATTAAAGTTGGGGTCGAAAATAAAAATTTGTAATGCTTTTGCCACAAAATAAATGTTTTCGAAAAAACTAATGTCAGAAAAAGTCAATAAATTGTGTCTACTGTATTTTTCTAAATCCTCGGCTATGTAAAATATTTTATGTTATATTTTTATATGGACATTATGTTCTAATTCAAGTCAAATTTCTCACATTACGAATTACTGCAGGAAAAGAAAAATTAATTTGTTATTTTTGACATTTCACCACTTCAAATATTTTTTTTCTTTTCATACTATCACACAAACACTTTAAATATGTGTAGTTTTCGCGGTAATCTATATTGTATTGTACATGCATATATGTATTCATTTATTAATTGTATATATGTACACCCATATATGTATGTGGATTAGTACATACATATGTGTATAAATATTGCATGAGGGAATAATAAAATTTCAATTAATTATTATGCGATATCATCGCATACTTGCAACATTTATATGTATGTATGTATAGTACATGCATGTTTGCACACATGTCTGACACGCTTCTATTCTCTCGTTAAAAATATTTATGTATGTACATACATATAACTGCTGTTCACATGTTCATTGATCGGATAAGAACTAATTTTTACCCACAAACGCACCACCGTTTCAGACCACAAACACTAAGACTATACCCGCACGGCGAGACTTAAATAAGTACTGATTCGACAAAATGAAATATTCGCAAGTTTATAACTCGCTTGTAATAAAAACATAAATAAATTAATAACAACAGTATCCGCTGGATAATGGCACTACAAAATTATTGCACAATTTTTGGTTCAAGTAACCGATACTCGTTTAATTGAAGAATTCATTCAATTACGTGAAACATCATGCAGCATCCTCCCTAATTCCGAATAAAAACATGTGCGAAGTTCTTCTACATATGTATTTTAAAACTTCCCGAACTGGCGGAGCCTTTGGAGAATTATCTTCTTTCTGTTAGTTCCGAACATAAGCACCATCCAAAATATTTTAATAATATCTAAATACGCCAATAAAGAGGAAGAAGTGTATTCAAATCTGTAAGATCTCCATTACACTCTTCCTTGTCGTGTTCCGAATACTTCAAATGCTTCTCTTAAATTCTCTTCGATTTCGAATTCTTTTACTTTCCTTATTTTTTCTTTCATGAGATGTTAATACAAATTTCCCTTCATTCACTTCCTATTTAAAGCACTTTTTTATACATAGCTAGCTCCATAGCAAAAATTTATTTTCTTATAATGATGTACCTATATTATCATTTGAATAAATGAATTATTGGAGGTTGAATTATTGACGTTGTATTTGCCGGTAAAATACATATATTATAGCATATGTTTAAATTTGAAAGCTTTTTGTAACAAGATGCACAACATGCTGATATTTTTCAACAAACGTTTTCTGTGCAACTAACCGGAGGAAATTAGAAAGATATTTTTAACAAATTTTTTTACCTACATAATTATGCGGGGGAAACCAATTAACCGAGTCCAATTATGCGGAAACATTTACTCGTATTTTGTATCTAATATAATGGGTTGTCAAAAAAGTCTTGCGGTATTTTTATTGAATCAATTCGTGTGGCACCCATACATCGAGCTTCTTAGTGACTCCAAGCTTCTTCAAATGGTTTATAGCGGTTTGATGACTAATTTGCCGGTCTCTTTCGACCGATTCAGCGATTTTATCGCAATTTTCGACGACAGGCCTTCCGGAGCGTGGCGCATCTTCGACCACCTCGACACCAGAACGAAAACGTTGAAACCATCGTTGTGCGGTGGAAATGGAAACTGTATCGGGTCCATAAACTGCACAAATTTTATTGGCGGCTTGAGATGCATTTTTGCCTTTATCGTAGTAGTACTGTAAAATATGACGTATTTTCTCTTTATTTTGCTCCATGTTTGCGACGCTATAACTCACGAATGACTTAAAAGAAAAACGTGTTAGCGCGTGAAATGAGCTTTCCGAAAAGGTATAGCATGACCCGATGCGACGAATAAAACTAGAACTACGCGCTTTCAGCGCCAACCAGCGAAAATACCGCAAGACTTTTTTGACAACCTAATATTTTTGACCGATCAGGTGATTCAAATAAGCAGAAAAATCAATTAACCGGTGGGGATACTGTACATACGTGTCACATGTACAAACTAAAAGGAACAGTAGTTTAGTTGTATAAGAAATCGTTTATAGCGATGTCTGGCGTGAGGCCGAATTTGAAGGAATTACTCATTTCCTATCTGATTAGCCATTTTGAGACATAATAATAATCATATCGCGACAAATTTGATCATGCATGACATGACAAAATTATAAGAGGTCATTAATGTTATTTATTATTTCGCAGGTTTATAACCTAGGTTTCTTATTTTTATAGCAGGCAATGTTGAAATGGGGAGAGTTATTCTACTTCTTATGAACTTTACTTTCTCCCTGTCTATCAAAATGATATAAAGACACCAATGCTAGAGATATCTTAACAGAATGATGTCTTGAAGAAAATGTGTACGCTTGAAACAACAAAAAGCGTTCACTTCGGCTGCACCAAGGCTATAACGTTTCTGACTACTCCCAAGTGAAAGGCGCTCAAAGAATTTTCCTGACTTCCATGAACTTCTACACATGGCTTCATTCTCACCGAAGATAGCACACCATTTACAAACAAATTTCCATATAATAACTTGATTTTGGTCGTCAAATAAAAGAGTTTTATATATAAGCACTTGATTTCGATCGTTCAGATTGTATGGCGATCGTTATGATTGTATGGTGTGGATTAGAAGACGTGTGCTAAAATTCGGAAGGATATCTCAAAAATTGAGGGACTACAGACAGACAGACGGATATGGCAAAATCGACTCAGATTCTTTTTACTTCTGGGCCTTTATATCAAACTTAATGTACCCTGTTCAGTGAATCTATCAAACTGGTCTTATATTAAAATACATGAAGTGCTGTATTTATTTGCTTGGTCGCGCTTTTATAGTTAATTGTACATACATACAGGGTCGTAGAGAAAAAATCGTGAACTGGGGGATAATTGTAGCGAATTGTGGGAGGGAAAAATCTGCAAAACCTTGTTGCAAAGCACCGGGCTCTCCTAAAAACAGCGGGCTTAGGAGGGATTGCCCCTATCTCATTCACTATACATAGGTGCATCATTAAATACTTGCTTTCCCAGACAATTCAAACTCACTACTAGGTGCGTCAATGTGAGATTAAAACTTGACAATAATATCATTTATAACTGTATTCCTCAATTCTACTAAAACTACGATAAACGATGAGGTCCAATTTGTACCCACATTTATGACGAAATTACCATTGCTCAAAACACTCCAGCAATCTGAATAAGCCACGTCTGCTTTATGCCCTAACCCCATTCTGACTTTATAATAGATGACTCAAGCATAAAGAAAGTCAAAATCTTGCATACCTTTTATACAAAGAAAAGAACTTCAGGAATATTTTCACTCCTATATTAGTGAATATCAACATAGTGAAACTCGGAACTAATATTTATTTGTCTAAGGCAGATATAATCGGATATTAGGATAGCTATTCTGTCTAAAAAAAAATCTCAATAGATTTTGCCTTGAGATTTATACTAGTCTAGAGTGAAGAAAAAAAACGAATAAATAAAATAAACCTATAATACTATACTATACTAAAAATATGGACTGAATATATAGACAACAAATTTAAATTTTTCTGTAGATAAACTTTTTTCATAAGTTGGGTTAAAAAAATGTAGTTTATTTTAGTTTCCCAATAATTAAAACAACATTCTTTTTCGTTATTCCTTAAAAAGGGTATATCATGCTTGCCACGAATTTTGTAACACAACCAAAGAAGCGTCGAAGACCATAGAAAATATATATACATACATACATATAAATGATGAGCTGAGTCGATAAGTTACCGATCTGAAATTTTGCTTACGTCCTTTTCTCCTCATGAAGCTGCTCGTTTGACGGAAGGGCCTGATATTGGATCACTATAGCATAGCTGCACTACAAACTGAAGGAGCAAATATGTGTTCGCATGGAAATTATCTCAGGCAACAAAAAAGTCTCCGATGTATTTTTTTCAGATCGTACTATTATAGCACATTGTTGCCATATAAACTAATCAAAATCTAGTCCTTGTATGTAAAACTTTTGCATTTGACGAGACATCTTTATAAAAATTAGCACTTATTATTGTTCACTGATACACACTGACCGATCAAAAGCAGGATAAAGATTTACACCCATTTATTCTAAAAGTGAGTTTGTGAGGAATATTATAGCTTCGTTGTAGCCGCTTTTTTGGCCACTCGGCGAAAATTCTCTCACTAATGTAAATTTTAAATTGATGCAAATGAAGGAAGCTTCTTATTTTGGTTGCACATATCCTTAGTCATTCTCATTTAAAACAAAATTATTTCAAAAACTGAAAGAAACGTAATTCATGCGAAAATTTTCAAAAAATTGTAATTTAAGTAATTTCGAATGCAAGTATATCACATTTGTACATATATACATACATATATACACATGATTACCTTTAAGAAAAATATTGAATGTAACACTTTCAGAATTGGCAAATTTGAAAAGTTATTAATTAATAAATTTTAATTCTTTTTTCAACAAAATTTCAAATGTATACATATGTATCTGCTCACTTTTGCAGTAGTACCAAGATCCTAGTTACCTTTTTCTGTGTTTTCCAGTACTTCTATCAATTCTGCTCAATTAAATAATTTGTATTTTGCTCTATATACAATATTTCCCAAATTCACTACTTAAATTCCATATACTTTAAGCACAATATTAGCTTTTATTTACAATTCAGCAATTATTCGCGTCACCGACACCAGTTTTGTTTTTTATTTATTACTTCGTTTGTACTTTGTTTTGATAATATTAATACGTCAGTTTGACAAAGCGAAAAAAATCACATTATAGGCGTATATATGTGTGATGTGTAAGAATTTCACGACAAAAAAAAAGAAATGCATATGAATCAGTCTCGCGACGTGAAGTGAAAAAATTGTACGCTTCCAACAATGAACCAGTTACTTCAAAGTATAAATAAACAACGATTGTACTATTTTCTATTATATTATATTTATATGTGTTCACTTTGGTATATGTTTTGGGTATGAACACTTTTTCAATATTCAGTCACTACAAAAGTATTTTATTTAACTATTTTGTAGGCGAATTGCCGAAGTACGGCACAACTAACCGGCACTACCCTCGGAAGCGCACTGAACTATATTTTCCAAGCAGAAGTTCTAACCAGCGTGGCCATAATATTGAAGGCAGTCTGATGTCATTTTGAAAATCTTTCACATACAAATACGTTATGAGTATGGATACATACATACATAACTACATATGTACGTGTTGAATCGTAAGTCAATTCTAGCGGCGGCAATAAATATACTCATGCTAGTAGCAGAACTTTCTGAGCGCCACAACCAAGGTCGGCTAAGAGAGAATCAGTGCCAATGTTAGTGGAGGCACATGTGAACGCCAAACATATAGACGCGCTCATATGGCTGTATGGCAGCCAATCAGCTGATTATTGCACTCGTCTGGGCCGTATAGTGTGCATAAAGCTTTTGAGGTTTTGAGAGTAAAGTTGCACGCGACGTACATATTTGGCGCTCTGTCTGCTTGGTTTAATGGCTGGCGCTAATCGCTGAAAATATGAATTTCTACAGAATTCTTACGTATGTATCTAGTCAATATAAATATATATATATGTACATATATAAAAATAGCCTTGAATGCACTTTTGCGCAGCGACTCTCAAATTGTTTACGTTTGAAGTAATGCAAGGAAATGGGCTGGGTGCGACTGTCGGCATTAGAAAAGTTGTATTTTTAAACGCTCTCATATACACATAAATATAGTATGTATGTATGTAGGTCTGCAGCTATTTGTGCTTGTAGGAGAGAGTGGTATTTTCTCTCATTTGTTCTATGGAATTTCATAATATTTTTATGTTTGCATGTAAACAACAACTACAACAACTACAAACAACTAAGCAATGCTTTTAAATGATTACTTTCAAAACAAAAACAAGCAGATCGATGTTATCAAATTTCTTCTCCTAAACCATTATTTTATTAAATTTTATTAAAATTTAGTCACATTGAAGTTCGAAAATCTTTATATTAGGTATATGGTGGTTAAGGGAAGTATTGACCTGATTCAATAAATTTTGTCGAAATTGGTCAATCGGGTCCCGAGATATAGGATTTCACCAAAAAGCCAAATCGCCACCATCGTCAAATTTTTGTCTCGATCCCTATAAAGCATTGTCATACCATCCCGGCGGCAACTTTTTGTATCTCTGGTTCATTTAGTCATTAATTTATTGCGCTTTTAGTAGTTTTTAACAGTATCGTTATATGGGGAGTGAACCGGGTTATCATCCGATTTCGATTTTCACACCATAGGTAGGAGTTTGGGTAGTATTCATGCTGAGCGAATTTGGTTATTGTAGCTTTAGTAGTTTAGGAGATATGCACATTAAACATATTAGAGGACGGGACCACGCCCACTTTTTCAAAATTTTGCCAAATTACAGTTTTATATCTTAATTTAGTGCTTAGTTATGGCTCTTTAGAGGTTTAATGGCGATTAATGGGCGTGACAGTGGTCCGATTACGCTCATCTACGAACTCGAATTTGTTTTTGTACTGAGAAACCTGCATACCAAGATCAAGATATCTCAATTTTTACTCAAGTTGTAGCTTGCACGGACTGACGGACGGACAGATGGGCAGTCAACCGGATTTCAACTTTTTCTTTGTAATTTTTTGAAAAACAATTAAGAGTTTTAACGTTATACATACATATAGTTGAACATCAATAAAACGTTTATACAGATTTTCTAGGTGCAATACTCGTTTCCTCGCAACAACCAACCTCCAGCAGCTATAGAGCCGGTTAAGTACAATCGAACTTTGGCTAAAATACGAATTACATTATCTTTATTACAATTATCAACACCTCAATTTATATCAACGTTTTATAAAATTTTACTGCATTGATTAAGACGCATAAATAAGCTTGAATACTCACGATTAATTAGTCAATGAGTCGAGTCAATCAAAAAATCAGTATTGATCAGCCGCCTTAGAACGAAGCAAAACGTACACTTACATAATGTATTTCTATAGCGATCGGATATAGATTGACAATGTCAATCCAGCCAGTGAAGTTCTTTTTTTTTTATTATTTCATTTTATTGACGTATGTAGGTTGTCGTGTGACAATAAGCAAATGTTATCATATCTAAGACTCACATTGATGCTAAAATTGCATTTGAAATATAAGATTTGTACTATACATATATCACAATTCACTTAATTTGGTATTATATATATGTACTTTACAATTTAATTAAGTTAAACTTAAGATCTAAATGGTAAGTCTAAGGGATGTAACCTTTGCAGGCGGCGAGTATCTTTACTGTTGTCCAGTAGGTTAATGGCATGTATGTTGGGGTGGCAGCTTAGGCGATTAAGATATCTTGAACTGAGTTTCTGAATCTCGCTCTTCACCATATTTATTTAAAGATCTTTGTGTAAGTTAATATTTTTGATGTACTATGGAGCGTTTGCAATCAACCTGAGTGTTTTCGACTGATAGCTTTGAATTAGTTCTGCGTTTGATTTACTACTTGCAGTTCCCCAGATTTGTATTCCATATGCCCAAATTGGTTTTAGAATGCTTTTATATAGGATCACCTTATTTTTGAGACTATGTTTCGATTTGGGACCCAATAGCCAGTACATTTTTCTCGTCTTGATTTTTAACTGATCTCGTTTAATTTTCATATGTTGCTGCCATGTTAGCCTTCTGTCTAAGTGCATCCCGAGGTACTTAGTGCTAGTGCATTCTGGAATAATTGTCTGGTTGAGATTGACGCTGGGGTAATCTCCTGCTTTCATGGTGAAGGTAACATGCGCAGAACATTACCATAATGTTCCAATTTTGAAGCCAGGATTCAACTGCGTTCAGTTGTTTTTGAACAGTTTCAAACGCTTCGTTTGCAGAGTAAGCAGATGCAAGAATGGCGGTGTCGTCCGCATATGTGGCAACAGTTATATTTTCGTCGTTTATTATTGGCATATCGGCAGTGAAAATCGTGTACAGTGTTGAGCCAAGCACGCTACCTTGCGGAACGCCTGCTTTGACTTCGTATATGTCGGAAGTGTCATCATTATCTGTTCGATCAGTCAATATAAGATGATTCTTATTTTTCGAGGCAAACTTTGGGCACTATGTAGAAACTTTTACAATCGTTTATGCAAGTAATCTATATACTCCAATTATAAAAAGCTTAAGCCAATTTTTTAAATATTTATGATTATTTATCGAAGACAATTCATAAACATGCCAATAAATATTCAAATTATAAAAAGTAAAGAAGGGCTAAGTTCGGATACAGCAATAATTAATTATTGATTTGTATACTTGAAAGAATAAAATGGAAATTAAAATTGTGTTTTATGGGGAGTAGACTTAGTTGTAGGCCGATTTTGCTCATTTTCACACTGTAAATTGTAAAATAGGAATGTTATATATTGTTTGAAATCGGTCGGGTAGATTCCGAGATATGTGAAAAAGTGAGCGAGTAACCCCGGGTCCCATACATTCCAGACATAAAATTCAGTTGGGGTATTCACAACGTGCCACAAAGCATCGTAAAATCATAAAATAATTAATTTTTACACTAGTTTAAAAAATTTGTTGTTGGATTGCATATTAAAATAAGTTTACGCAAATATAACTCTGACCGCTATGTTCTCGTTTTATGAAGAGTGGCGTATTTCCATTTTTATGGAGTCGGTAGGGATGCCTAAGGCATTTGTTCTGAACGAATCTCGTTATTTTAGCTCGAATGATTTGGAAGATAGGAGAATAGAGTCATGTGTAGAACTTAACGCAAGTGAAAAAGTTGTCTGATTGCCATTCACTTGGGAGTGGCCAGAAACGAATATTTTACATATGGCTCAAGCTCACGACTTTATGGTCCTAGATCAAGTATGGGTAGCTAAAGACCATCCGTTTGAAGGCGAGCTAAAGTCAGAAGGCGAAGCATCCTCTCCACAAGATGGCGTGCTGGGTTTGCGACCCGCCTCATGAAAAACGTCCTCAATGAAAAGCAACAAAAAACCTCAGAAGAGAAACCTCCCTTTTGATGACAACCATAGAAAATGAAATAAGGATTACGATTCGATGCCATGCACCTGGAGTGTCCGGTCTCTTAATTGGGAAGGTGACGCTGCCCAGCTGGTTGATGTTCTCGTTAGAGTGAAGGCTAACATCACCACCGTCCAAGAAATCCGATAGACGGGACAAGGACTGAGACGAGTAGATCCTTGTGGAATTTACTATAGTGACCATATAAAGAAGCGCAAGTTCGTTGTGGGATTCGTGGTGGAAGAAAGACTCCGCGAAGTTCTGCAAAATATCGCTGGTCTGCGCCCACGCCCCGATGGAAGAGAAGAACGATGTGACCAAAGATGCCTTCTATGAGTTCTTGGAGCGCACCTATGGGAGC
The DNA here is from genome assembly GCA_037783105.1 of Bactrocera zonata. NCBI lineage: Eukaryota > Metazoa > Arthropoda > Insecta > Diptera > Tephritidae > Bactrocera > Bactrocera zonata. The sequence continues at coordinate 8,815 of JBAWJQ010005939.1, read as the reverse complement.
TGCCTCCGCCACTATATCAAAATAGTGCTTGGCGGCTTTAAATTTTGGCACTACGGTCGGTAGGTTCAGCCTCCACCATGAAAGATTCCCAAATGGGATGAGGCTAATCGACTTCGCCGGAGCCCGAAATATGGTTATCTGTAGTACTAGATTCCAGCATAAGAAAACTTATTAAGCCACCTGGTTGTCTCCGGATCGAAAAACCACCAACCAGATCGATCATGTTGTGATAGACGGAAGACACATCTCCAGTGTTTTAGATGTGTGCGCGCTCCGAGGGCCTAACATCGACTCGGACCACTATCTTGTTGCAACCAAGATTCGCACCCGCCTCTGTGCAGCAAAAACTCACGCCAACAAACACAAGGAAAGTTTGAATTCGAGAAGCTGAAATCACAAAAGACAGCCGAACAATTTTCTACTCCACTTGCACTCCTGCGCTCTTAGAGCACTCGTCAACAACTCGGTATAAAGGAACTGTGAGACGTAACTTCAAGCTCCTCACGTACAGCTGCAAACGAAACCATTGGTTTTCGGAAAATGCAAAAGAACAGCTGGAACGACGAGGAATGCTGGCCAACAGGGGTAATGCTCAAAAATTCTATGAAAAATTGCTGCGGCTAACAGAAGGTTTCAAGACCGGAGCATACTCTTGTAGAACCCCCAAAGTAGTAACCGATGCCCAGAGGGAGGGAGGGAACACTTCTCCAGCCTGCTGAATGGCAGTGAAAATACAACGCCAGAAGAGGGCGAACCCGATTCCCCAATCGAAGACGATGGACCAAACGTGCCACTGCCCGAAGAACAACAAAGCGGCAGGGGCCGATGGATTGCCGTCCGAACTATTCAAACACGGCGGCGAAGAACTGATAAGTACCATGCATCAGCTTCTTCGTAAAATATGATCGGACGAAAGCAAGCCCAACGATTGGAAATTAAGTGTGGTCTGCCAAATCTACACAAAGAGAAACCTCCCAACTACCGTGGAATAAGTATCTAGAACATCGCATATAAGGTTCTAGCGAGCGTATTGTGTGAAAGATTTAAGCCCACCGTCAACAAACTGATTGCACCTTATCAGTGTGGCTTTAGACCTGGCAAATCAACAACCGACCAGATATTCACTATGCGTCAAATCTTGGAAAAGACTCGTGAAAAGATAATCGACGTGGTGTGTATCTTCATCGATTTCAAAGCTGCCTCCGACAGAACGAAAAGAATGAGAAAGAATCTGAATTTGGTATCCCCACAATACTAATACGGCTATGTAAACTGACGTTCCATTTCAGACAAGGCGAGTCCCTGTCGTGCGACGTCTTCAATCGGCTCATGGAAAAATAATTCGAGCTGCAGAACTTAATCGAACAGGTACAATCTTTTATGAGAGTGTACAGCTGTTGGCGTATGCCATTGATATTAATATTGGCCTCAACTCAGCCTTCTCCAAACTGGACAAGAAAGCACAGCAAATGGGTCTGGCAGTAAACGAGGGCAAGACGAAATATCTCTCACGTCATTATTGACAGTCATAACTTTGAAGTCATAGATAATTTTGTCTATAGTATAAACACCACAAACAAAGCCAACCTGGAAATCCAACGCAGAATAACTCTTGCCAGCAGGTGCTACTTCAGACTGAGTAGACAATTGAGAATTAAAGTCCTCCCTCGATGAACACAAACCAAACTCTATAAGTCACTCATTATTCCCGTCCTGCTATATGGCGCAGAAGCTTGGACGATGACAACATCTGATCAGTCGACGTTGCGAGTTTTCGAGAGAAAGGTTCTGCGAAAGATTTATGATCCTTTGCGCGTCGGCCACAACGAATATCGCATTCGATGAAGCGATGAGCTGTATGAGATATACGATGACATTGACATAGTGCAGCGAATTAAAAGACAGCGACTACGCTGGCTATGTCATGTTATCCGAATGGACGAAAACAGTCCACTCTGAAAGTATTCGACGTATTACCGCCGGGGGGAGCAGTGGAAGAGGAAGACCTCCACTCCGTTGGATGGACCAAGTGGAGAAGGACCTGGCTTCGCTTGAAATATCCAATTGGCGCCAAGTAGCGAAAAGAAGAAACGGCTGGCGCGCTGTTGTCAACTCGGCTATAATTGCGTAAGCGGTGTCTACGCCAGTAAAAAAGAAGAAGAAGGGATTTGAACAGTTTATGTTGGACTTGAAAAATTTTTGGTCCCAAGGTGGCACACACTAAAGACATTATTCGTGCAAAGTTCACAAAGTGATATAGAAATATGAAAATAATGAAATTCACCAAATTTGTCGAATCCCGAGATATAGATTTTTACAAAAAAGAGGCGGTGCCACGCCCATCGCCCGATTTCTCCCGTACTCCTATAAAATTTTGTCATACCATTCCGGCGGCAAATTTTTACGTCTCTGGTGCGTTTAGTTACGGATTTATCGCGCTTTTAGTAATTCTGAACAGTACCATTATATGGGGAGTGAACCGGGCTTTCATTCGATTTCATCCATTTTTACACTATCGGTAGGAATTTTTGTAATATTAGTGCTGTGCGAAATTCGTTGTTGCATCTTCAGTGCTTTAGGAGATATATACATTAAACTTATTAGAGGGCGGAATCACTCTCACTTTTTCAAAATTTTTTGCCCACAGGTGCCCGTTGCTACTGCGATCCCCTGTGCTAAATTACAGTTTTATATCTTAATTACTGCATCGTTATGGCACTTATACATATGGGTATACATAAATTTAATACAGTTGAACTTCCATAACTCAAACTTCTATAACTCGAACTCTTGAATTAGCAATAAACATATATGTACATACATATCGAGAACAATTAAGCTCGTAGGCATTACCATAACAGTATGGTGTTTACATAACCAAAACGTAAACGAAGTTTTTTCAGGTCAAGGACTGTCAACCCGTCACCATCCTTAGAAATTATTTGGGTTTGCTTACGCATCCACCGCTTTCTACAAGCCCAGTTGCCTTTTCCTGCCCTCAACCCCCCAAAGAACTGTTGCTGTAAATAAATCTCTGAATTTGAAACTTTTTTAAAGTAAAGTAAGGTTGTTGGCACCTATTTTAATACAAAAAGTCGAGTTTTGTCAAAAAAATTCATATTACTTTAAAACGATAAAAACCGTCAGTACAACACCTATTTACGTTTTTAATTACGACTTTATGCTATATAACACTGTGCCCAAAAAATAAATTAAAACTGTGCGCGTCGAAGGATTTGGAGAACAATTTTTTTTTTAGGTTGGTAGTACTGTCAGTCACATTCATGTCAAATTTCATGTCAAAATATTCATTAGTGTTTAAGATACGTGTCGTTTTGTGAGCTGCTAAAAGTGAGTTTTTCGTTTTTCGCGATGTCGAAATTTGTTGAGCAAAGAATTTGCATTAAATTTTGTTTACGGAATCAATTTTCTGCTGCGGATACATTGAGGATGACGCAGAAAGCCTTTAGTGATGAGGCTATGTCTAAAAAAAATGTTTACAAGTGGTATAGTGAGTTCCAAACCGTCCGTGAACGTGTCGAAGACGAAGAGCGTCCAGGGCGACCATCAACCTCAACCGACGAGGCTCACGTTCAACAAATCAAAGATTTGGTGTTGAAAAACCGTCGATTAACCATTAGAGACCTTGCTGATGAAGTTGGCATATCGAAAGGCTCAGCCAATACCATTTTGAAGGATGTTTTGGGGCTCAAGCGCGTCAAATCTCGACTGGTACCGAAAACATTGAATTTTTTGTAAAAAAAGGTGTCGCGTTGAAGTGTGTGAAACGATGCTTTCCGACTACCAGGGTGTCATGAAACGCATTATAACTGGCGATGAGACTTGGATCTATGCTTACGACGCCGAAACAACCGATCAATCGAGCGAATATCGTGTCAAAAGAGAGCCGAGACCAAAAAAATCGCGCCAAAGTCGCTCAAAAATCAAGGTCATGTTGACTGTTTTCTTCGATTATAGTGGTGTTGTGCATTATGAATTCCTTCCAACCGGTCAAACAGTCAACAAGGAATATTATTTGAACGTTATGCGTCGTTTGCGTAACGCTATCCGCCTAGAAAGGTCGGAATTGTGGAATTCTTGGTTTTTACACCACGATAATGTACCATCCCATACTGCCCTCGTAATTCGTGATCATTTCGCCAAAAACTCAACCCATATCGTTCCGCAACCACCGTATTCACCTGATCTGGCGCCGTGCGACTTCTGGCTGTTCACCAAGCTCAAAAGACCGCTCCGGGGACACCGTTTTTATACGACAGAGGAGATTCAACCCATAGCGAAGATGGAACTGAAGGCCATCCCGGAAAGTGACTACAACCAATGTTTCGAAGATGGGAAAATCCGTTGGCATAATTGCATTGCATCGGGAGGAGATTACTTTAAAGGGGATGAAATTGATTTGGGGGAATAAATAAAGAATTTTCAAAATAAATACAATGTCACCTTATTTTTTGGGCCCATGTATAATCATAAAGCATATAGTACATACATACATATATAGAGATAAAAATTATAGAAACAGTTAAAATTTGGTGAAAAAATAGTGCCAAATATACGTAAATAAAAGCCCTAAAACGGCAACACTTAGTAAGAAGATTTTTTTAGAAGTCGCCCTATAAAAGCCAACTTATGTACATATGTATGTTGGGGTTTGATTTACGAAGAAAGTGGCATATATGTATATATGTATACTCGTGCATATATGTTTATGTACACTCAACTAAGCGCTAGATACAACCGCATGAATAATGTTTACAATGCAGTTTTACACATATACATATGTACATATTCATATCTTTTCATATATACAAATGTATGCGCCAATTCACGTGAATTAGCTTTAATTGTTGACATTTGTTGAACTTTTTGTTGTGATGTATTTGCAATCGTTTACGTTTCCGATGAATATGTATGTATGTAAATTTAACAGTCACTTGCCAACAAAAAGATGCGAATAATATACACTAACAACGATTGCAGTAAAAAATGTAAACATCCTATTGAACAAAATAGAAAAAAAAACTATTATACTAGGGGTATTCTCTTGCTCTTGCAAGATTGCAGATTGCAAAAATACTACACCGAAATATACAAGGGCACGAGAGCACCCATTGCAGATTCTAGTGATATATGAGCGACTGATTCAGTCAATTTATTGTAAATGACTATTGTCCATAGCTATTGTGAATTGGCGCACCTTCTGCATACATTTTTAACAAAAAAACTGTAACAAAACTTTATAATTTAAATAGAAATTATAAAATCTAATTAAAATTTACCTTCTTCAACAATTTAACGTCAAAATAAGACTTTATGTAAAATGGCAACTACAACAGGGTTGCAATTTTATTTTTGCGTGATATTGCACGCAATTATACATGGGTTTTGGTCTGACATATTTCACAGCCCTTGCAAATGTTTTTCTGCGAGTGTTTGTTGTTGTGCCGTTGTAAATCTGCAATGCTTGCACCGTGCACCGAGATTTGCAAGAGCAAGAGAATACCCCTACTATTAAGATTGGATTGAATGACAAATGTATTTACATAAATTTTCCCGCCAGTTATGTCAAGACCCATGAGTAAGAGTTTCACTGTAAGTTGCCAGCAATTTCATTTGATGCATAATCAAGATTCAGGGAAATTTTGAAGCGATAGTTTTAAGCAGGCAATGTGTCATAAAAGTCTTTGCATAGAAGAAACAGTAAGCTAAGCTCTTACAGGTTCATAAAAGTGAAATTTGCAAATAAACTAATTCCCATGTTGTAACCAAACCGGTGCGAGTGCGGTGCCTTCGATTCGCCAAATTGTACATTTAGATCTTCTCAAATCTGCTTTCAACAGTGCGCTATGACCATTTTCAATTTGCCACTTTTCTCATTGACCAAGACAATTTTGTGTTCGAAAGTAATAAAAATAACTGTCTAAAGGATATCCTCAGAAATTTAAATTAAACAAGAGCGCTACAGCAGGCCTACAACTAAATGAATTCAAATATGGTATCGCCTGCTTTCAGAAGATGTTTTCATCTCACAAACTATTTGACTAATTTGAGCTTAGTGTTGCTTAGCGGTCTTGTCCGTCTAAAATAATTCAATAGATATTTAATAGAAAACACCGCGAAAGCTAATTTTTACTCAAATCAGACTTTGTAAAGTACTAATTTATTAAAAACATGTATGTATCTCAAAATAAAGTAAAAGAAATAAGGAAGGGCTTTATTGGGATTCAAATGAACTTTTTAATTTAGGAAAATTATTAAGTAAGCATTCTATAAGTATGACAATAAGCGATTTAAAAATTTAGATAATTACTTTGTGCATTTTATAATTAAATATCCTGAACCAAGCTTAGTTTGTATAAAGATAACTCTTTTCCTGTCCAACACAATGGAAAAATACTCAATTTCACTGAAGGCAATAACGTCGAAGATTGCAATGATAAAATATTGTCAATTGGAAGCAGCTTCGACACACTCACCAAGGCTTTCTGTACGGAATTACCCCTTTACCAAATGAGTACAACAATTACACTCCAGTGGCACGGCGCTTTGCAGGACCCGTCCCAGCCACCTAGAAACATTAGACATAATAAATGTGTCATTATAATAAATGATATAACGGCTACGATAAAGATGGATAACTGCTCACTAGAAACTACGCATGGCATATTTCTAGTGACATTTGATAAAGAAGTCGAAGTAAATGGGTATCTGTTCTCGAATGTAAAGAATATTGTTAGCCGACACCCGGCTCAGCGACATCAGCGCTCTTAAATTTCTGAGCCCATTAAAAAATTTATACAATGCCTCAACATCAAGAATCTAGAATACATTGATGACATAGAAAGAAGCCAGCAATGTTCAGTATGACTGTCTTCCTCATTATAGCTATGGTATTCACTCACTATTTTTAAGATTGATCAAAAATTCAAAGAAAACAGACGCAAATCTTCCTTAAAGATTGTTGTTGACAGCTTGAGGAAGTCCGACGATGACCTCCCTTTAGTAGGAGAGGAGTTAAATTCTTCAGTTTTCGCTTCATGGGGACGTTAATGCCAACAACAGAGGGAAATCGCATTGAAAACTTATGACCAAAAACTGTCCAAATCGGACCTACACTATTCAAGTCTCCAGATACCGAATATGTGGATTAAAGTTCCAATTGCGAGCTTTTTATCAAAAATATCGGCCTGTGAGATATATTATATAAATTCGGATAATAGTATGCCTGTATGTCAAAAATGGGTTGAATCGGGTCAATCATTTATTTTCCCGTAATGCATTTCCCGTAAACGCAATATAAAGGTTTTCGAACTTTCAGTCGACTTTATATCCTAAATACTTACATACAGTATCGGACAAAACATTTGCAACTAGAGCAAAGTTCTAGATTTTTTTTTGTCTTACAATGCCATTTTCCCTTCGAATTTCTTTTTGTTTCTTGTTTTTAAATTTACAGCATTGAAGTTACATATTTTGCAATGTTTATCGCGATCTTTTTTTATTTTGCCGGTTATATTTAAAAACTATTTCAAATGTACGCCAAACCGCCGCGACAAAACAATTGCAACTCTATTTTGTTCGTTTCTTTTTTTCCTTTGTTCGTTTCTTTTTCTAACGGTATTGGGTTTGAATTAATTAGAACATTTACTGAGCATAATTTCTGCTCTGAATTTTTGCGAAAATACGTTTTTATTTTAAATTTTTTTTACAAAAAGTGTAATGGCTCTAAATAAATTCGGCAAAGCACTCCGAGCACGTGTTATTGATGGTTATAATAACGAAACTTCTCAAAAATAAATTTCTATAAAGTACAGAATTCACAAGTCATCGATCTCACGAATAATTTCGAACTTTATTAAGAATAAAACTGTCGAAGTAGTGCATCGTGGACGTCGGCCAAGAAAAACTGATGAAAAAACTGACAGCTCAATTGTAAGAGAGGTAAAAAATATGAATTTTAAAGCGCTCCGCAATTGGTAAAGGAGCTTGGGTTACCAATCTATTCAAGAACGGTCGCTCATTGCCTAAATAACGCTGATTTACACAGTTACCGACAGGCGAAGAAACCGTTTGGGGCCGCTTCAACGTATTAATGGAAGCATGGATCGGTACGTTTACAGAGACTTTATGGAATCCATAATGTTGCCACATGCTGAATGGGAAATGCCACTTAAGTGGGTCTTCCACCAGGACAACGACCCGAAGCATATGGCATAGGTTCTAAAATGGTGGTTACAGAGGAATAAAGTGGATGTAATAGAGTGGCCTCCGCAGTCCCCAGGCCTTAATCCCATAGAAAAATGATGGGAAATTGTAAAAAAAAATAATTGATCGCAGTAGTGTGCCAAATACTGATTAGTTTTTTCAAAGGACTTTGGAGGCATGCAGAAATATACCCCAAACCATAGTCGATTACTTTATAGCTTCAATGCCGCTGCGATGCAAAGCTGTCATTGAGAGTAATGAGTTTGTTACAAAACACTAAGTTTTTCTTTAATTTTTAATTTAATTTAAAAATAGTGAACCGTTTTCTTTGAGTTGCAATTGTTTTGTCTTATTGAATATAGATGTTATATCGCTTTTTTATATACATTAAACAAATAAACTGAAAAATATTATTAAATTTGCTTTGTTTACTTCAATTAACATCCAATATTTAAAATAAAATTAAAATTAAAATAGTAGGTCTTCGGCAATTATTTTCTGTGTAATCGACAGTATTTTCATTATCATATATCAGTTGCAAATGTTTTGTCCGATACTGTATGTGTGTGAGTTATTTTAATAAAATTGA